>LR736868.1:3147255-3219711 GCA_902654985.2 Oryctes borbonicus
AAAAAACAAAGTTCGGAATTCCGCCGATCTAACGTCGCTAATCGATGCCCTATGGCCGTGTATGTTCCACATGAAATTTCAGCCCGCTACCTCTAACGGTTTAGCAGATACGGGCGTTTGAAGTTTTCGAGGCAAAAAGAAAAAGTTCGGAATTCCGCCGATCTAACGTCGTTAATCGATGGCCCTATGGCCGTGTATGTTCCCCACAAAATTTCAGGCCGCTACCTCTAACGGCTTAGGAGATATGGGCGTTTTTGATTTTCATATATCGTGGGTGCTTCCAGTCAATTTAAATCTTTAACTAGAAGATGCTTATATAACAAGAAGTGTCCAGAAAGAAGTTACGATAACAACAATGGATTTCTTAAATAAAGGAATTCATAAGTTCTCTTATGAATTCCAGATGCATGCCTCGCGGATGTCTGTGCATATATGACTTCAGCATCCCATAAATTCCTCATCCATAGAGTGAAAATAATTTTAGAAACAATTCTTTCTATTGGTCGACTCTCAGAAAAAGCTTTAAAAGTTCTGAACAAGCACTTCAAGCAAATTAGGATAAGCTTGTCAAGCAAGTTCAGTAGGGAGGCGTGCAACATAAATAGCTTGCTGCTTACTTCAGCTTCTTTGTTATTTAGCTTAGGATGGCGGCCTAAAACTTCCAAACACATTTTTTCCGAAGAATGTCTGCAGATGCTTCTATCTCCAGAACAACCACTAGACCCTAAAGGGTTGTCAGAGGGAATGTGGCAGTCGTCCCTTTTCGGGCTAAATTTGCATCCATTGCGCAAATTACTACCGTCTTCTTGGCTAAGCTGAATGCCATCAATTCGTATTTTATGCGGAAATATATATGACTCACAGCGTCATGATACCGTATTACTTTTACGAGGCCTTTCCCTAAATTACCGATATTATTTAGATCACCATGCGAGATCTTCAATGTATATTGTACGGAAGGGCAATATACTAGACGTATGTTCGGATTTATGAATAAACGTGTGTTGGTTGATAGTTAAACCTTAGAATAAAACGACCACTTCCGCCCGTCGAAACATTTATGACACTGAATGAGATTTATGTATGCCGGGTAGATTTGGCGCCAAGTTTACGGTTTCAAGTTCAAGCTTGAGCGTATTTACGATTGTTTGGAACTCAAATTACGCCGAGAAATAACTGGATATTATCGTCGTACAATTTGATCATAAATAAATATTTCCATTAGCATTAAATTTCAAAAGAAATAAGTCCTCGTACCAAGATTTTTTTGATCTTCAAGGGCATAAGAGTTTTCTTATGAAAGAAAAGTTAAACTGGGGTTATTATCATGTTTGGTACTGAGAAAAACCTTAAGAAAAAAACTCAAGTGTCTGTTAATTATTGAGCTTCGCAGACAATAAGTATTCGGGCAATATAAAAATTAATTATTTACCTTTCTTACCCAGAATTTCACGACCAGAACTAAACCAACAAAATAAACATAAATAGACTAGGTGGTATCACAGCGAGCATGAATTTACTACATTTACAAGAAATTGTTCAATAATAATATCCAACTAAGGATATAATTTGCATTAGGAAATTTCTTTGTATTCTCAGATAACGTTATATCTTGGCATTTACGACTAATTTCCCTTACTCATGACTGTTTTAAAAACAAAAGGAAGGCGAGCAAAAGAAAAAAAATTAAGCTCATCATCTCGAAGTGAATATTATATAGAGCTCCAATCCACTTCCAAGCAAGATAAAAAAGACTATATCATCAACGCAGATAAATGAAAGGAGAGAGGGTCTCGTAACGAAAGGAAGACGAGTAGGACCAACAACAAATTAGCCGCGACTTTATAATTTAGATCTTCCTTTTTCTTCACCTCGCGAAGACCAGCATCGTTGAAATGTTTTTCCTTCTTTCCTTTCTCTTGGTTTTTTTAAGAGTAAATCCGTTCCACTACACTGAACTCTGCTATTCCCGTCCTAGCCTTCTTACCCCTCTCCGCATCTTACTCTTCCCGTTTTTTTTTTCTTTCTTGTATTATTTCTTTAACTCGCTCGAGAGCCACGGAGGAAGGCAATGGTTGCGATGATGGCCTCGAACAAGGAACAGGGAGGGCATTCCGTTTATTTCGAGCACAGGATGTAATATCTCGGGTAAACGCGGCGAACTTCATGTAAATATAGTTTTTACTGCCTTTACGAACCTCTGCTTTAGCGTTATTACGAGATTTTAAGCTTTTGCGCGTGAGAAGTCGGGGTTGTTGCATTGCTGTTCTCGGTTGTATACTTTGTTATTGGAGTTTTAAACTGATGTTTTAACTTTGAAATGCACTGCTGGGGCACTTCTTTAGCTACAGCAAGGTTAATTTAGATAAAATACACATTGACTTTTATAGAAAATTTAATCGAAAATCCAACAATTTCAATTTTTCCCCGCGTTGAATAGCCCACATCATAATAATTCAAATGGAAAGTTTCTTTCCAGAACTTAATGGTTATACATCTCGCAGAATATTCCCAGTTTGTCGTTCTACCGGTTTGATTTACTGCGTTTTTAGCGAGGAGAAGCTTTACTTCGTCCCCAATGCATTGTGACGAAGTACCTATAAACACTTTGAACCGTGGGAAATATTTTCTGGGGGAAAAGTTTGAAGAAGTACCATTAGGTAAACTCGAGAATTTATTTTCAACGCGCAATGGCAATGTACACATATAGCAGATGGAAAAATTTTGCAAGGGATAGTTTTTTTCCGTGTGAAGTCTCGGTTGCGATTTTCTGCAGTTGAAAACTAATTTAACTTTACCGCTTTGCCAATTGTTATGCCATTCGCTTCGAGTTTTGTCTGTTATGGTGGAATTGAAAATGATGTTAATACGATGCTGGAGTGTTAGACAGAGGAGCTATATAGGATGACTTACCGGGAATTGCATCGATCGATGTGGGTGAAAGAGAATTCATTGGAAAGTTCTGAAAGCGCAAGACGCAACGTCTTGCGTGGGTTAAAAAATATAAAAATTGTAGAGTCGAGGACTGGGCGAAAGTAATTTGGTCGGAAGAATCAAATATAGAGGTGAGTTTATATAACCCTTAGTCTATCTATTAAATACAAAAAAGCATGTTACAATTTATTTGCTTCGTACAGGAAAAAGCGAGAAGCGTACATATCTGAACGCATTACCCCTATGGTTAAACATGGCGTAGGTAGCAGAAGGATTAAATCCGCCCTAATAATAAGTAACGATTTAAATTGTTCCTTAGCAACTCAAACAAGAGGAATAATCAAGAACAAGGACCTTACGAAGCGCTTAAAACCAATCGAAAAAAAAGGAAGCATACAAAATAAATAAATAGAAGGCCATGGTTTCAAGAAAATTCATTACGAAATTATTCCAATTAATTGAATTGACAGTGGAAGCCTCTGCCTGCACCACTCCGAAGCAACAACTGCTCGGCATTAATTGAAGCCATAAATTTCCCCCCTTCGCTCCCTATCTCACAGAGAGTAGACTCTTTTCTTTCATTTTTCATTTCGCGGCAACCTTATCCCCTCCACCCATTCGCTACCTCATCCTTGAGAGTTGAGAGACCCCGATAACTTGAACAGGTGTGCCAAACACAACTGCTTTAAACACGGGTTTAATTAAATTTCCATTGCTGTCGTTGGAATCTAGATGGCCGTGCTCCGGAGTGTTGCGTCATCAAAGGGACGTCGTCGATTTCCATTTATTTCGGTTGTCCTACCGTGAATTTCAATTTTCAATTGGTAACGGTAATATTGATGTTGTAAAATGGGACGGGCGATTTTTAAATTTGTTTTTTACACTGTTATTCTATGATATTGAAACAATATTTACAAAATAAATTAAACGATGGAAAAGGAAATGTTTTTTCGGCGAGCTGTGCATATATTTTGAAACGGTATAAATTGAATTTTTTAGCATCCCGCATGTGTTTTGCATGTAACATTCAACACTGTCGATTAATTTCAGTTTAACTTAGTTTTTGAAAAATAAATGCACCGGGTGACGTTGAAAAAAACTTCATTGCATAGTTGTACGCGATAGAGGATCATAAAATAATAAAAAACGGTCGGATACGCTAATGTCCATTACGGTGGGCCTTTTGTTTTCAAAATACAGGGTCTTAAAGTTTCTTTGGAATTTTTTTTTTTTAATTTCTTCCGATTGTGAAGATATAACTGAAACAAAGTTAGTGTATTTTGCTTTTAAAAATGGTTCCCTTCACTGGAAAATACGGGGACATGATCATGTGTTATGGCGAAGCTCGATCAAATTCTTCTGAAGCTCAACGTATTTATCGGGAGAGTTGGTTAGAACGTTTATTGACGTGCATAAACATCCGAAATGCGAATATAATCTGCAGTAAACGTTTACGTGATATATTAATTTTATCTTTAGACATGGCGTTAGAACGCCTTCGAAATATACAAGGTGTTCAATAATATTTACCAAACTTTACCAAATTCAAAAGTGCACCATTTAATTTTTGTAATAAACATATTTTGCCGTAATCAATACGTTATACTGAAATTAAAGTTCAACGCATAGCGATTCGTAGTCCTGGAAATACTGGACCAATCACTTCAGTTTAACGGTTTTGCAACGATTGAATGTCTTATTCCTCTCATAGCATACTATATTGGCCTCTAGTTAATCCCTTATTTACTAGAATCACATCCGCGGACTATTACCCAATCAACGTAATTACACATTCGGCCCAAACCGATAATATCCAAGACCAAAAGTTAATGTAGCGTAACCGTATTTGGCTGAAGGCCAAATTCGGATTGTCCAGATAATGGAGCGTCAATATATCGGAGCTCCATCTGTCGAACTTTGAAAAGGATCTTTTCCTCTACACCATTGTAATATTCCCCTCACTTACGTACGCGAAAGATGGAAGATTCTCAGAAACAAATATATTCACAAAGTTCCGCCCGGTCATCCGAACTTCTCCTTTAAACCTACGAAGTAGGTACATAATTTTCCCTTTACTTCAGTACTCACACAACGGGCACATATACATAAATACGGAACACCTGCCCGATTTCTCAGGCAAGCCTTCAACTTTCAGCAACAACAATAACAACAGCTACGGATTCAACGGAATACTGCGAAATAAATTTAAAGACATATGCGAATTTGAGTTCGACTTAGGGTAGCGGACCTTCCGTGTTTGTTCGTTCCAGACAGAGCGTCTAAAGTTTTATTTTTCTTTGTTGCGGTGCGGAAGATGAGGCGAAAAGTTAGAAGGGGTCTTGATGATGCGCGGCATTGAAGTTACAAACATTTTTAATAACGGATCCTCGATTCGGACCCTCTGTATTGGTGAAATGAGTTTTTCGAATGAGATTTTGATGTTTCTTTTAAAGATATGTGTACAGTAAAATAAGCAAAAGTTGAATGCTTTTATTGCGGACGCCAAAAGGATATGAATAATATTTACCGACTTACATATATGATTATTTAATATTATTTGAAAAAAAAAATATTTGAACGGAGAAGACTCAGTCAAATCTAAATAAATGCATCTAAATGATAATCCCAAGGATGCGTCGACAAATCAAGATGTCATCCGCTTCATAGATACTAATCTAGCAGTTTATGGACTCCTAAATCTACAGCATCCGCATCCTGCCGCTAATTTATGTATTATTCGCCAGATCGCGCTTCATTCACAGGTCATTTGACGTTCCGTAGGATCTTCCTCTAGCCCCTGTCTGTTCTCACGCCGCTCTAACCTTCGATCGGAAACCGTCGGGGCGAATATTTAAGTCTCTACGTCGCTATTTCCACCATTTACGCGAGCGTGACTCCGATACGCTTCACGCTAGGATGCGTGCGTTACGCGGGCGTCTCACGCTCGGCTCCCCAGCGAACACGCGACTTCGCGCTTATTGAAACAACAGATCGGGCCGCTGTGTGGCGTAAAGGGATGCGACGAGGTCGCTTTGGGGGTTGGGAAGGAATATCGCGCGCTTTTCCATGTAATAGGATCATTTCGAGATGAGATCGTTTTGGTCGGAAGACAATGCAATTAGCTAATTTATTTCTTAGCAGAATTTCCTTGTAGCTAGATATACTTAGTCCGGCAATGTTCCAACAACCACAATGTTTTATTGATAATTAGTTAACACACCGCAGATATAAGAATTATGATAATTAAAGCCAAATGAGTTAATATTTTATTTAAAATTTCAAAGAAATTTTCGGAAAAGTACCGTTTGATGCTCGGCTATGTTATCGCCTTCGCATTCTCGATTTTTCTAGAATCAACGATAACTATTGTCTAAGGCTACAAAACCATTTTGTCAGAACTATAATACTAAGAAAAAACAATGTTATTGTATGTATATTATGTAAGATTCCATTTGCTTACCCCTATCACGTTATCCCCAAAGGGGATAATATTAATTAAATTGTTATTATTACTATTATCGCTAGTATCACCTATTAGAGTGTCAAACTTCCTACTAAGCCCCTATTCATGCAAATTAATATTGTAGTCGACCTTTGTCAATGTGTTTATTAATTATTAACATTGGTATGTCTTATAAACATCAGGGGTTTTAGATATTATCCCTGTTGTATCATGCGTCTCCTGCTTGACCATGCAACCTTCACTCTAGGATGTCTCTGAGTAGAGGTCCTGTCCCTCAATTTAATTATAAGTTTATGGTCCCGAATTTGATTAAGATCTTATTAAATGTTAAATTATGCAATGCGAAATACCTGTTAACGTATTGAGATATATTTAGCTATAATTGGACTTGTTATATAGTATGAGCTTTCCTAAGAGAAAACTGCAGTAGGTACGTACATTTCAATTAACTCTTATCGTACCGATTACTTTTTCGGGGAACCAATACCAATTTACAGTGAATGTTACGGAAGCATGGACCACTTATTATTTATTATTAATTAAAGCACATCTTACTTGATGTTGTGGGAGAGCGCTTATAGTAATAGCTTTAACGCCCGGGTGGGTCACTTTTATTCTTCAAAAGTAAACATTTTTGCATTAATTTTCAAGTATCAGCTTTAATAACTGCTACTCGCTGTCTCAGCGAAAAATATAAAATTATTAGAAAATCGGCAGTGCAAAGAGAACTAAAAATTTAGACGCCCTGTTCCAAATGTAAAACAAAAATTAACAAATGAGTGATCAGTAATGCGTAGATCCTCCATTGTCCTTAATTACTTCCAATAGTCTATTATTAATAGATTTATATAAATTTAACACATAATTTTGAGGGATATTCTGCCATTCAGTCACTATTGAAGTTCTCAGTTCCTGTACCGTGAAATATTGACGGCCTCCGCCATAAACGCGACGTGCCAATTCACCCCACATGTTTTCAATAATGTTTAAGTCTGGTGACCGTGCCGGCCACTGTAAAGTTTTAATCTTCTTCCCTTTAAACCATTCAGTAATGGTTTTTCCTTTATGATTTGACGCGTTATCTTGCTGAAAAACAAAATTGCGCCCGGCCCATTGGTTTCCAAAACGTAGAAGATTGTCACGCAATAAGTCTTTATACGTCACAGATGTCGTTTTGTTTGTGCAAAACACTATCTCACTTTTATCGCGGAATCCAATCGCTGCCCATATCATCACAGATCCACCCCCTAATTGTCTGGTCATTTTCACTTTTGGTTCTTTTCTCAGATCATAATAATAATGCGAGTACCCATCCGGTCCGTCCAAATTAAAACGTTTCTCATCGGAAATATAATTTTTTCCCATTGTTTCTTCCAGGATATGTGTTCTTCGGCAAATCTCAACCTCGCTCTTTGTGTTTCGCCGAAAGTGGCGGTTTTCTCAACATTTTCTTGTGTGATATTACCGGCGACGCCTTTAAAATACTTTGAACATTACGCACGTGCGTTTGTACCTCCGTCTGTTCTGCAATAACTCTGGCCGACGCAGAAGAATTGGATGCACACCGCAATATCATGCGTTTATCCCGCTCACTTGCAGCTTTCGGTCGCTCCTAGCCTTTTGGTTTGCCGTAATTTTCCGGATCTTTTAGGAAATTTTTAACAGAATGATCGTTTTTTCGTTACCGACGAGCAATTTCCTTCTTACTAACACCATCCTGGTGCCAGGCTAGAACTTTACCCCTTTCCATCAAGGATAATTGTTTTTTTCTACCCATATTGCAAACACTTTATAAAATATAATTTCTCGTGGTGAAATGTGTACAGTTTACCAGCACAACCGCTGCATATACAGAGAAGTATCAAATGAAAACATTTTTGCTTATATTAATGTAATAAATGCACAGGGTCTAAATTTTTGTCGCATTTAAAATTCCTATTTTGATCTGGGGAAATCCCAATTCCCCCACATAAAGCAATAAATCCCCAGAAATATCTATAAATTGACTATTTACATAACAAGTATTAATAACCCTCATTTACATTTTATATAATGTCTGTAAATTTTGTTTCGTAAATAAAAACGATGCCGCGTCTATGTTTTTGACGGGTAGTGAGTGTACTTTCAACTCATCGTGAATAAACACTTAAATAAAGTCAAGGGTGTTCTGATATATTTATGTTTGGAACACCATTAAAAATATAGCAGTTTAACGTCTGCACCTGAAAATTACCATAGTTTCGTATCCGTACAATCTTGGTGACCATGGGAAAATATTCTAACCTGGGAATAAAAATAAAGGAATATCTTCTATAATGCGTCTTTTTCTTGTTTTTTCACCCTTTCTAGCAGTAAAAAGAGGCATATCTCACGTGCTTTCTCATTCAATTATAAAATTCCCTCTGCTTCGGATGAATATATCCCGTCCGAAAATTCTCCCGATGGCATTCCACGTAAAACGCCGCGGATGAGAAATTAAGAAATACCCTCCTCTATATTTAAAGCGAGCGAGCAGCTTGTCTAGACGTCTCTCTGGAAGTCTGCGGTCGCTTTTACGAAAATGGAATGTTACCGCTCGATCGGCCCGGAGAAACGCCATCGAAATCTCGACCGCATTCGCCTTGTTGACCTGGGGAATCCGTAGAATCCATCTCGGGGAGAAATAGCGTCCCAGAAAAAGAATCTAGAGGCAGACAGATGTCGAGATTTCATTTCCAGACGGTTAGAGGATGTTTTTCTATCTCGTTTTATCGTTCTTAGGTTGTTTTTCGTTAGACTCGGCGAATTCTTAAATAGTTTATCCGTTAATTACGAATGGGAATTGATATGGTACGTTTTGATTGAAATTCTATAGTTTTATAATATTTTAATTTAAAAGAAAGTATAAAAAAAGTGGAAAATAATTTCTTCCCTGAGAGTTTCCAAATAAAAATTATCTAAGAACAAATGTTGCATAGTACAAAGTGTACAGGGTGTTGACTTTTCACTGCACCCGATATGGGTTTGTTTTTTTTTATATGGGACACTCTACACGAAGGTAGAGAGTAAAAAAAAATTGTGCCTACCGAGATATTCGTTACCCAGAAACCACGACGGCTAGCTCTAGGCCTTAGGGTAAATGTCTACCCAGCTGTTACAGTACAGTAAAAATCGATGTTATATGTTATATTTAATTCCTTACTGTGCTGACGCAGTTTTTGGTGGTACTTCCCGGAAAATTAAGCCAAATCTTCAAAATTTCCGGAGCCAAAGAAGTGGTCGATTTTAAACTTAAAAAGGCATGAAGACATTCTTCGATTAATGAGACGGTATTGTTCTCATTTAGATTTAATACAGATTTCTGTAAACACGTTTATACCGAACAATTCTTATATATTTCAATACAGTATTAAATTCTTTAACATCTACGTTCGTCTTCCTGCCCGTCATTCTTTTTCTCGTTCTCCATTTCTAATTTTCCACCACGTTTGGCATGCAATTCCCTCTAGATCGAAATGCCACCGTTCTTAAAACGACAGCGTCAAGAGAAACAACGGGAGAAACAAGATATCACGAGCCAGAGTAAGAGAAAATAAATTGTTCCTTTCTGAATGGCAACTTTTTCTGGACGTGTAAGTCTCTGTAGGTATAAGATCGCAAGCAAACGCCAGTATTACCGTAGGTATGATCTTTTATTTATACGGAAGTATATTAAAACTTAATGTGATTAGCTTCAAAAGCCTAAATTCCTGCGTTTTTCGCTTCAGATAAAAACAAAGGTTCTCGAAGTACTCAAGTGTACAGCGTGTCCAAGTTAAAAGTTAAAAAAATAACGGTGTTTTGCAACAATCTCAAATTATCTTAATCAAGCAAAACATTTGAGTGGCTTAAGCGTTTTGAGAATCTGTAGAGGATGAGATACATTCGGGTAGATCGGCAACATGCTCAACACCGGAAATGATCACGGAAGTAGGTGATTCCCGAAGAGAGAAGGCAGACAATCCACGTTGTTTGCGAAAGACATACGGATCATACCAACGAATTCTAGTTAAGCTTACCATCAATTACAACCTTTTTTATTTTTATATTTAAGCCCACCAGATGGAAAACGACCAGCTTCTGTTTTTTTTCCACCATCACAACTTTATAAACTGCGAAATTTACATCCGACAGCATGTCGGTACTTGCAAATTTAACGGTTATTGCCGAAGGTCGAAGTCGTTCCTGTTGTTGTAGCTTAGCGCTACTAAAATTTTATCGGCCCCGACGTGACGCATACTACTTCCGCTTTTGTTTATAGAGGGCGTACTTTTAAGTGTAACGTTACGTGTTGAAGCTGTAAAACTGCTACTGATATTTTTCCAATTTCGTCCGAAAGAAAAAAACGAAGACTGAGTGATCGGCGGTGGGGGAACACAGCAGTGGTGTGCCAAAAGAAAAGGCAAAATGGAAAATGGAACACTTTTCTCGTAAAAAACGAAAGGCAAATTAATTTTGGAACGGTTTGTAACTTAGGGGAGGTTATAAAATTGTTAATAGGGATCGTACTTCGGTTCCCAAATATATTGATGTTTTCCAAGCGAATATCAAAGTTTATTTGTTTTTATATTTAAAAGAATGAATGATAAATACATTGGCAATGCGAGATGACACCCAAGAGTGTTGGGAAATTTACTGATGAGTAAAATTAAAGAATGCCAAGCTTCCACCGTCTTACGTCATCTTCGAAGTAATTTCCCAGGGAGTGCAAACACCCGGTAAATGCAAAGTAGTGATAACTGTCGCTTTTCCTGCCGCATGGGAGATTTTAAAGACGTGTCCAATCTTTAAATTTCGGTCACCTGAGAATATTGTCAACTGCTAAATAATTTCATGAAAGTATTACTGTAACAGCCTCGAAAGTCCATTAGCAGCCGGCTAGGCATCAAATTACGAAAATGCAATGATACATAACCAAGGGTGTACGCGGTTAGAAATTAAAAAAATACTTATTAAAGGCATCAAAATACAAATAAAGATGTGGTTTGAGCCACTCTGTATACTCGAATGCTTAATAAAGCTACAAAGGCTAAATATATTGTGCAGGCTGAGTATTTTTTAGGATATTTCGGTATGTTAATTTAAATCTATTTAGACGAGGAAGACAAACCCAAATACCGTATACAACGATCTTTATTAACAAATTGCAATACCAAAAGGATATTGCTAAGTCACGGTACAGATAAATCAAATACGTTTGGGAGCAAGGTTATAATTTTATGTTTTTAATGTTATTCTCGAACATATCAAGAGGAAAAATGTCTTTGCAGAAGGTTTGAAAATGTTGATAAGAAATCTGCGAAAGCAATAAAACATACAAACTCAAAATTAAGAGTTTCTCTTTAAGCAGACCTAAAAACCCAAATAGTTCCTAACATGTCCATCTAGAGATTTAAATGCCTGTATTTTCGTATTTAATTGGTAATTTCACAATAACCGTCATAAAAACAGTGAAAATGAAGTACGATGATTGAAGTAAGTATTTAGTTGCTTAAATACCTACTTATTATCGTAGAAATTTCAAGAAAAACGTTATTATGGTGGTTGGAAAATTTCATTTTATTGAAAATATTGGTACAATGTATCAATAAAGTTACTGAACAAACATTCTATATCCTATTTGAGAAAAATTTACTAACATATCGTTACATATATTCCCAAATAAGTGATTTTATCTTACATTCCTTCAACATTCCATCTTCCTAAAGAGAATTTTAATTGCGAAAAACGCGTCAACCAGAACATGATCACCCTAATCCAATTCCACAGTGTATCATTAATGTTCATTGACGTCTAAAATCTATCATCGCTCGTTAGCATCATGCCCATCCGGACTATATAGATAGATCGGTCAGGATATTAATAGACATATTCTCGATGGAATTACGAGCTCGTGCAGGAAGAGTCGACTTGGCCTCTCAACGTTACGTACAGAATGTTGCTGATTTTTATCGTTTAATTGAGCCTTCTCGCCCTAGTTACGCCGAACAGAGTTCGACTTGACGAGCTGAGTTTTCGAAAATCTAGCTCGCTTTAATCGAATCTACATACCGTTTTGGTATGTTCTCCACGCAAATTTATTTTGTTAAATTTTAAATACAATAGCATCTATTGATACTTTTTCAGCGTGGGTAATATAAAAGGATTAAACTATCATAGTTATTTAAGTTAATGGAAGCTATAATTACGATTGTTATCGTGATAGCCGTGAATATTACGTGCTACTATCAAAATAATAGCATTTATTGAAATTGAAATTTGGGAAAAGAATGAAAATGAACAAAAATATAATGAAGTACACATTTTAAAAATTTAATTTTCCACCCTTGTAGTTTAGCAACAAATTCTTTGTTGCCAGTACGAAGTAATTCTTATAATCTGCAGTCTACTTTGCACAAAAGTAAGCGTACCTCCCAATATAGAGGAAATTGCTGGCGTCTCGCTCACTTGGTTGAAATGGTCGGAACATGTTAACATACTATGAGAAATTGTTTAGTTAAAGGCTGTTATGCAATAAAAATGTAAAACAGGAGGCTATTTCGTATATTGTAACTTCCTTAGAACAATTTGTTGGATAATAAACTTCTCGGTTGGCAGATGAACATTGAGTCCCAGTTTTTATACAATTTTCGACCTCTATCCGCCAAACCAACATATTCTCCATTCCATATACGATCCTCCGAGTTAATTGCTTCAATTTCAATCGAAATTTCGCCAAATCCTTCGATACAGCATCAAAGCAAAGGTATCAAAGGAAATCAATCGGGCCTAAAACAGACGCTCTATCGGTCTTCCTTTAATCGCCGGTTATTGGCGGGCGAGAGCTTTTGGGAATTAAACGCCTACTTAGATCGAGAAGTCAAGCCAACCCTTCTCGAAATATTTCATCTGGGATCTTAACACTTAGGGGAACGGTAGCGATTTCGACTGTTTCTATCGGCCGCTGCGACCGGCCTGATTTAAATTTAGTACAACGACAATAAACTCCGCGTTTGATGGTGTTTTACCGTGGGTTACGGTGCTGTCGTCTCTCGGCGGGATCGGTAATTAAAAATGCGCGTCCTTTCGCGGGTTAGATGGAAAGAGGTAGGTGGGGAGATGGGAGTCGGTAATTTAGTACGCTATAAATGCAGATGGGGTCGTAAAGTTTTATACTTTAGTTTCGTGCGAGAGATAAACTTCCGGTTTCTGGTGGAGTCGTCTGGTACTCGTGTTGGAGGAGACGGCAGATATTAGTACGTTAAAAAGAGAAAAAGCAAAATAGAGTTCAAAGGGAACTCGGACCTGATCTGTATTCGCATTAAAGATAACAGTTTATGCTACAGATTTTGTTACCGTAAAATGATTTGAACTAAATTCATTATTTTCTTTGATATTTTTCATGGCCAGTAAATGTTTGCACTAAGGATTTAAATGTCGTTTCACAAGATTCAGCTATTGTTTATAATTTACATTCAATACCCCAGGTTTATCATTAACCAAGCTCGTACGAGCACGTTCAGCTGCCCAAAACTTAATATCATATCTTGTTTCCATACCTGGAAGCAAGTATGGTGTGGTAATAAAATAATAATAATTCTACCAGTTGCTGAAGTCTAAGGAACCTTCAATGAAGATGAACACAACTCCAACAGGTTGGATACGAAGCTTATCAGTAAGACATGAACAGTAATAATTGAATTTGCATAAGATCAGTGAAATAAGCTATCATTCTGCCATGTCTTTGTAAAATTAATGGATGTAAACAAGAACACGAGAGGCTCCAAAGTGGATCCTTGAAGTACCGCATATTCTATTAGTGCAGGTCGGGATTACGCACCCTGCTGAACATTACTTCCAAACCTTTACCACTTTACGAGTAAGAGGAATAATTAAGTATTTATTGTTTTTAATTAAATGTTAGACAAATAATCTTCACAAAAATATAGAATGTAAAATGGTAGCAGAGCTGGATTCTTCAGAAACATTTACCATTTAACTCTGGTAGGACCCGAACGCATAGCCTCCAGCTCTGCTACAGTAAGGAGCAGGCCACATTATAAAACTTTCTTTTACGTACAATAACGATCAAAAAAGTTTAGTGTAGTTACATTACATGAAGCGGAACTCATTGAAATTTGCGTGAAATAGTCTTTTATTGTAATTAAAAAGCATTTTAATTACAATAAAAGACTATTTCGAATACAAAACAATTATAGATAATTCCATTACCACGTTTACAATCCAGTTTATAACCATCACAATAAACTTTAAATTTTAATACCGCCGTTAAAATTATTGAACCCATCACATTCTCTCTCACAATTGATGGCGGAATTCGCAAATATAAAGGAGGAAATAAAAGATCCGACACACATATAATACCGCGTGCAACAGGAACATATCGTTTACAACGTATTTTAAAGTCAAATAAAGAAAAACTTAACCTCTCGCCTTACAGCCGCAGATACTTCGCATCAGCGTTTTTTTTTTTCTAAGGTTTTCAGATGCCCTAGTTGAAGTACAAACGTTGCTCTCGAAACGGTATCAAAGTAATAACATCTGGGGAGATGTATTACTGAAAGGAGAAGAAAAATCCCAGTCGAGAATATTAAATTATAGCGTGTCAGATTTTCGCTTTCGAAAACTTTAGTTCAGTTACGCGCATATAGAGACGAACTTGGAAATCCGAAGACGTTTTTGGCTTACGAAGGGAGAAAAAAATAAGATGGGAAGCAGAAGAAAATATGACCATAAACTTTTACTGTCAATTTCCTTTTCCATCGACGAGAAACTCCAACCGATCCGAGTCCAAAAAAGCAGAAGATGCGTGCTTGCAGCTACACAGTATAGAGGTCGCTTCGCGAGACGTTTTATGGATGTCGGATGACGTCATTTCCTCTTTCTATCCCACGTTATAGACACGTCACGCTGTCTTATTCAAATTTCCGGCCTTTTCCCATCAAGCATCGAGCCGTTCAACCTCTGGATTAGATGGGGTAGGGAAACAAAATCGGTTTCCTCGAACTACAATCGCGGGCAAAATGAAAAGGAGATGATCTAGTTTGTAGGTTAGGATTGAACGACAGTGTTACGTGTTGTTGTTTTTAAAACCACGCTTATGGACATTAAAAAATCACACGACGCCATGGATGTTTTTAAAGAAACAGCAAGGGAAGACTTGATCCATGTGAGGCGGCGGACATTGAGGGCGAAATTTTCGAAATTCTCGAAAACGACCCAACAACGACCCCCAGCTCTATAGCAGTTCAAGTCGGAATGGCTCACAGTAAGATATTGAAGACGTAGAATTGATTTTCGGAACAAATTTTCAGTTAATGTTTGCGCATGCTTACTGGGCCTTCTTGTGACGGTATGTTCAACAAATTGCCAGATGCATTATTGCAACAGAGACAAAAAAATTACTACTTTAATTGTTATCGGATTATCAAATGTGGCAATTGTTTTAAATCTTTTTACGCATCAGAATATTGGCCAGAGATAATAAGTTTTTGTTACCATATTTGGAATAATACGAAATTACAACCAGAACAACTCTATCCTCCAAAAGGTTGTAACAATACAGAAAAATTATCTTTAATTTTTCGCAAACCTTAAAGGGCACGCTATATTTTTGACAACGATTGTATCCCATCCCCAATATTTGCCGAATAAGGAAATACCGTCCTATACCGCGCGGAGCAACATTATCCTATCTCTGACCCAGGACCAGGCTCAAGGAAGGCACACATTCGCCTGCGTTTGATGAGGCAGCTGCCGTAAACGTCTGGCAGTGAAGGCGCGCATTTCATGGAATTGATTGTAAAGCCTTGGACCGAAGATTATATTAGGGTTAGGAGCTTTATGCGTACATACAACAAATTGGGAAGGGTGTATCTTGAACAGTTGTTTGAGTATTAAGGAATAAACAAAAGGATGGGATCGTCTATAAAAAAATACGTGCTACTTTGGAGTAATTTTGATATTTTTACGAGATAAATGTAAAATTACGCAGTTACGACACTGTAAATGCTTTCTTAAGCACTTGCTACGATGACTGCCAAAACAGAAAATACCTTACAACAGTTTTTATTAATCTCTCTTGTTTGACAGACAGCAGCATGCAAAAGTCATCATCATCATACTTTGTAACTCCAAAAATGAGTCTAAGACACGAATTTTACACAGGTTGGATACGAAACTTATGAGTAAGACATGAGATTTATGCAGAGTGCAGGGTGTAATGAGGAAGAGAAATTATTTTGCAATACTCCAGAATCATGCAGTGCCATCAGGATTACGTATAATACGGCCTATTATACGTAATCCGCACTTTACATTCACGCATGACAACGACCCAAAACACACTGCGTTAGTGTGTAAGAACTATCTAAAGGAGCAAGAAGAGCAGCACACCCCGAAAGTAATGACATGGCCCCCACAAAGCCCAGATTTGAACCCGATAGAGTTGTTGTGGGATGAACTGGACAGGAGGATCCGAAAAATATGCCCAACTTCACAAGAACATTTACGGAATATTCTGCAACATGAATGGATTAATATTCCGCAGTCCGTTTTAACAAAACTTATCGAAAAAATGCCTAGAATAATTCGAGCGGCGATTAACAGCAAAGGAGGTTTTTTCGATGAAAAAGAAATATAATGTTCAGTATGTTATGTTAGGCCAGAATAACTTTTTATTTATTTATTTTTGTCTTTTTTACCTGTACATACAATAAAATTGCATTTTGTTTTTAGTTTCGTTTGTTTCTGTAACCTTTTCATGTTTTTTAATAACCGACCAAACTTCTCTGAACGGCAGTGTAGTCCTAGATCGGCTTTCCCAATCAGAGGCATTTACTGTCCACTACCATAGTTCACCGATCAAAAAAAAACTAAAACAACCATCCTCCTTCCCCCACTCCCAACTTTTTCAAAATACGAACTAATTACCTTCCACGAGCGCCATTTCTACGCTATACGTGCAAGTGATGATTTATTAAATTTGATACTTTCAAGTAGGAAAGGTTAATGAAATACAAAGTTTGATTACAAGAGGGCACATATTTTAATGTGAAAATAAACACTTCTTGCAAGAGTCTGATTTTAAATATAAAAATTATGCTGGAATAGCAAGTACTGAGATCGACGTGTATGCAGTAAGTGGCGGTATCTATTGGAATAAAATGTGAATTACGTTCTACATTCTAATATATACAAGATGGTATTTTTGCGCTGTAACATGGCGTACGCTACATACATAAAAACAAGGCGAGTATGAGGATCGATATATACATGAAGAAATCTATAGGGCTTCCCGAAAGTTTATTCACGTAAAAATATAGTTAAACATTTGCAAGATGATTGTGACATTGAACAACATGAATTAATTCATTGGTCCGGCGAGAGGAATGAGGTTTTAACAATTTAGAAGGATTCTAAATAATTAAGAAGCATAAATCACCAATAGTAATGGCGTTGAAATTGATCTCTGAGGAACGCCGCTGTTGACACTAGAAAAATTACTTTCTCATTGCTAAGTCCATCCTTCGTTCACTTTGGATCGCGCATGTACGTAGTACATCCCTGTCCAGAGTATACATTTCATGCCGGCAATCGTTAACTGCATAGATTCATTAGCTTCCGTTCAAAATCCGAACGAATCCCGACTTTAATTTCGTCAAATTGGATGCGGTCCGAATCCAGTTCGCTTTTTTTGACTCTGCGCTGTCGGACGAGGCTCACTCCACAATTATTTTATTGCATGGATATGCATATTTTGCAGCACGGTATTGACTTTCAACTTAAAATTCCGACGATCGCAATTTACATTATGGGTCGTATATTCTCGCAATACCAGGCAATTATAATTTATTATCGGAATTAAACACGCTCGTATTTATTACAGGTTTTTAATTGCCGGAAAAACGAGAAAAAAACGGTACTATGTTGGTTGGCAGTTGCATACGAATGGTTTGTATTGAGTTTAGCTAAATGAAAATGTAGTATTCCAATAATACGTTTTTTCTAGTTTTATAGGATCTGTATCTATTGATTTTCTTTAGCGGATAGATATCCATGGTAACGACAAGTGTTTTTGATGATAAAAGTAAAGCTTTTTTTTTAAGAAAAAAAAGCTATATCGAGGAGTTTATCAAATTTATCAGTAAAATCAATTCTAATAAAGTAAGCTTTACTTGCGTGTATTATATGTACACTGCCGTTCAGTGAAGTTTGGTCATACAATAAAAATCTATTATATCACACTGTATACAATTATTAATACATAAAATTAGAAAAATATTAAGCGTACACTCGTTTCTAAGGGATTAAAGGAGGTTTTTTCGATGAGAAAAAAAAATAATGTTCAGTATGTTATATTAGGCCAGAATAACTTTTTATTTATTTATTTTTGTCTTTTTTACCTGTACATGCAATAAAATTGCATTTTGTTTTTAGTTTCGTTTGTTTCATGTAACCTTTTCATGTTTTTTACCAACCTTCTCTGAACGGCAGTGTATATTTTATGCTTTTCATTTAAAAAAGAAACACCCAAGCTGTCTCACATTTTCATCTGTCCATATAATGGACTTTCCAATGGCTAAGCTCAATGCTAACACTCTACATATTGGCATATATTCAAAAGTGCGCGTTTCTATTTACATATATGCATGTATGTGCCTCTAGAATTTATAATATTATTTTTTCTTTCTTTTAGTCCTACCAGTTCGTGGGAGCCCAGAGGATGCGCGCTACTGAAACTCTGCTTTCTGGCTTGGCATCGTTTATTTACGAGGCTTTTACCCCGTTTATGTTTTATATATTAGCGTTAAGTGGTTGAGAGTTTTTATGTGCTAGCTTAACGAAAGACTACAAATGGATTGCAGTTCACGTACTTACGTTGCATAATATGCGAGCGTATTTACTTTCTATGGGGGAGATTCGTAAAGTTAGGATTATGATTGAGAGAATTCAATAAAACGGGTAAATAATTAAGTTTCTATTAATAATATTAACTCCTAAGAGTTGTCATATGCGACCAAAGCCGAAAATGCTTTGCAATAAACAAAGGTTAACTGAATGGGTGGTTTACTTAAGCATCTCACCTGATGCCATCAGCGTGGGTTATCATTTATTAAAAGGATCATTACCGGAGATGAAATCCTGTTAGTTACGTCAAAATTCAAAACCCAGTCAACTCTGCCTGCAAGATGTTTACAAAATGTTAATCCTTATTCGCTCATCAACAACATGGCTTTACTTCGGGGAGATCAATCACTGCCTTAGATAATCGAGCAGAAGTGGAGTACTTCGAGCAACTTGACAAGCAGCAGTACCGTGAAGGAATGTTTAAGCTAGTGCCACGCTGGGATAAATGTTTCATCGTTTACGGAGCTTATGCCGAGAAATAAACGTGGAATGTATTACATATATAATTGTTGTGTAATTTTGTCTAGCACTTTCAATGTCGGCCATCCTTCGTAAATACCTAATTTATTCCCGCTATTCGTTTAGTTTTTGGAGTTTACGAAAATGTCTGAAGTTATTTAATGAGGAATTAACTAATTTTGGGATTAGCTTCAGAAAAGGCCTCAGGAAAAGGAAAATTAAGCAAACAATGAACCAAAAAGTTAATCTGCGGTTATGTTTGTGTTCTCATCAGTGATTACAATCTCTCCACTATCCATCTACTTACCAAATAAAAGGCATCTATGCCTGTCTGATGCCTTACAACAATATTCGAGGAGAAATTCGCTACGTTTCTATGGTATTCTCGAGATTTGAGGCGAAAAAACAGATGAAGTCGTGATAACAAACATGCAAGAAAAAACTCGGTATTGATTTGCATATTTCTTCGATTGACCGTAGCCATCGTTTACCGGCGAAAGTTAATAAATAAACACAAACCTTCCATTGTGAAATTCACCAATTACAATGCTAAAAGCCTGGTATTCATTAACAAGAAAAAAAATTGGAAAACACAATCAAAGAAGACTTAACCAAATGAAGAATTGAATTGCTAAAAACTACGGGAATTAAATATAATTCCACGATACATAAAATTGTTACCATTGTGGACGTAGACAGACTGGCTAACAAGATTCAGAATCTCGCCGAAATCGTTTGGAAACCATTTGGATTGTTGATGTTGGACACAACAATACATTCTAGGTAACACTGAATTTAATAGCGTTGCACCCTTTACATTGAGCTACTAAATCGTACCAAATTTTCTTAAACGTCTTTAATATATCATTCAATGCAACAAGAAGCTTTCTAAAAATCCGACCACCTCGGCGAAATTAATTTCAAAAATCCGATACTTTAATCGTCTAAAGCGCTATAGCCACTTCATAAATCATTTCCAAAATAATTCCTTCACACGTACTCCAGAAAGTCTATCAATTTCCCATACAATCCAAGTACTAACCCCAACCCCTAAACCATAGGTAACGATTATCCGCAATAAAAATTCTCAAGTCGGCTCGAGGGCAAAATGGCGCTCTTTTATAAAATATATTGAGAAGATGACGTCTCGACGTTCATGCGAAGGGAATGTTAAAATTTCACGTGAAGTTGAGGGGGCGGAGAGGAAGCATTGGCGAAACGAAAACCGTACGAGCCAAACGACGAATGGGGAGGGCGAACGAAGGGAGTGTGAAGGGGGCCGGAGAAAATGCAATTTTGATATATTAAAAAAGTTGGCAAACGCCGGAAGACAAGATGTCGTATATAAAAGTGAAATTTAAAATTGTTAAGGAAGCTCTAGAAGAAAGAAAAGGGTAGAAAGGAGTGCGTAGGGTATAGAAAGCTACTCGAGAGTCAAGTGGCTCTTGCATCTTCCATATTTGAAATGCTCCTGGAGTACGGGTGGATAAGAGGAAAAATAAGGAAGACGTTTTTGGGAAAATTGTAGAAAATATTGCTCATACTGCGCAGATACACAATTGAGGGACGCTAACATACTACTTGCGGGAAATTACTTGAAAATAAGACGTTATTTGTTATTTTGTTTAGTACCTTTTGAAATAATACAACTACAATATTTCTCATTTGTATGAACAAAAGACAGGGAAACTCTGCAGTCTACTTACTAGTTAGTAGTGGACCTAAGCAGCTACCTACAGGACACTTTTAAAACCAAATATTAGTTGCGAGCTTATCTGAAACTAATAAGTTGTTCCATAAGCCTTTGTACATAAAGATCAATAACGTTTTTGTAGTTTTGCATGAATGAATGAAAAGATCAACGCAGAATTGATGTTTAGCCACAATTTGAACAGACTGCCACAGTTAGTCCACCCTGCAGATGCCAATTTAGGCGTTAAGCTCGCCCAAATCAATTTTTAGAAGCTCCACCGGATAACTGTAACTACATTATGCTTGTTCATAAGCTCCGTCCTTGTATTCCAATGTTCTAAGTAAAATTTATGTAATCGAAAAAGCTATTATTTAGCATCACCATAAGGAAATAGAAATATATAAACAGAAGCGTCATAATTTATTATCGCAGCTAACCCAAGCTTTAAATTTTACGCCGTCCCAAAAATTCCGAACAGAAATAATAAAAAAAAAGGGGGGGATCAAAACAAAACAACAACAACAAATTTCGAACTCACGCTGAAAACGCACCATTTACCGCAATAATTTTATTTATTCATATACGAACATGTTGAATACGATATTATGTGAAGGCCAGATAAAATGTGGACGACGTGGCACCTTGTTCCTTTAAAAAACAAGCGGATAACGCAGATGTGTCCGGGTGACCGTGTTTTCCATAGCCCGGTCGTCCCGGTCATATTTCATTTGCTTTTGCGGCAAAGTGATAAACTTCATCGGAAATATAGTGATGGAGAAGGTTCGTGTGTTTGTAAAGGTTTTTCTGGGCGTTCGAAGAATAACAATTTTTTTAACTTGAGCGTGTGTATTTTACCATGGTCATATACCGGGCGATGTTCTTCAAATGTGATCAAATTAGGTTAATTTTAATGTTGCAAGTATGAGTATTCTGTTGTTAATACAGAAAGAAGCCGAATTTGATTTCATCATTCGTGTTACAAATTTTGTTAAATCCAGTAAATTAAGTAAGTTATCTTTATTTGGTTATTTAAAGAAATTAAACCACATTCGGCAACGATGATTTTTGGAAGTCTTGACTTGTGGCCTGATGCATTGTGATGGAGTAGCAGCAGAATATTCTCCTGTTACCGTACTACCCACCCTTATTTGGATAATCAATCGTAAGAATTCCTTGACAATCCCAAAAAAAGTTATTTTTCCTGCAGAAGGGGGGACTTTAAACTTCCTGGGAGGGCTAATATGTTACCGCAAAGATTCTTGTTTTGATTCAGGGTTAAAATGATGGACGAAAATTTCATCTCTGTTGACAAGTCGATCGATAATTAAGTCTGATAAGTCCCCTCGCATCCTTCAGTACCAAACACTTAGGATTTTCAAAAATGGGGCGACCTGGACGGGGATTCCCATTCAGTGGTTCTCGACCATGTGTAAACAATGTTGACCTTCGCAAATAGTCGACTTTTGAAGGACAGTCAACGCCTTATACGGCCAACATTTCTTCATGAATAATTTTTGAGGGTTTTCCTCGTTTCGCTAAGAATTTTATAAATGCTCGATATTCGAATTTGTTCATTTTGGCGCGTCACAAAGGAAATTAACCGCCAATAAAAATAAGGTTGAAATTATCAAATTGAACAATCTCAAGGTAGAGTTGGCAATTTGTCTTGGAACTAACTTTCTTACATCCAAAGAAATTTCCGGAGGCAAGAAATAAGAGTATTTGTCAACATTGCCATGAATTGCTTCTATAACACCAAATTATTATTATGAATTATGTAGCACTGGAAATAACAAATTTGGAAATTTCTATGGTTTTTTGTAAAGCCAACATCCCAAAATTAATAATCGAATCTAACATAAATGTTCGTTGGTGTTTTGTACTTGCAAAAGGATCATATGCAAGCTATACACTCTGAAGGAGATTAGCAGTAAATCTTTGGAATCCCGGGGAGAACGTGCTCGCTCTCGGAGAGAGTCAGTCGTCTGCAGAGGAGGGAACATGGCCGCGGTAGCTCCCGGGGAACCAACTTCGCCTTGTTAATAAGATAACAGAGTTAGTGAATTTATCGTCATTAAACGCAAGTTTGCGAATATTGTTGTCGTTGCTACGCTAGCTTATAAATTAGAACTTACATGTACGCGGCGAAATATGTATGCGAGCAAGCAAATATATTAGAGTTTAGAGAATAAAGTAAGAAAAGTTATTCTTTATTTTAATAAGCCGGAGTTTTCTATTATCAAAAGATTTCGAGATGTTAAAATAATATGAGAATCCTAATGGGTGCGCCATAACTTCTCACAGCTACATTTCTTATGAAAATTATAAAATATTGCTTCATTTTTTTTACTCTTTTGTAAAATATGAAACAAAAAGTTGTTTTTTAATTTTTATCATTATTGTTTACGCCTTATTTTTGCTAGATCCTGCTGACTGCGCCATTTCAATTATTTACGAAATATGATTTTTACACATCTTATTACAAGTATTCGTGTTACAGTCTATTTTAAGGTGCAATAAAATAAGTAAAAGCAATGCTGGCTTTCTTCTGTTTAATAAACACTTTACGTAATTCCTCATTGTATAGAAATCCTATCAGCTTCATGTATCGAATTTTGTTTACGCCAATCAATACGTTTCATTACTTATTAGATCGTTATTTATATTCTCAATGTATACTTGAATTAATCTTCCACATAAAAATACGCAATATAGAATAACGACATCAAAAGGAAAATATCCTTTGAGCGATGATACGCCGAAAAACAGTATACGACGTTCTGTTTACGATACAACGTGTATTAACAGATTTTCCGCGAAATTAAGTTATTTATTACTCTGGTGCGGCCATCCTAAGCTTTTACGAACCGCGTAAAACACACAGCACGTACGTATCGAAGAATATGGAGAAGGTCTATTGAGGGAGGTAATATCTCGTATAATATCTGTACAGTGAAAATCCAAGATTACGGATTAATATCTGTCTGTTACGAGCGCCGAAGCCCACGCGGAGCACAACGTATAGCATTATGCCTTGTGTCCTATTTATGGCCGAAGACTTTATCCCTGTCGTTATATATTAAAGCTTTATCGGCGTATCATGTATATAGGATGCTTTTAACTTTGATGTCCTTTGGATGTATGTACGGATATAGCCATGGGGTGGGTTTAAGGGTATCATCCTCTTATCTCGGGTTGATATTAATAGAGACCTGGCAACGTATAAAAAAATGTTATCGTATGTAGTCACCATTTTTACATGATTGGCATAATTTTCCTATTCAACGTGGCTTATTGCAGGCTTAGGCCATTCAAGAGAGAATGATGAAAGTTCTCAGCCTAGCACTTCAAGGCTGAGTTTTCTAGTTGAAAAAATGTATTTGCTTGTTGATGTAGTCCCCTATTGGTTCAGTGCAGTTTGTCCAGCGTTTCTCCAATGGATCCCATCTCTCACTCTGGAAGATCCATCTACGATAGCGATCATTTCTTCTTATGACTCAAAACACTTTCCAGCTACAAATGCTGACGAATTTTAGCAGCGATCTGCTGAGAATCCAATGGGCGGATGGTTGGTAGCCGGAAAATACAAGATGAGTTCCAAGAAGTCATGTTGCGGGAAACGTCAATTCTACGATTCAAGCTTTCATAAATATTAACCGTGAGAAATGTGCTTATTTTGCACGAAAATTAAAGTATTTTATCTACCATTGCTGCGAAAGTATTACTTTATTTATCGTTGCGGATAAAATGATACTTGATCTATTATTTTGCATAGAACAAAGAAGTCTTTAACAAGTAGTGGCGTTGATGTATTCTTTACACCGATTTAGCGCTAATTCTGAGGGCATGTGGAGCTATGTAACCTCCTACTCGTAAGTATGTTAGGTTCTGGAGCTGATGGCGTTACATTGTTCTAGTGATATAAGCGTGGAGATATCGTTCCGTCGCGAGTGGTGCCTACAACAGGAGGGATTAGTTATGTAAGTAGTGTAGAATTATTACAATTTTTTGCAATAATAAGCCGTTTAACTGATGCAGAGTTAAAAGCTACTGCTGAAGTTTTGGAAGACGAAATTGTTCACGAAAGTGAGCATGATATAAATTCGGAAGAAGAAGGAAAAAGCACTGAAAATGACAAATTTGTGGGTAAACTTAAGGAAACTATTTGTGTTGCAAGTTGGCAAAAACAAGTTCAATATAAATAATAAATGCAGCACGAGGACCAAGATTACTTGATTCTAATATTAGTAAATAAACATTTTACAATTTTAAACGAAGTAACCGAGTACAATTCTTCTTTAAAGGCAAAAACGTACCGGCGAACGTTCATGCGTTTACGAAAACGGCACGTAATAAAAATGCAAAACAGTCATCGCGTTTTAGTTTTGTTCTCTTCTTCCCAAAACATGCCGAAATTCAATTCCTAAAGCTTGTCGATCATGGTATACCGGGGAAAAGGTCCCAAACAAGGCAGAAAGATCCTTTCAGGACAGAAAACTATCGAGTTACCCGACCGCATCCCATACTGCTGTGCGGTCGAGCGCCACCGCCGGCATTGCCTGCGACCCGCGTGCGTTATATTACACGCGACGCTGTACGGATGATTTACGCGGGCCACAACGGTTCGCGCAAATATGTGCCATATATACGTGCAACGGCATCCCCTTCCTACTACTATAAATTATGCATTTCGGGCCGAGTTAAGTAACAGCGGCCCGGCACGATTTATACCCGAAACGCTTCCCTCCTCTCGGCGTTCCGACGTTCGCGGACATGTTATATTAATAGATTTGGAGGTTATGTCGCGACCATGACGCCATCTATGCATTCGGAATGACGATGCCGGGATGATGATGATTATGTATGATCATAATGCATGTTTAATGCGAGATTTGTAGTCAGTCGATTTAATATTGGGTTGGCGGGATGGGCTCTCTCTCCGGCTTACAGGATGTGTTCGAAATATGCATCATGCACCATAATTAAATTTCCTCCTTGAAGATGGCGCCAAGTTAGCAAGGTCAATTGTTCTATTGCAAGGATTTAGTAGAATGTTAACGCATCCTCGAAACAGCTGTTCCGGATTAATTAATTAAAACTTGTGTGGTGCGGAGTGTGCCGATGATTTGGTGATGTTTGCGACACGGATCCAGATAGTAGGGTACAAAATATTCCATTCCATTCCAGTATCTCCATCCAACATCAAGATAAATAACGCTTACACCTCATCCAAATCAACTAATCTCCGAAGATTACAAGCGCCATCACGCAACGATTTTCCGTATTATTAAGAGTAGGGCAGAGAGTGGTTGAGGTTCCATCTGTCAGGATAGGCGGATGTTTTAGGATCATCGTTTCGGGTATTATGCGAAAAAGGGTTTTAATACTCTCCCAAGCGACAAGCTTCGACGTCGTTCGGGTCACAGAAAAGGTAAAATTATTGCACGCACTAATGAAAACCATTCGTACCATTTGGATATCCGAAGTTAGCGAGTGTGTTGGTCCCCGCGACGTCGACGTCACACCTTTGTTCCTATATCTGAAAGCCGGCGGATTTCTATGTCACGGTTCGGGGGAATAAAACGCGTGAGTATAGGGACGAGCGGAGGTACTTTGGAAGTGGAAGAGGTAGAAGAATAGATGACTTACGTTCTCGGGGTTATTCGCCATCGATCCATTCGAATTTCATTGGCTTTTTGTGTTGGGAAAACGGATGGCGTCACATCTAGATGAATTGATAGTTATTTGTTCGATATCTTTTATTGTTTGGGGGCTTGGGTTACCGCATTAAAATGAAGTTTGTCTTCGTGAACAAGAAAATCCCATTACCACCGAAAAAAATGCTGTTTACATAAACGGCTACTACATTAATCAGAGAGTCTATGATAGAACCGATCAAATATTATGAGTTAAAATATAGAATGCCAAAATTTTGATCTGTTTTTTATTTGAAAGGAAATTAAAAAAAAAAAGAAAGTGTTCAAATTCCATTTTTCTAATCCGTTGTTCCAATGTTTTTAGAACAGTTGCGGTAAGTTGTTTTTTAAATCAGCATATAAGATCAGGTGAGCGTGGCGGCAATTCTACACCTCCCCTTCTCCTTATGCAACCGTTTCATTTAAATAATTTCTAACATTTGGTTGATAACAACCCGCTGCCTCAATTTTGCTAGAACGAGACATCAGAAATTGGATTATTGTTTGCTAGATCAATCTTCCCATCAATAATTTTATTGTGCAATAAGCCTGTACGCCTATTCCCAGGGCGATTGCCTCTTAGGCGATTTCAAAGATGCATTTCTGCAGAAGTTTGCCGTTTCAACAATAAAAAGACGTCACTACGATCTATTAAAATCCGAATGGTTGTGATACAAAAATTCCGGGAACCATTGAAAATGCATTGAATGCACTTCATTTCTTTTTCAAGGAACATAAACTTCGCCCCATATTCCCAACCATAAACATCTTGATAACTTCGATTTTCACACCAAACTTCTCTAAACATATCTGCTAGAATAATCAACAAAACTCCATTCTTTCCTAACCTCGCTCAATCTATTTTATTCGGTTCTGTCCGAGATTTTTCCGCCATTTCGCCGATAGTATAAAGCTTCCCTTTTCAGCCAGCCTTTTTGCCACATCGAATTCGCGATGTGAAGTTCCACACAGTCGTCAAACTCCTGGAAAGTTATCTCCTCGGAGCTCGGAGCAAAAAGCAATAAATCCTGCTTCATCTTCGTATTGTTAGAGGATGCGAAGGTACATCGTAAGTGTACGTGTGTGCATGTTTGCAAGAGGAATGTTGTAACAATTTTATGTATTCCCGATTCGTAAAAGTCGATGAGATTCCGTACAAAAGAAATTAGATTTAAAAGTCATAGTGGAGCTGTTTCAATCGATAGTTTTAAAAGTTTAAGTTTAACGCTGCAGTGTCGGGAAATCGCGTGTTAAAATTCTTATGCGAAGACTGGAAATTTTTCCATTTTTCAAATTTCAAATGCCGATATCTGTTAAATGATTGGAACTGGCGCATGAAATTAATTTGGAAGAAAAAAAATCACTTCAGCCCTCGTAATGGATTTTTTATTTAACAAGATTAACAAGAAAGATGGTAATTGTTGAGTTCTAGATTTGGACTGTAGGGTAGATGTCTGAACTTCTAGGACAACATAGAAGATATCCTCTTTATAAATCCTACGTTGCATGTACTCAACCAGTAGAACCCCCTCGCAATTGCAGAAGACGATTAGCATCCATTTTCCGGTCGAATATTATGTTTTCGTCGTTTTGTTGATGAAGACTTTAACGCACCCGCTGCTTTCACTCTTATTTTGTTGGAGGATTCTCGTCATGCAACCATGTTTCATTGTCAGAGATAATTTTCGAAAAAAGTCTTGCTTTAGCGCATCCTAATTCTTCTAACAAATTTGCATCGCTTTGTTCATTATTAAATTTTCACGTAAAAGCTTCAAAATTGTTGTATCCGAAATTTGAGCTGCTCTCGCAATAACTGAAGCTTTAATTTTTCGGTCTATCTATCAGATTCTGAATAATCTTCAATGGCTTCCCGACCACAAAGGAATTGTGTCGACCAGAATTTTACTTGATGATAGTACGGAGCAGTACTTTTGGGCCGGTTCCTTTTTAATGAAAAGTTCCGCAAGGTTCCTGCGTTCAAGTTTTGAATCACCCTCCATTATTATCCAAAGCTACATATTTTATTATTTTCAAATTTAACACCACCAATGCGTTACTTACAGCTAACATTAACAACTTTAGCCTTCTTTTGTAATTGCCTTTATCTTAACTGTAACATTACAAAATTCCCTAAGTGGAAAACACCATGCAATGTTATCGATACTCCCTGATTTAAATGGTGTGAGTTACTGTAAATAATAAAACTGCAAAACACTCCAATTTCCAAGTCATGAAATCTTAGTACTAAGTGCATTGGTTATTTATTGTTGATTTATCGGTTGCTACATTTTGAATACGAACTTGGAGTGGTTCCGTTATAAAAGATAAATCGCCCCGAAGAGCTTCCGCATTTTTTCGTAGTATCTTTTATTTTACTTTTCTTACCCCCAATATTAAAAGCAAATACCATTCCTCAACGTGTTACCTGGAGATGTCCTTAAAAAGTTAAAAAATCCCTCATCGCAAATAATTTATTCATACACTCCTCACAACTGTAATAACGCTTCCGCTTTAAAAATTCATCCTTTAATACTACCTTTTTTTCAGGTATCAATTCTAGAGTTTTCAACGCGTTTTCTCCGGGTTATTTCCGGAAAAATTGTGTAGTATATGTCACCTACGTATTTTGCTAAAGGACCTCGTTGTTCTTTGAATTTAAACTTACCTCTTTCTTGCAAAAATACAATGCATTTTTCCCTTGGAATATTTTGCGGTCAAATCTCCCTCTATTAGCGAACCTCGATAGTCGAAATGGGAGAAAGGTGCTTACCTGAAAAGAACAAAAAAAAGCAGAGATTAATTACAGGAACGTAACCGAGGTACGTGGTGTTTATTTTTGTCTTTTTTGTCGGCGCGATTTTCATCCCCCGTGGCTTGCCTTTTTATTGTCTAACCCCATCGCGCCGTGCGTTGTAAAGGAAAATTTTGACCGGGGGTCGCGTAGCGAGTTGTCATTTGTTATTCTTTTAACTCGGTTTATTTATTTTTTTTCCTGTAGCGGACTGGAAATGCCTGTCACGTGTTTCGTTTCTGTAATAAACTAGAGGGCGCTCTTTTTTTTGTTGTAGTAGACGTCGAGATGATGTTCGGGGGAAAGAGATTCAATTTTGGAGATTGGAAACGTTGATAAAAAGAGAATAGCGGAGATGGTGGAGGGGGTGATAGGATGAATCCTTTTTCTGTTGGGAGTTACTGGATTTAGATGATGGAGAGGGTGGATTTGTATTCTACCTCTTTAATTGGCAAGTAGCTGAAATAGATAAATTTTGGTTATTGTAGATAGTTGGGTGAAACGTTTGACTTTGTTTTGTGATAACAAAATTAGAGTTTATAAATGCGCATCTCGTATTTCCCACGTCCCAAACGCTTTGCGAACTTCACCTTCGACACCATGCAACCTAGTTTCCGAAACATTTGCATCCGAATTTCTCAAACGCGCAAATATAGAGGTGGCCCATGATAGTTCCAGTAGTTTCGGAATCGCGAGCAAGGTAGCATGCATGTACATGCATAGCGCAATGCTACTTATACTGCGTCGTATGCATCTACTTAGACTGTAGTTCGCAGCAGTTCCGTTTACTGAGTTGCCCTAACTGACGTAGAAGCCTTGAAAGTGCTATGCTGATAGTAATTTTGGCAAGCGTTCATTAAAATTATGACTATTAAAATTTTGAAAGGGGGTTTGCATATTATGTATAGCGGGATGTATACAAAGTGTTTACTATAATATTAGCCGCACCAAATGGAAACTTGTTTAAAATTACGTGGGCGTTCTTGAATTTCTGCCTGGATATAAGCAAAGCTGTTCGTCCAATTATTTAATTAGTGCGAGAACGTGAAATTATTTATAACAACCAATGTGGAAGTTATTAAAACAGACCAATAAAAGCCAAAAATTGGCAAGAGATCGGTGAACGCTTGAGTTGGCTGTGTAAGAGTACGAAAGTAAGCACGTTTTAGGATTTACGCAAATTTTTTTTTATTTCAATTTGGTCATAGCTAATTATTCACAGTCTTCTTAAGGAATCGTTTAAAGTGACTTAACTTGGTTCTAGTGGAAGAGTATATGCGTAGATGGAAGAGTCCTCGAGACAGTAAATTAAAGAAATTAGAAGATTTGCCTTCAGGAAGTTCTTCAACGTTTCAACAAGTGTAAAGCCTTGGATTTTTATGGGGATATGTAGCATGCAAAAACTTCAGCAAGATCTCGTAAAAGAAAAGAATGGTTTAGATAGTGGCGAGTTTCTATCAGCAGCATTTTTTAAAGCTTTTCCACAAGATAGTAAAATGGACAGAGGAGAAACGATATACACAGGCCATTGTGAATATTATATCTTTAATTTTGCATCTTCATTGAATAGTAATAATAAAATAAAAGCCAAAAAGGCATTTATATAAAAATATTTGGCTGATGTATAGATGAGCTAAACAGAAAACAGTGCTTCATTTAAAAAATAATCTGCCAATATATCGCTTAAAGCAAATGCATTTCTAGACTGGCATTATTGCATCCAAACCTTGTTTGTTGTGCAAGGGATTTACCTCCTATGTCCATTCGCCTAAGTGATTGCTTCCATTTTCATCTTCTCAACAAGCTTTTTATGTAAAGAAATACAAGCAAGTACGATTTTCAAGCGAAGCATGAATTGTAGTTTTCGAACTTCTCCAGTGAGCAACAAGAATCCCACAACTGTTTTCAATAACACGTCGTGCTCTAGACGAACGACAATTAAAAATTCAACGTTTTTCATCTAATAAGCGTTCTGAATATAGTCGCACTAGAGCTTCTACATTAATGTAAGTACGGCGATAGTTCATATTAAAACAATACTAAATGTTTACACAATTGAGCAATTGAGCAAGTTTCATCTTTCCCAGTTCTCAGATTTAACTCAAATATTTTTTGAGTTAAAACCAAGTCACATGACACAGCACAGCATCCATGTTCTTTCGAACAACAACGATTTTGATCGACCTTCACAAACGACCTTCATCATTGTGAACAGTTTGGTACTTCATTAGCAATAGTTGAACGAAGTCATTCGAAGCATTGTTGTTCTGTTAATCCTTCACGTGTAAGTTTTCACAAAACCTACAATGAGCGATCAAACTACTCGGTTGATTTCTGTGTTGTCAGTGCTTCAACATAAACGAATCTCAATTTTTTTTTTTTGAAAAAACAAGAATCTATCCTCGTATGTGCACGATTAATATTCAGCGGTAAAGACTACTTTAAATTTGTAAGCAATCTTTTTTTCAGCTATTCACCATTCTTAACTATCTTGCTGCACCTGTGGTAGTATACGTGTCTCTAGTCACATTCACACACCCAGAAAAACATCGCATTAACAGTAGAAGCCAAAAGGAAACTTAACATTCCGCACACCTTCTCGAATTCCGCCCAATTACGGCAGCACTCGCTGGATTTCAAATAAAATACCTTACCGCGATGTGATTTCAAGCATAATTCGTAAAAAGAAAGCGATTCCCAGATGGCCCTTCAATTCGATGCTCGTTAAGGCTACTTATTCTTCGACGGCGCGCCTCATCAACATTCAACGCCAAGCGCCGGAGTCCTGTCGCATGTGCAGCTAACGTGATTAGACTGGCCGATCTGGACGAAGATGGTGGTATGCACCGAACGTACTTGCATTAGAATTATATTCAATATCTCGGTCTGCACGTCGTAATGGCATATTGAAATTGTTTTTGTTCTTCGGGTGGCGTTCGACCTTGTCGCGGCAAAAAATACCAGCGAGATGCTTAAGCGCATATCTTTTTGAGCGACCATTGTGCGTTGATAGTGCGGGAGATGCTTTTAGAATTAAATAGGAACGATTTAAAGCGTTGTTAATGCGTTTTAGTCGTATTTATAGATGCATTGTTCGATATTTACAATAAATAAATATATGGAAGCTTTGCAAAATTAAAATAAATGTATTAATGCTGGTTGACCAATTATGGCACTTCTCAGTCTGTACCAATCACCTGCTGATTGTGATATGCTGAATTGGGACTTGGTCATCATGGTTACATGTATTTTCAAGAAATTATTATTGTTGACGGTTCCTAAACAATGTTGTCAACAATTCATAAAAAAATGCGGACAGCAGAAAAAACCTTATCGAAAGGATAAGTATTGCCATTAACATGAATTTCCACCAAGATCCTCAATTTTTATCGAAATACAGTTGTTTCGAGCCAAATGACTCTTCTGGATTGGATATTCCTTCTCGTCCGCCATTCCAAATATTAACGCCATTCATAAAATTTTATCGTAACTATCGCCGTTTATGACTGTTCCCCCTCCCCAATCCGAACGCGTAAAAATTATAGTATCTCGCCGTTCATTTTTCACGTCTATTAGTTAGCATTACTGCCCGCCAGTACTCGGGCAATATACAAACGGTTCCTTAAATCGCCCTCGCATCTCCGCTTCATAAAATATGGACGCGATTCCGAGGGGGACGCCTAATATCTAGCGAGCGGTGCCTAGGGACCGAGTAGAGGGTTGCATAGATCCAATCTAGACTCTTCATTTATTTATCGCAACAGTTTATGTAGTGTGCACGTCACGGGTTTAAAGTGGCGGCCATCTGGCCACCCCCGAGCTCGTAGACAAATACTTCAATTTCGACCTTTCTAGGAATTTATAGCGAAATAACGTCGACCAAATGTTGGACTTAAATCGTGTCCCTCTTCGAGCATTTAGATGAGATAAGATCGTATCTATGGGGATGGTAGAATTAATAAAGTAATTTGGTAGAAATGATTTGCGGTAAGGTTCGTTTAAGATTGATGATTTTGAGCATTGATCTTATTGTTAACTTGATTTTTGATGTAATTTTTTTTTAAGTATAAGTGAAAAAAAAAGATGAGCAATTAGCTCGAAACTGGTCGCAACTTTTATGATATTAAATAAAGTCTGTGTGATCTAATAATGATACTAGAGCTAATTTCAACATATTCAGTGATTAGAGTATCTTTAATTAGAAACTCTCATCCATACATGTGAAAACTGTTTAGTTTGGAAAGATCTTACGTGGCAGCAAAACAACAAAAGAATAGAACAACAAAAGAAAGTTTTATTTCATATTTCTTTTATTTTTGGTAATCGTGATAATTTCTACTGATCACAGAGATAATGATAAAAATCAGTGTTAATATTTCCAATCTATTTAAGTAATTTTCATTTATTTAACGTCGATAAATTTCGCAAAGAGTCTTAAGGGAATGATATACGAAGGAACTGCTTTTATACATCTCCGAGCAGCCTCTCGAAAACATCATTCTCTCCTTACGTGTTACTTCGTAACTCTCGTTGAGAGTAAAGAATAGAACCGAAATCGTAGCAGGCGACGTTAAGAACATCGTAAAGGAAATGCGATAATGAAGATTCGCTATTCTGGAAGTTCTGGCTGCTTCGGCTGCGCTTGCAGTAAAGCCCGATTTACACCTTAAGCATGAGAAATGTAAAATGGTTCTAATATTGAGAAAGAAGAGGAATCTTTGGACTATAGCCTTGGAGTGGATTTACAAATATATTAGCTTGCTGTCGGTGCTTTCGATCTATTAAATTTTTCAAATTTGATGACGTTCAACTAAAGACGCCATGTTAGGAATGAAATATTCATGGAATTTCCCCACTATTACCATAATGTGACCGAATAAAATCAGTCGCTAGTCTAGTTTTACGCGACAGAGCCCCAGTTAGGCAATGCGCCGTACATCGTAGCTTCGAAATGTACTAAGTACATACATGAAGCTACGCCGGCATACTACTGCCTAGCTGTTCGAAGTGGGAGGTTCAGTATTTCATTTCCTTGCGGGCTGTAATTTCGTAAGACGTCCGTTGTGAATTAGTAGGTGGCGCTGTTGTAGGTTTGAAATAGGGAAGCTTTCGGTACTATGTAATAAAGTCGACGGTACTGCGGTAGCTATGAATTTCGCGGTGTATTAATGTCGTTTTAAAAAGTCGTAATTTAAGGGTGCCACGCTTTTCGGGAAAAGAGGAGGGGCTTGATGATGGCACGCAAGATTTAGCAAGTGATCTATGTTACTCTACGAGACTATTAAAAATATATACCTTATATACAGGGCCATTCCAAAGGAATTGGAAAATAGTATAGGCAACCATACTTGGAAAATGATAATTTTTTCTAACGAATTTTTCTTAAAAAATCAATCATGGAAAATAAGTAGAAATGAATTTTATTTTATGGTTCATGTAATAGGGGGCAAGAAGCATATGCCTGCCTGTTCCCTAAGCCATTTTAGCTACCACAAGATGTCTATTTAAGACACTCTGTATATTACAAAATATTTTTAGTACGTAGTATAAGAGCCTAAACGTACCTACCAATACCCTGTAAATATAATTAAATTCCCAGTTTTTTTCCAAAATTTGATTTAAGCAGGCAAACAATCAATGAAGTCTGACCAAAATAAATCTACTTAATCTCACCAGAGCCATGTAATAATTGATTTATATCAAACATCAAAGTTTCCCGATAACACAGTATACACTGTAACATGCTAAGTCCAAATTACAAAGCGGTCAGAACTTCATAATCGCATTTGGATTACGCCAACTATGAATACCGCTGCCGGCAGAATGGAGAAGATGGCGCTGACCTTTCGATAATATCAGGCAACTCTATTCGGCCAGTTGGTGCTGGTACCTAAGTCGAAGATCCTGCACTATTATCCGCAGCAGACAACTTAGCAACTCTAATTCGAACGGGAGGGATATTTCGTGTTATTGGCAGCATTGCCGAGCAAACGGTATCGGCGCGTTGTCTTGCCGCGGAAAGGCAAGGTTGTACATACCAATCTAACGTGTATATTAGACTTTGGGGTTGCTATCGAAGGCGATTTTGTTTATTCAAGTTCTACGAGAGCTTCCCAAAATTATTCTGTTGTTTGTGAATAGTTAAGCTTGAATGTATTTGATTTGTATCTGTATCCGGAATTTGGGAATAATTATAGGTCATAATATCTTCCGTTTTGTTGTATTACTTTTGTTTTTTGATATGTAATTTAACTAAAATAATTATCGTAGTAATGAAGCGATGGATCTTTGTTTTCTTGATTGGATCGAAAATGTTTCCCACGTAGCGCCTGTTTAAAGGGTGTAAACAAATGGAAGTCCGATGAGACGATGTCCGGATAGAAGAGGGGACGTGGACGGATCTCTCAACCAAGTGTATCTTAAATTAGGTCTGCTCGCGTTATCATGAATCAAAATCACACCTTCAATCAAGAGTCCACGACGTTTCCTTCGAATGATAGGCCTTACTTTGTTTTCGGGCATGTCACTGTAATAAATAATCCGCTGCTCTTCGAGATAGTCACAATAAATAAGCCACTGCGAATCTCAGAATACTGTAAGCTTTGCATGCGGAAGTTTAGGTCTTCAGGTGTTTTCACTCAAGGCTTTACCGCTCAGTCTGACTCAAAATGTTTCTTTCAAATTTTCACTGATTTTAAGCCTGTCAACCTACAAAGAAATTAAGCCTGATTTCTTTGTAAGGTAAGTTGTTTTGGAACCCATCCCGCATAGGTTTTCCTGTACTGCAGCTTATTTGGGATAATGTTATAGACTCGCGTGCACATTTTCAGCTATCAGTTTAACGGTAAGACGCCTATTGTTCCTGGTTAACGCTTGATTGCGAGATTCGGAGGAAGTTGCTCGTCAGAGACACTTTCACGGCCACCTTTATACTTTCTATCCATTTCTGAACACAACATAACGCATTTTCTAAAGACCAATAGCACTACTATTCTCATTAAAAATAAAGTATTGTTTGTCCGTAACTTGTACATTTTATAAATAACTTTAATAATTATTTTAAATTGAAACAAACCTTAGTTTTTGCTACCTGCTCAATTATAATGTGAATGGGATGGAATATAACTACTCTAGGAGCGGGATGATCACCTAAATGGAGCGTTTTAATCGAAATAAATCTCAATAAACCGTCATCCGATATTGCCACTAGGGCAGAGTAATTAATCGCTTTAATTACCGCTAGTAGCAGGTTGTGTTCTTTAATTATATTATCTGGCACGATATGATAATCCCACTGACTGCGCCCATAATTTTCACCCCCTAAAAGCTGGGCTAATTATTTCGTTATGAAGTCAACGGTGGGGGAGGTAGAGGACGTCGGTACTATGCGTGCGAATCCATAATCACACCTTTAACGTTACGTTTAATTCAATTAGCCAGTTCCCTACTTCTATGTTTAATTTCGGTCGTTTGTTAACCTGATTTCGAGGCAATTAACATTAGGCTGGGTTACAATGGCAATAAAACTGAAAATGAGAAGGCTTTGCTGCAGGTGCTTTTAAGAAATTGAATTAATTTTCCCTGTATTTACTCTAATCCCCTTTATTTTTGGAAAAATATATCATAAAAGTGCTTTTATTCGATTAAAAAATCGGAATAGAGGTCAAATTAAATGCCTTTTACATCGACGAATTGGCGATATTTCTAAAGGTCACATCATCAGCCTAAATATTGATAGGCAATAATGAATAAATCTTCTCTTTAAAAACATTCCCGAAACTCGTAATAAACGAATTCATTCGGGCGGGACATCGAAATCAAGGCTTCCTCCGACGTTTAATAACATCTCTCCATTTACAAACAATGATCTTAAAAGCCTCGATAAAATATAACGTTAAGATGCGATTCGCGTGTTCATAAGAGATTTTCCGTGTTGTAGAAGTAAACGATCGAGATATTATTGAGACGTTTTACATTCCAGCTTTAATAAATTGCTTGCTGTTAGTTCGTAGTGATGTTCGATTTTCCATTAGGCTCAATGTTTATTCTTTCGCGAGCTATGGGTGGATCTAGAATTAAATTGTTGTAGAATTAATCGTGATTAAAACAAAAATCTTTTTTGTTTTAATCCTGATCCCGTTACTAAAAGAGCATCAGTGAAAAAATTCAAATTTTTTTCTTTTGCTTTTTAATACGGGTAACTTGAGAAAGTAATTCCAAGGACAACGGAAACAGGATTAGGAATGTCGAAGTACGTTGAAATACGATTATATTGATTTAATCAATAAACTAGGAAGAAGGGATAACTATCAGACAGACTGATTAACGCCCAAATTAAGCTTTTGAATTAAATAATTCCGAGGATTCGATTGAATGAAAGACACTACAAAAAATATTTTTGGAAAAATGCGCGTTTCTCAAAATAAACAGTTGACCACCGCAAATATTTGCTCTTACATCATGTATCTTGGCAGAGTCCCATTGTTAACAGAAACTGATTGGTGTATTCAACTTTGCTATTTATATAAACGTATGTATTTAACCCCCACTCCGTAAAAGGGTTGGAATTTTTCCTTGTTAGTCTTCGAAATTATTAATTAATTCGAAATTAATTATTATTTCTGCTACTTCAAAGAATAAATCAACGTTATTTACCATTGGCATAACACCTACAAAGATCATATATGTACGTAATAAATGCAGCCATGTTGATACGCTTATAACTCATAACATCAGCGTTATCATCATTACATACATCGGATATTCATCCTTGTCTCCTGCTTTGTGTTCCCGTATCTAATTTCCATCGCCTACCAGAATGTTCGCGAAATACACGTAGATATTCCTGTACTCCATACCTCCCAGCGACGAGAGCTTTTGTGAACATTAAGCCGTTCATAAAATTTAATCAGGATCGCTACGGAACAGTTTGCGACGCGCTTTCTGAGATGTAGATGGCGTTGCCGTTGTTGCGTACGCGCACGCCGCATACCGGTTTCATCAATGAAATATGAAAGCGTCTGACGCGTTCCGGGTTCCGCTAAAGCGTGCTGTTCCGTGCTATTATAAACACGACGCGTTACAAAGGGTAACGCGTTTCTTTTTAAGCGATTTGCGATGTGTAAATACCGTGATGATACTTTGGAATTTGAATTATCAGTCTGGAGAATTCAAGTGTTAGATTTGGTTAAATTTTAATTGTCGATATGATGGATTTGTATCAGCTTCAATGAAACGGTGTATGTTTAGAAAAATCGATTTTTCTTGGATTTTACCGATGTAGTTAAATTTAATTAATGAAATCAAGTTTCAAGGCACCTAAGACCCTGCCACCTATTACAGCTAAATCTCCTCAAACTACAATTTTGAGAGCCTCAACATTTCGAATAGTCACGATGTTTAAAATAAGCCCACAAGAAAAAATCATCGTGTGGGGCCAAATCAGGTAGCCTTGGAGGCTATAAAATCGGTTCATTGGTTAGAAAAATTGTTCAGAAGGCGATTTGATTAGTTTTTCAATAGCTGTGAGGACGTGCTACATCCTGCCGAAAAATGATATTTTCCCTGCTTTTCAACTAAGAAATTGTCCAAAACATCACGCATAAAATCTACGTATGGTCTCTTTCACCGGTGAGGAAACCTTCGCAGAGATGAGGTGATGCCGCACCAAATACAGAAACTAAAACGGATTTGACGTGTTAAACATTCCACGATTAGAGTTTGCCTCGTCGCTCCATAGAATATTTCGGCAATTATTGGCAATTGTCATTACGCCAGTAGTAAAAAGCCAGTCTTCTTTCAGGATTTCTGGTAATAATATTTGGGCAGGCATTCTGTGAAGTCTAACAAAATTGTCTCATAGTCTCGAGTTCTCGAGATCGACACACCAAATAAGCTCCCAAGATATCACATTTATTACTGGGGGAAAAAAATTACGTAGTTTGGACGATATTTGCAATAGACTGTGGCAGCTAGACGATTGACATAAATCGTTATCATTTTGTTCCGTAGCAACTTAGATTAGTTTTGGAAAAATAACTCAAAAACTCGATATTCAATTGTTTCTCCAATTAAGCCATTGAAATCAGCGAAAAAATGCTACTAGATTGATAATTTGATCCATGACAAAGCTTCACAAATAAAGGACGGTTCGCAATTAATTTCAATCATCCCGTATATCGTCCCGGATATTTTAAATAATTCGAACCGAAACTATTCTGATGCTTACATCGTGTAAAACTATTGAAACTTTATTTTCCTAATATTGAAGAATTAAATCCATGACATGTTTCAATCTCGCTATGGAATCTTCTTTTCTCCGTACAGGAAAAGCAAAATTAATTACGCCGGGAAAAACCGGGAAATCATAAATTTTCAATTTCACCGACGGAAGTCAATATACGTGTATTGATGAATAGCAATTTTTTCGAGCAGAAAATGAGATAAACAAACGTCTAATATTCGTCACCAAACATCAGCATCGCATCGTTCTAAATTATTCATTTCATTCCTCCAGGGTACACCTTACGATTCGGTAAACTTCATCGTATATCGTTTATTGTTCGAGTAGGTATTGATTGTATCCAATTTTGATGAAGCTAATAATTAAAAATGACGAGAGGCAGGATGAATTCCGCTTTCCGATATTACGGCAGGGAAATTAATACAGCGCGGGGGTCTGAAAGTCGACGACCTGCAAAATTCCGTCATTCGACGATCGCAAATATCAACCAGTCAATTAGTTAAATAAATACGTGGATGTACGGAGACACAGATACATCGCGCTGTTTGTTGTCATTTTCTGTTTTAATTTCTGTTTACTTTCGTAAGTAGATACGCATATTCATGTTTAATTTTAATTTAAATTAATAAATTTCCATGTACAGGAAATGTTGTTGTTAGAAATTAGATCATCAAACAGTTGGTCTCTATTTTACCCACCTTGTATGCTAGAAAATTAGGGCGCATCCAATATGCGTTAACTATTTTCGAAAACTCGTTTTAATTGTACCAATTCCCGTAATGATATTGATTGACCGACATTCCAATTGGATTTCGACGCACACGTTTTTTTTTTTTTGTTAAAATATTTATTTCGGCAGCATAGAATTGTTTTTTTTTTTTTTTTTGTAATATAAAAATTGGAAAAAGCGCGTTTTGGATATGAAATGAAGCGTGCCTTGCAAAAAAACTGTTATATTAACAATTTCATCCATAGATTGAACCATAATTGATGAAAACCATGTCCCGGCATGGTCTTATCTTGCTTATCATAATGAAGAAATTTTCATATTAAGAAATATATACGTTTGCCTTTTTTTGGATCCTATCGACTGCGCCAAAAGTATGCTATCAGTATTGCTTATCAGGAAAGAACACTTAAAACAAATCGTATTCCTCCATTAGATGTAATTTGATCCCAGAAACGAATGAAAATATGAATCTCCATTACTCTTATTCGGTATTTCTTTCAAAAACCGGAATAATTTCAATACCATTACGGCACCGGCCGTACAATTCCACCTATCCAAAGATACGGAAAGCCCAACCCAATTAGATATCATAAAAGATGGAGAGGTCGCTTTTGTATATACGGATGGCCTTCTCTGTAGCGAAACCGCCCCTCTTTATAGTAATAATAACAATATACCGACGATCCCATTAGTTGCGTTTGCAAAATCCTTTCGGCTGGATCTTTTGGAGAGGTTGAGGTGGAATTTTTGGATGGTAGCGACGCTGGATATTATTTGTTTAAGGACGGTCGTTACGTCGACAATGCCGTAGGTCCGTACGCCGAAGTAAATGTACAAAAGGGAATCCGGTTATAATGGAAGGAAGTTAGGAGGAAGAAGGGATAATACACATTATAGTATGTACGTATATACGTCCTATCGCTTTATACTTTAAGAGCATCCTCGAAAACTAATAGGATAAAGTCTAGGGTTTATTAGTAATGGAATTGCGAATACAATCCCGTGGAATTAGAGAAAATATTCTATAGATCTGTATGGATATGTTACCGACGACTCTGGATCTTTAATGAGGAATTAACTAATAATTAAGGATCTTTTTAAATTTTTTAAATTTTTCTATGAGATAGTTGGGAAGATGAACTTCATAGGGCTGTAACGGGGTTTTTCAGATTATTGCGGTCTCTGATGGGAAAGTAGTCTCAGAGTTTGAAATAGGGTTCGATCTGATCTGATGAATCTTGCTGATGTGTTCGGCGACACCTTGAGTGTAGGGTAGGTATGCTTGCTTATGGAAATTAACATTTGAAGAGGGGGATTGATGTGGTCGTTAATGATAGTTTGAATATCTTTTCTAGAATTCCGCTAGCTGATTTATATCTATTATTGAAAGCTATTTTCGTAATGGGCAAAAGTAACAGAATGTGAAGTGGTTTTATTTTATATCTTAGCAAATTATTTGTTGCTAAATTTGGCAAACCCGATAATGATACGCTTAAGAAAAGAACTGCCGAAATTGTTGCGGATATGAGGGGGCGTATACAGATCATTCAACTAAACATGCAATTATTATAATCTAATGATGGTATTTGAGCCTTTTAATATTAAAGCAACTTCTTAAATGGAAATTGCATTAGAGTTCTAAAATAATTAACTTCCACTTGTAATTCTTCAAGACGTACCGCAACATATTAAACCAAAGTGAAAATAATTAAAATTTCCATCTAATTAAAACACCAATTACGGATAATTAGCCCAAAAAAGGCCAAGTTAAACGCATTTCTTTTACAACCGAACTCCTTTGGAAATTTCCTGTTTCTTCCCGCGTAATAACCGTTCCCCCTACCTCTTTCTCGCAAAACGGCAGTGTAACCTTGTCGAGAGAGGAATTTTCCCCTAATTCTATTACCATCTTTCGCCACTATAATCGAAGAAACGTAACAGTTATTCGGGTAGAAAAGGAATCGAAGGAAAGGAACAAAATACTCTTCAGAAACTGTAGGTATTCCGTTCAACACGAGTTAACGGCCAATATCTTTGCTACGGATTCGATAATTACGTTTTGTAGCTGTGAACGGCGTCTCCGGGTTAAATCGGAAATATGCAGCGGCTTCCTGAAAACGGAAAATCACAGATTGCATATTGATTTTCTCCTCAAACGATTGTTTGTTCATCGTTGTATTCGTTTTTCCCGTTTTAGCGAGACAAGCGGAGATTGCAGTTTTAGGAAATGGTAGAGATGAGTGGAAACGGACTAATAATTCCCGTCGATTGTTTTGATAGAAATTATAAACGTTTGCTGAAGCATGGAGGACGTTCAAATTAGTTGGAATTGGAAGTTCGATGTGATTGTTTTTTTTGTGTTTTTTATATTCGTAAAGTAATAAAAATCTTTTTGACGCAGTCAGTAGGATTCAAACGCTTGAGGCAATGGCACTTATAAGCGCAATTTGTAGCACAAAGTACGAAGCTGCCTGTATAAAGTGGCAAAAATTTTTTGTGATTTGCAACCATTCTTTTTACCTTCCCCCTTCGATCTGATACGACAATTTCCATATCACAGCCTTGAGGGCCAATTGGTGAACGATGTACGTTCACCGTGACGGTATCTAAATGATCGTTGATTCTTTCTTAAATTAAATCATTTAATTATGGGCCTCCTAACGCTTTTGTAAGCAAGCAAATTTGACTCACACATCCAACCTTTCACTTCATCTAAGTTGAGGGGTTGAATCCTGCAATTAAATCGTTTTGAAGGGTTGCAATTGTCACATAAATTCAATCAAAATCCTATTTGTAAAGAAATTATTAGTAGACATGTGATATTCCATTGAGAAACATACTCTCTCAACTTTTAAGGTGGAATATCACCCCTGATATATCGCATGACGTGTAAATATAATTTTCCAACCCCTTGTATTTACAGGCATGTCTGGCAAGTTAAAGCCTCCCTAGAGTTTACAATTTTAAACATTGGAAAAGTCAATTTGGCTTAGAATAGATCATTTGGTAAATGGAGATTATTTTTCTACAATTTCTGTTGCTGTGGGTGTAATTTATCGCTGCCCTTTTCATTTACGAACTCCCATGTATGTAAATTGGAGAGTTTCCCACCGTTCAACGTTAGGGTTTCGCTTCTTGATGTGTGTTAGGTATTTTTTCACTGACTTCCTTCAGCGTACCGCAAGCTAACATTTAGGATACGGATAAAACACGTAACACACAACCTATAAAAGGGTCCTAATGTCCTCGTAAACGACCACCAAGCTTTTGTTTGTTCATGCTTTTCTCTTCAACGTATTTTAAACTGCACGGAGGCACTAAACACGTCGACAATTCATAAAATATCTCCTTCTATTCGCTCCATGTCCTGTTGTTTTTCCTCCGGTCGCCGTCAATCAGACGGAATGGACATCTAACTTTCGTAAAATGGACCGAGCTGGAAATGAAAGGGATTTGTGTGCTGCTTTCAGAGAGCTGTTTTGGGTCGATATTTGCTGTTGTTATGTTTCGTATTGTTTTCTGTCCATTCTAATGCGGCTAAAAATGAAAATGTCACTCACAAAAACAAAATATAAACAGAAATGATACTCGAGTTTGTATCGAAGTCTATGTAATCTTTTCAGGTTGATGGGAGTAACGATTGATATGTGTATACAGGTGGCCTCAAAGTTTGAACTGTTGAAGAAAATTTAGTAGGTCAGTGCAAGTGTTAACTCGAAATCTATGTTGAAAATCGTCTATTTTCACAGCATATGGATTTTATACATGGTTGTTCTCGGAATTGCTCACTTCACTTCTTGAAAATATGGCTTTGTTAGCAACCAAAGTAAATTTAGGAAAATTTCCATTTCTGTGGCATGGATGTAACAGGGACTTCATTAAAATTCAATTTTTATGCGATTGTCTTGTGACTATAACGGTTGCACCCATTCATATTTTGTCGTCAGCTGCTATAGACTTGGTGTTTCCTGTTAGATCAATTTCCAGAGTTTTTAAAATTTTGTTCTCGTTCAGCTTTGATGGATTTATTGATGCAACACATGTTCACATTTTGTGCTACAGCAAGAACCTTTCATTTATAAACAATTTAGGATAACACCTAGTAATACCATTAAGGTTCAAATGGTATAACCAACAAAAATTTGCCACCCACAGATTTGGGATCACTGCGGGATGATTTGAATTAATCGAACCCGAGCTCAGGATTAGGGTTTCAAAATGAGGATTTCAGGATTATGATTTCAAGATTAGGGCATCAAAATCGGATTTCATTTATCATATTTCAATTTGCAAAAATGAGTAGATCCCACAATCGAATCCAAAAAAAAAACTCTGAATATTTAATTTCATTTATTTAAAAAAAGGGTCGTAACAACATATTTTGTTTTTGAGATATAAAAAAAATATTACGGGCAGACAAAGAAATAATGATTAAAGTCATATATCGAATAATCCCAGCACCATTCAGTATTCCACATACAACCCTGATTACACGAACGTACATACATAATTTAATATTGTAGCCAGAAAATGCGCTTCCAGCTATTCAGTTACAGCGTTCGTCCTGAATCAGATAAAACTGCTGTATGTATACACACTCGTGTACACATGTAGCAAAAATACAACAAATAGTTACCTCACGTACAACTCGGGTCTTGTCGGGTACGTTACCTCACGGTATAACATTTTACGTTAAGCGGGCCGTGCCTGACGTTCGGAAAAAAGACGAACGCCGCTTTCCCTGCTTCATCCCCACCCTTTCCGCTCCCTCCAGAGCAGTACCGTCATGTTTCTGGGAGCTGATAAATGAAAATCTCTGCTTTCAGCGTAAACTGTACCCTTATAATTTATGTCCAGCCAAGTTTTCGCGAGAAAGGTTGTGTGCTTAAAAAAATCCTTCATTTTTCTTCTTTCTCGTTTTGCCCGGGGGCGTTTTAGGAAGAAAAAAGAAGGCAACAGTAGATGGGGTATTTCCCTTATTTGAACGAAACTAAAAGTCGCCGATGTATTTCATGTAAAGATCATTTTTCTTTCTGGAAATTTCACGAAGGCTACTATACAGGTTGATTCATTTTCGACCTTCGCCGTGGGGATCTATTCGAGATAGAGTTTAAATTTACCGAAGTCGCTAAATTGTACGAAGTGTGACGATGACCTCCGTGATTTATTTCCAACAACTTTATTTGGCCGAGCATAAAGAAACGAAAAGTATATTCTGAGAACCATTTTTGAACTTTTTGTATGATTTGTTCCTTCTGACCATCATCAAATTTCCTAGCTCTATTTTGTCTGGGATTCTGAACTACTTAATGATGCTCCGTTTTCCTGTTAATGGTTCCAGGATTGGTAAATTTTGATTCATCTGATCAGACCACTTTCTTTAAAAAATATTCGCGGTAATCTGATCTTTCCACTAATTAGTTGCAGTACTCCAATAGTCTTAAATTAACATGAATTTGGATTAAGCTTATTTTGTTGTGGAGTTCTCTATACTGCAAATTCACTTCTTTCTTGCTTCATTTATCCTCATTTTTATTAATCCTGAACAACAATAAAAGTCCCACAATATTTCTTTCCATTTAGACTTTCTTGAAAATATCGCGAATTAGACATCAAGTCACCGCATTTCAAGTTACCGATCCGACTGTACAACCAGATTCGAATAGATTAACAGAATGCCACAAAAAAATTGCCTGATTTTTCAAAGGGGAAAAAAAAGGTTTACGAATTCAATCGGCACACAGCTACCGTCTACCACGTTCCAAGACAAACGGTCAGATAACGCACTTTGGCAAATGGCGCAGATGTCGTGCCAGACTTATCTACGACACGAAATGATAAAACGTATTGCGGATGCTTTACCGATTGAAACATATTGCTTGGCGGCCGTCGATATCGTCTCTCACGGCGGATCCGTAGCTTCTCGCAGAGACTAGAGGTAGAGCAAGGTGATAGCGATGGAAAAGACGGAGAAGAGGAAAGAGAGAAAGAAGATAGGAAACCTATATCAATTTATCAACGGTTGGGTAACGTCCGGACACGTCCTATTCCAGCCCAAATGATAGATGCAGGTTTAATTTATATGTTTCTCCGAATTACTTTTTTGGGATTCCAAACGACCGCGAAATGTTTTCCTTCTGGTCGGTCATTGTGATATCTGCTTACGTTTGTCTCGATTTAATTTGGAAAATTATAATCCAAACTTGAATTATGTCATGGAAGCGAAATTCTTAGAAAAATTGAAAATAAAGGAAGGCAAAGAAAATTTGGAGAAGGTCTCCGACTATTGTGTAACAATCTAAGTTAATCGAAAAATTGTCACTTTCTACGAGTGTCCGGTGGCAATTTTAGTGAATTAACTAAGGCAGGTGAGTGTGTCACTTGGTCACTATGGTGTTCGCCGGATTGCCCCGGAGATATCATCGCTTTTGGACCAGAGGGAAGTCAGCTCAGAACTCGGTGTTTGAGTTTGACATTTAGACAGTTAAATAGTGATAATAGCACTGAATTTTATATAATCAAAAGGAAGAATAGATCCTATAACTGATGGAAAAATGTTGAAGGTTAGAAACAAACCAAGTCAATAAAGTATAAATTTGTAACAGAGCTACTACGCAGAGGCGATGTGTGTTAAAACAACAGTAGGCTTATTAATAGAATACAGTCCTTTCAAAAAGCATATCAGCAACCTAGGCAGAAGACGCAACAGCAGGCTCTACTGGGCGGAAGAAAAATTGCCATCCACGTACTGTGCGATTACACAAGACAGAAAGGAATGTGGCCTTCAGAAATAGATTAAATCTACGATAGGAGATTATTAGGTCTGGTCTGGGACTACCTATTATCTAATCTAATCTAAATTAACAAACAGTTCTTATTAAAAGAATGATCGCTACTCACAAAAAATACGCAAAAAAACATTTTTCAACTATTACCATTACACCTTACGTAGATACACAACAGCAGAATATCTTTTCAATACCGTATGCCTAAAAAACGTGCATCTCATCTATAGAACCTACCCGCCTTTGCCATTAATTTCTGTGAGTTAAGCAGCTTTAGTTCGAAGTCACACACACACACACACACATACACACATAAAGAGGAACGGAAGAGAGCTCGGGTAAAGGATCATTAAAAATTATCGAGAGATCCGGACGAGCACTTAATTGGTGCGCCGATGTCAGCGAGTTTCCTGTTGGAACTTACTACCCATCGTCTTTCGCCTTCTTTGATGCCATAGAATCTAACGATTGGAGCGGAGATGGTAATGAATATTAATTGACGTGATGAGGTACGAATCGGGTGGAAGAAAATATGTTCTGAAGCGTATTACTTATACCTTATCTGTTTTGTAACGGGAGGTTGTAAGTGAGGGAAAGAATTTATGGATTAGGACGCCGTTGGGGAGTTTCTGTTTACTTGCAATTTACAACTTTTTCGAACGGAGCCAATTTTTTTTTTCAAATATGTTAAAGCTAATTCAATTCAGCTAATATGAAAGCCTTATTTTTCTGGAATTAATAATAAGATTTTTGTTTCTAGTAGATACATGTGATTTCTTTTTACATTCTAAGAACTAGAATTGTTGATTTCAACTAAGCAAAGTCAGAGTACAGAGTATCTAGAAGTTGAAGAAATTTTGAATAACCATTCCTGTATATTTTGGATTATAGTTTGACAAATAAAAGAATAATGCCATGGTAGCAAATTGGGTTGTTGGCAATTGTGGTGTTGGCAAAATCTCCCACCAAAGAAACAATTTTGAAAATCCCAAACTAACACCACCTTTCCACAGTCATCCACGAATTACACATCTCGCTTGCGCGGGGTTTCGTCTTCATTAATTGCCACCAATCCTCACTTAAGAATAACCACCCTCTAAACATAACTTCAAAACTTCGACTTCAAAATTTAAACACCGCCTTCTTGTTTTGCATAATAAATCAACACTCTGCGTATCTTTCCATTTCCCGAGAACACCTCCCGCCATTAATCGCTATTTAGATCACATACACGATGACATCTTACGAAGCAGTTAAAGTTCTTCGTCGTTTTACATCCCTTCCTGCTTATGTAGGGAAAGGGATTACGTTTAAAAGCGATATCACGCAAAAGCCACACTTCAAGAGGCTCCCATCACTCCCACCCTACCTCGAGCTCGCTCCTAAACTCGCCTTTCACGGCGTTAAACGTGTTACAACGAAAACAACGTCGGCGTAACATGTTCGAATTTTCTTAAGGTTCCACCCTCCATTCGGTGGATTTTCAATGTACGGCTTGCCTATGTCGTATTTCGCGGCGTAGAAAGGGTATCGACTAGATGAAATTGAAATGAGAAATTTATATACGTTGCTACGTATGCGTTAAAGGAACCCAGTAAGGGGGTGATACGCTATACTGGCTCCATCTGCGCTTCGGTTCAAGGTTGAAATTCGAACTAAAGAGGTGGACCAAGTGCTTAATGTGATTGTTATAGGGTTTGTATTTATTGAGTTATTTCAACGATGTCTTTAGGAACTTCCTTCCTTATTTCAAATTAGTCCACACTTAATTTAACTTAGTGACCATTTAAAAATTACTGCAACTCTGACGTTGCTCAAAAAAAGCCAATCGGCAGAGGTGGTAGCCGAAACGCAGAACCAACAAAACCAACAAACCAATAAAATTAAGAAGCCAAGAATTCTACAACTCCTTGAATGAAAAAGTAACGAAGATACTGTTTCTTTTCAATAAATTGCCAAGCTACATTAAAATATTGAACGCAACATTTTTTTTTGCAACAAATCGTTAGTCTCAATAGAAATAAATCTTGGCTTTAGGTAGGAGAAAAGTACGGCAATGATGTAGAGAAGGATTGTTATCTAACAAACATAGGAGGTTCTATGTATCAGGGAAGATCTACAGGAAAGAGGAAGGGTAAATAATAAAATAATGTATCAAATATGCAATAAATTGAATAAAGATGTTAAGAAGGAAATACTGATAAAATACTGGATTTTCAACTGAAATTCCTCCACCAAACAATTTTATTTAAAGCAGCATTTCACTAAACCTTTATGTAGAACTAAAAGTCTACGTAGACTCTAAATTGTAAACTCTTTAAAAATACAGTTGGAATGGATTATTATTATGTACATGTATAGAAGGACCTTATTCGCATATCAGCAGTTTCCCAAGCATGTAATTTTACAAGAAAACGCGACGAAATATTTGAAAACGATATTCGCAGATGCCTCCTTTGCGTTCTTTGAAAGGAATTTGAGTAGGGACATGTGCATGTGGTAGCGACTGCAATTTGGTGCTCGTGTAAGACGAGAAGCGAACACGGGGAGCACTAGTAATGGCTGTAGGAGCTTCGGGAATTACCAGAAAAGGATATCTTAATCAAACTGTCTACGCAAGGGTTTCTTGTAACCGAATACCTTCCTTTTTTGCCTTTTTTACAATTTTATATAAGGAAAATGTGATATTTACGACACACAACCACCCAAGCAAATCGTATCCTATTATTTCTTACGTAAACTTCGTATAAATTTCACACTTTTCTCTTGGATATTTTTGTTTAACGATAACCTTCCTTAAGTTAACAAAAGAATAAAAAAGGACGGAACAACAATAACATCTACCCTCTCTAAGTATATATTTATCTTAACCCGGACACAAAATGAATATTACAGAATAAATATTTAACATAGGTGCTTGTTAGGTCGACACAACGGCGACGCACAAAGAAATATTGATAAAGCACGTTCTCGTGTCGTATATTCCACTTTGTTGTCCCTTGGAGCGGCGTTAGCGGTGCGCACATTGATATCCTGAAAAAATATTTTCGTAACGTTCGCGAAGAACGAAGATGGACAAATACACGTCGCTGTTGATGCCACGTATAAATAACGTAAAGTTATTAGGGAGATTGTTATTTTGGGCGAGCGCGAAATTAAATTGGCGCAGTCGATAGGATTCTTTGGAGAAGAAAAGGAATTATACAGCTATTACGATTTATTTATGTTTGGGATTTCCATCTAACGTCCGAGATATATTTTCCTAGGGATTAGATTGAATGGAGAAAGATTTTTATATAGCTGTTTGCAGAAGAAGAGCTATTCGATTGTTTGAGATGAACACTCCTTACGGGCCTCGGCGCCATCATTTGCCACACACACATTAAATTTTAGGCAGCTGAATTTAAACGTGATCGTACCAGCTTGGTTGACGATGCGTACAAAAACTGCAACACTACCGACAACATTGGAAAACTTTACCAAACGGTGCTCGACGGCCGTCGAATTAAGTAAGTCGATTTGAGTATGAAAAAGCTAAGCACGTAGAACCAAAAATGCATTCGAAGGAACATTTGTAGCCTCGTTGAAGTGATTTAAAAAAAACCGCTTTCAAAAACAATCAACCTGTATTTTTTTAATATATTGATTTATTTGTTTATATCGAAAGGAGCTGTCGATTACTATCCATGTTTTACATTGCTCCACAATAGGAAGTTCTCGATTGTTTCAAAGACATGACTTAGGTTTTTATAAAAATCCCTCGTCACTAAATCACTTAACACGCGATTTGTTTGGGTTTAGATGTAAATGATGTTTCCTCAAGGTACTCTGTAGAGTCTCTTGATTTATTCCATTGATAGCTAGAACATACAGAGATGTGATAAATTTACGTATGATCCGCGTAATTTTATTGCTGAAGAAGGCGCTGTAACAGTGGACTCAATATGGATCCTTTCCCGAGTTTACTCCGATTTTATTGGAGCGTTTTACTAAGATTCTTATTTTTTTTTATCTTGAAAGCGCGGAAATAAATAATTTTCTTTCTCTATTAAATTAATTACATTTACGTACTTCTAAGTATTTAAGCAGCTACGTTACGCTGAATATGTAGTGACCCAAACTACGCGGCACTTGATGTCAAATCATCTCGAGCACAAAATTTAAAAATTAATATTCATAGGTCCCATGACGAGTACTCCCTTGAAATGCACGCAAGGTGCAAAGAGACTGGTTACTCGCCTTATATACATAATATTTCCTTCAAAGTCGAGAACGTGAACTACGGCGATCAGTCACGTCCCCGCACCCTCATGAGAACGCCTTGGGTTCCGCTCCTAAAGACCGCCGTTGTCTTGCATAATTGATTGTGCAGGTTTAAGTTCGGTAAACCACCTGACGCAACTGCCTTGCTCTGAATAAAGTGGAAGGGGTGGGAGAGGAGAAATTAGTAGATTACTTGGGACGTGAGGAATTTGTTTTGGAAAGGGAGAGGGGGAAAGGCGAAATATTTCGGTAGTTGGTGCATTAAGTATGCGGGTAAAAATTATGATTTTAAAAAGAAAAGCGGCGTCTTCAATCGATTATAAAGAGACGTACCTAATGCCGGGTTAGAATTATGTAATTTGAGCTGTTTTAATCGTGAGTTTTGTTAAATTTAAATAATTGTACAAAACAGTTAATTGGAAGCTAATATATCTGAAGATGATTTTAGAAAACTTTAATAACCTTTCAAATTTTGAGCGATTGGACCAATTTCTCTGGGGGCTATTAATTCGCATGATACACTTCGTAAAAAACTTTGATCATCAATCTTATGTGAAGGACTCCAAACGAAATGAGAGCTAAATTTAAATAGACCTAAAATATACGCTTAATTTTCGCTACTAATTAATTACAAGCCATTTTTTCCGACACCAAAATTCCCCATTACACCCTACACCGTCGCTAATCTTTCTTGCTCGCTTTGCGAAACACGAACCGTTCAAGTCGAATCATTTACCTCAATTAATGATCAATATCTCAAAACTACATCTCACCGGATATCCCTCTTACTAAAAAAATTTCCAAACATCCCATCCTGTTTCCCTAACACAATTCCAGCGTATCGAGCTCCAACAAGGAAGAATAAACGTATTCGTTCGAGGGGAAGGAAAGCATCGCCTACTTTTTGACAGCGAAAAAATTTCCTGACGATTCTTTTCAGTCTTTTTTTTTCTCTTTACACTGGAGGAAGATGGAGAGGGGAGAAAGCTTAAACCCTTTTGCTTCTCCAGAGAACAATCCATCCGCCCGAAATCATCCTTTCCCAATTCATTAAAAACGCCGGCACAGTTGTAAGTCGGAGCGAATTAACGTCAACAAATTATTATTAAAAATGGCATCGTTTGAGTTTGGAGAAGCGGAATAATGGCTCCGTAGGATTGGAAGGGATTTGGGATGGGGGAAAAGGTAAATGGTAAGAGAGAAGGGTGAGCGGGGACAAGACAATCACCGAGATTGTTTTCTAGAAGTGTCAAGGAAAGATGGAAGGAGGTGCGATAAGAAATGGCGTCGAAGAGAACGAAGAGAAAGAAAAGATTTATTTTAACGGCAGGGTGAATTAAATCCTAAAAAGGTAAATAATTGGGATGTTCCATTTCATTAATTTCGGTGTATCTACATTGTATTTATACGGAGGGTACATTATCTTTGATGAAATTAATTACTGAAGAATTATAGACGTAATATTTGTTGCCAATGTCGTGAAGCAACCAATGGAATTACTTGAGAACTACTAAAGTTTGTAGGGGAAGAACTGCAAGTACCTAAGGGCACGTGAAGTGCCAACAGACTGACCAAAAGCACTAATATGTAAGTACATTATTGTAAGAAGGAGAGACGATAAATAAAACTGAATGAAAATGTTAATAGTTTAAAATCATCAAGTTTCTTTTTCTTATTAGCGCCATATTGGAATGCACTGCTCAATAATCCTCAAATTTCCAATGGACGTAACAACTACCAGTTTCAAGAAATGATTGGAAAATTTTATAATTATTAGAAAGTCAACTCAAACTCGCAAGAGAAAGATAAAGATGCTACAGAACGTATACATAGATAAAAGCGAAATACACGAAACGAGAAAGAGAATTCAATGGAATCTTCGCGAAACTGAAATTTCCTCGTCTTCCACGATTTTCTTACCCAGTTGTTGAGACTCTCTCTAATCTACTAAGACTTTCCGTTCGAAAAAAAAAGGAACGTTACGCCGCTACGGGACGTAGCCGAGGCTACAAGATGACCTGCTCGGCCGTCCGCTTGCTTTGCTGAATTACATTGATATTCCTGTATTGTACCGGGGGAAGGTTTTTTACTTGACGTTGCCGCTACGCTACGAGAAATGCATTAAAATGGAAATGTTGCTTCTGCGTCCCTTTCAGATAATAATAAGGCGAAACTGGGAACGTGGTTTGTCGCAAAAATAGAGGCGCTATATTGTCTTTCAATTATGCCGGCGAACTCGCGAAGAATGAAATAAAATGAAGTAAAATAACGTGACGGTAAAAAGGAAAAAAGTGAGAAACCGCTTTTGGATTCTCGAAGCAGTTAAGAGAGCGAATTAGAAAGAAAGTATGATTAATTTTTGCTTTCTCTTTTTGCGGGTAAATTTAACCTTTATCCCTTTGCGCGGGCAGCAGATTGCTCCAAGTAAAAAACAGTTACGTATTCCTTATCTGAGACGCACTCTGAACCACGGAGGACATATGGTATCTCATTCTGTCTATTGCCTCATACTCCTCAATAATGATAGCAAGGACTCTGAGGGGAGAATAAATAAAAAAGGACGAGCGGCAAAGAGTCGTCAGGCGAACGTTTGTGTGTCTGCCAACCGCATGAAGGGAAATTAGTAGGCAAAAATCTGTGTTGCTATTGTCGAATATGCGAAATGTATAATCAACGTAGGTTGCAGAAGAGTATCAGCCCCACACCAAAACTAAAATCACTTCTGGATTTCCGCAGAAAGACGTCATATAGGGGCGAAATATGACGTCGTATCTTTTAGGCTAGGTGCTGGTGAACATTTTCTATTTATCCAGGAAATTAAACAACTCCGGCCAGCAGCTCACGAAGCGGACACAGAAGGTGCTTCTGGGAGAGGAAATAACCTCTGCGCAATTTACCGCGAACAAAGATAGCCTTAGTAGCCGGCGGGCAGAACTACAATCGTTTATCATCAACTAGTCAACTGTTTTCCTCCCTGTGCTCACCTCCGTAACTACCTACCAGCGTTGTATTTGAACGATGTTGTTCTGTTTTAGAAATAACGGCCAAAGGTGGAACGATGAAAACGAAATAGAGTAAAAGAAAAGCAGAAAAAAGGAAGGAAAACACGTCTGTCAGAAATAGAAAACGCTACGCGCTATACCTCTAGTAATTTTTTTCTTCCCTTTTCAATTCTATCCAGACCGTGGACGAACGCTACTATTTTGATGGGTTTCCGACGCAAGGCGTTACCGTGCAGCAATGCTAACGGGGAAAAAGCGCTAGAAAAAGACAACGTCGAACGTGTGAATTGGAACGGACCATTAGTTATCGGAATCAACGAGATTTTTATTGTAGTTTTTACGTAGACACACTTATTTCGACATGTTTCTGAACCGCTTGCTTCCATTATTTATTGACGGTGATGTGTGCGAGTATTGTTGGAGATAAATTCGGAAGGCGTACATCTAATCGGCTATGTAATAAATAAATAAACCCCACGATTCCCGAAGGAAAATAATAGATTTGTCAAGAGAAGCTGTTAAATTAATCGGCGTGCCTTAAGTAAATATTGAATCTGTTGATTAAATCCTTGCATGTGCGCATTGCAATGTTTTTGTAGGAGTTGTTGATGTTACGTCAAGAGCCCATCTGTAACGAATAGTTGAAACCCGTTCGGCTTACAGGAGGTGAATTATTGGGGAAGTAGCTAAAATAAAATAATGCGCTCAGTTGAACATATCTACACAAACTACTTTATCCGTTTTTTTTGGAAGAAATCTAGAGTATGCCCTAACACTTAAATGTGGTCCAAGCCACGGTCTCTCTTAGATAATTTTTTGTATATTTTTTTGTTCTCTTGAATCTATCCTCACATTAAAAAATCTATTTCTCACGATTAACATGGCTTCATGGAGGAAAGATCAACTGTTACCAGCTCAATATACTTCACCTAGACTAGATTGAATGTTTCAGATAATTTTGGTCAAGTGGATACGGTCTAGAATAAATCATAATATTTTAATTTTAAAATTAAATTTCTTTGGTTTCGGCAATCATCTTACAGTCTTTCTTTCGTCCCATCGTTAACAACGAATGCAGCACGTTTTCTACTACTCCTCATTACGTTTTATTTCCTGTTTATCAAATTTTTATCTTGTTTAACTAATGGAATAAGGTAATTTCCGAAAACCTTGTAGTACTTTTGACCTGCATGAGAGATTGGCTCCAAATTCGTTTCAACTCTTACCCGATACGTCTATTACTTACTTACTCTGTTTGCCCCTCTTCCTATTCTTCCTCAATCAGCAACAAGTGTAAGTATCCATAAGAAACTACACGCATAATGGCATTGGTAGATGCTCCCTTCGTCAGGTCTTTACAATTCGACCATGTACATTAATTTCTCCGTTTAAATTTGAATTTAAATCGGATAGTAATAATATCCCGTGTCCAATGCAAGTCGCACTTTCCCATGCGCTAATTGGAGGTGGTGAAACTTTAATCTTCCGGAAATCAGGATCATCAACTCGGAGCTATTTGCATCCCGATTGAATTTGCATCGATACGATGTCAATATACAATTGCTTTGGGCATATTATTAATTTTGGATAACTGTGATTGATTTCACTGGTGATCAGCTTACTGGTAATCCCGAAACGTGATAGGGAAATCTCGATGAAATTGGTTTTACTAATTAATCTGAAATGTGGTCGTGAAAAAGAAGACATTAAAGCATTGGTGATATGTGCTGATGGTGTAATAAAATGCAATTTTGAAGTGATTGTCTTGATGATATTTCCACAAAAACTTCATTACTTTATTAGAAATTAGAAAAAAATAAGACACGGTCATAAGGAAAAGATCTGGATCATATGTTGGGTGTAGCAAAACATCATCGTTTGTCTTCATTTTAGATGGTCGTTGTCAGATATTTCCAATAATCAATTCCACCAAATAAAATGTTTATTTTCCATCCGAAAATTCTTCAGTCTCAAATAAAACTAAATCATTTCCTTTTTACCTTGGAATTTGAAGCAGTATTCAGATTCATACCTAGTTAATGCGATAATGTAGTTCAAGTAGATTGCCGCCAGTCCTTAGAGAAATATTGGAAAGAATATTATCTTTTTCCTTAGATTGTAAAGAAACAATCCAATCTAGAAAGAAGACATACAAAACGCACTTCCTAATATGGATGCAAAGCCGACACGAGAATTTCGAAATATCCTCTAAAGGAGACATATAAATGTAAATGTCAAGGCGTGATTCGCGAGGATTACGAACCGGCTTTAGTTCATACGGAAAAACTACCTTGCACGCACCGTCAACCGATAACATTCAAAACCGATCCCTTCTTTGAATACATGCATGTAAATTTAATGGGGAATGGGTGGAAAAACCCCGATTGCCTGGAAGCAGCGGAATTTCCCTTTACCAAGGTCCGAAGAGCATATGGAGGTCCAAGATAAGCTTAGTCACTAGGAGCGTTATATTTGTACGATATGTAAAACCTAATTTACATTTAATGTTATTTGATAGCGTCAAATTGTACTTTTGTAATTGGCAAAATCTTGCCAGTTATAAATCGTATAAGCAAGACTGAGAATATCTAGCGTGCATAAAACAGAGAGGAAACGATACATTCAATATGCGAGCCGGGCTTCGGAAAGGGATTGCGCGCCAGCGCCCTTCGGAAAACTTGCAAATCTTAACTAGACAGTCATTCGGATACAGAATTGGATATTTTGTAAGCTTGTAGAACGGAGCGGGGTAAATCTTTTTAGTTGAGGGGGTGGAAATTCGTTCTTGGTCGGTTATAAGATGTAGTTGGGTTTTACTTCCATTTTCCTGTTCATGAAAAATTGTATTTACTAGTCTTTCCTTCTTTTTCTATCCCTCCTTTTATTTTTAGGAAAAGAGATAAACACAAAATATGTATAGCGGCCGAATCGAAAAAGCGGAAATGGGATTCTCCCTTTTGTTGTATATCCATTTCCGATTATGGAATGGAGAATGAAATACATGTAATCCGAAAGGAAGAGAAGAGAATCTAGCTGACCAGTAAGATCGTCTTAATGTTTTCGAGTCAATACAATTTATTTTTTTTTGATTTACATTAATTTAATTTTTCATGATGTTTATTTAAATACAAAATGGCTTAAGGATGTTAACAAACAATCGATTAACTCTGAATTTAATGTTTTTGTTTGTTTGTTTTTTGTTCGTCGGGGTTAATATTTCATGGCTTCTTTCTCAGCTCATAGAATTTACTTTGGTACTTTTCCCACGTCAGTTGACGTTAATATATCTGATACACTTCCTCATTTTTATTTCATTTTATTTCCCTTAACATTCTTGAAAGCGAGGCTTAATTACACTTATTATTTTCTATGCGATCAATTGTGTAAACAATCCATTTATGTCCGATCCTTGGACATTGTGAAATTGTTGGTAATGAGAGCTGACTAGCTAGTGAGAGCTGGTTTATCTTCAATTCCTCGTAGAGGAAGAAGAATTTGGATTTAGTATAAAATTTCCAAGAAAAAAATAAGGAGTGAGTAACAGGATTGGTGGAATGAGGCATCAGCTATTAAAGGAACGTATTCTGTAGAAGATCAAATTAAATTCCAGCCATGGTTTTACAATATTCCCTCAAATTCAAGGAGATTTATCACAACCATTAGTAGAATTACAACTGGGCATTGTTCAAACGGATTGCTCCAGATTTAGAGAGAAAACGTAAGACTCGATTCAATTCAGCATTAAATCAATTCAATATTGATCCTGTTTTCTTTTTCTTTATTTGGAATTTCCTTGCATCTGCTTTTAAAACCTTTTGTTTCTGGCTGTTGAGAGGTTACTTCATTCAGAGAGGTAGGACACCACCCTGCGAAGAAGAAGAAGGATGTGTGCATATGGTACAATATAGCTTGTCCTCCATACATATAATTAATTAATGTATTTATTACATTTAATAAATTCGGATGGAGAAACAGAGTCTGAATTATCGGAGGTTTCTTGCAGTTCTTGCAGCTTTTGTTAATATTTTTAATTTTTTTCTTTTCCTCTATTCCTCATATAAGAATTTCCATTTGACGCAAATATAGAAGACAATTCTGCACTTGGATAATGGGAGGTATCCTCACCCGGAAGCACCATTAATGTATTAAAAGATACCATGCTCGTGTTAAAATTTAACCGATTCTGGGACATTCATACAAGTCACAAAGTTTAAATTAACAAAATTATTCATTAATAAATTCTGAATCCGCAACATCCTAGATTCTAGAACTTAGACTTTTAAGCGAATTACCGTATTTAAACACTCCACTTCCAACCGTTAAATTTAGCGGTTTAGTTTGCGAAGTATCCGCTCTATTTTAGTGTTTAATCATCGTAAATTATGATCGTTAACCATCGCGACTCCCATCAAATTCCCTATTCCATTCCGTTGGATAAAAACTTTCGCAACACGAAAGTGAATAATTATTCCATTATTAAACAATAACCTCTTTCATTTCTTTCGTAACTTACCCTCCGAGGATATTCTGTCCTCATCTTCCAATGAAAATTCTCAATCTATTATGAGTATAATCCGCCGAGAAAGATCAGGTTGCTTGGCCACGGTCTAATAAACCCCGGCAAGGAAGTATTTTAAATTCAAATTCGCCCCGTCTTAAATGCATAAATTAAATAACCTACACCCTTACCGCTACTTTCCTCGTCCTCTTTTGTTGTATATTTAGTCATCTTTTTATCTGAGGGTCTTGGGCCTTACTCAACTATAGAGGACAAGCTTGATTAATCTAAGACGTAGTAGCTGTAAGAAACGTTAACGGGTTCGGATCTGTTTATTCAGATCGCAGCACTAAAGAAAAGAAATGCAAATAATTTGATGAAATTTTACAGATGTCACCCTGTATATTTTCACGTTATTGAAAAGATAATAGAAAGCGGAAAATTAAAAAAATTCTTTCGAACAATGACGAAGTTGGGACAATGTACTGAAATTTTAATCGAAAATACAGCACTCTTTCTACTTTTATTTTAGAAAACATCAGAAGTCGAAAGTTAAATTTCAGAAAACAAAAGATTAAAAATTCGTTTTCTGAAATTAAACTTAAATTACTTCAGAAGAAATCAAAGTTTTGACGAAAGCACGTTAAGTTTCTTTAGTAGATAGGACAAATTTTTAAAAATTTTGCAACCTTTAAATAAGATTTGGTACATGTTCATAGCTTCCGTAAGTCTTTGAATTTAAAATCAAATTGAACAATTTAAAGAAACCGTCCGTATAACATGTTCTTTTAAGTGTTTGCTCATGAATCTTTGTTGTTTTAATTGTTTAGATTAGTCGTTATCTTCAAACCAAACAAGATAAGCCTACGAAACGCTGAAATACAACTATTTTCCCTTATTCATAAATTGGTAACGAAAAAATGAAGTAAAAAAAGAAAAGGAATATAAAACAATCTTTAGGTCGACTGTACCTCATAGACAGGGAAACAAAGTTTATTAAAAAAAAAGAGATACCCTTAGAAACTTAATTTCCCAACGAAACTCCCCACCCGCGCACATTAACTCGAAAACGCAGTTTTAGAAACTTCGCAGAGAAGTTGCTAAGTCGGAAAGGAAGGGACCTGCCGCCGGCCAGGAAAGTGTGAAAACGATAAAATCCCTGCGGCTAAATTATTTATGCGTGCTGCAAGCCGTTAGCGAGGAGATAAAGATGGTCTCCGCAGGTCTTCGTCTTCGTTAAACTCGGCGAAGGGATGGGATAGCAGAACAGCAACATGGTAGATGCTTAATTTCCAACCTAAAGCTTATACCCTTGAAAGATTACGCACGGATCAAAGGTGGATCCCTTTGGACGAGAGGAGCCGAGGGGTGTAAAACTGTTTTTAATGTGCTAGGCTTTAGATTCATTCCATGCTGACGTCTTAATCTTAATAAAAATGAATTCGCGAGTAAGATAAAATGAAAAAAGTTCGAAGAAACGCGTATTTAATCTGTATTCGTTCGAGTTTGAGCGTTTCTTTTTGTTCTCGTCCATACACGTGAGGAAACGCATTTCCGAATTGAGAAAAAATATTGTTTTAAATTTTAGACTTGATGGCAAGCGTATTTCCCTAACTTCCGTGTAACTTCATTGTTAATAATAATTATAATGTTTATTTCTTAAAGCAATCAACAACATACTAGAAACAAGTCAAACACAATTACAATAACTATAAGAAAAAACGATCCAGTTTTTGCATCTTTTACTTTAGATCTAAATAATCTAAAATTGGAAATATTTTTTATATTAGGGGCTTCTCGCGTTTGAGCGTGTATCACCTTCTGATCCTTTAACAAAAACATTTTTAGCCGCCACTGGAACTAAAAGGGCGAGTACGTTTCCAAAAGCGATTATGGCGCAACTCCTCCGTTTGCTATTTCTCATGGCGCGACTTGAGGGTCGATTTTCGATGAAGGAAATTAAACACCAGCTTTGTTTTCATGTTGTGTAGATTCTTTTTTATCCAGTTTTTAGGGATTTGGACGTTTTATCAAAGAGGAACATAGGTTCTTGTTTCTTAATTCTAAATCGAACCATCTTTAATGAAGTCTTAAGTCTAAGAGTTTCTTTCCCAGACGACGCGCCAATAAGTCGCTAATATTAACATAATGGAATTTGCTATCATATGATTATGCATATTGTTTAATATACAAGGTGCGCTTGTGTAACTAGCGTAGACCACACGTATGTTTTTCCATTTCCATATTTACGTAGAGACGTGACCGCTATTTTATTCCTGCGCGTAAGGAAACATGAGATACGCCGATACAAAGAAACCACTTATCTTATGCAATTGGACGTAAAAATCCCTGGTTTGAACACGTCAACAAATAACTGTAATATCAACACAATAAACTTGATTTCTTCATCGTGAAAACGCTAAATTTTATATCGTTTTTATACCTTAACAAAGCTCCAAGTAAAATGTACACATCTCTAAAACGTTTTACGCAATATCCACTCCATCTAAAGACCGATTTTACTTTCATACAGACCTAAACGCTTAATCTTTCACCGCTTTCGACATAATCAATTTATCCGCGAACTTTCCTCGATTTACGTTCGGGCATTTTTTACTCTCGAGCAGAAAGAAAGAAATACATATTTTAGCGTTTTCCTTTCGTGCGCTTTTTAAAAACCTTCTCGTCTTCCATATACACATCTGCGAAAGATTAATACCGATTTCGAAATTGAATATTTGCGTTAGGTTATTGCTGACAGCCGCGGCGTATTTCATCGGACTTCTACCGAATGAACGGGGATATGCTATTCGGGTTTTCAAGACGAACGATGAAAATGAAAATAACTCGACGTAATATTTCTTTCTACGTCCGCATTATATGGTCGTATCTGTATTGTTATGGTAGTATACGCAAACGTAGTAAATATGGACGTATTTACTTAGTTGTAAGGAAAATTAAATTGGATACAGATGATACTAGAGGCAATAAAAAAGAAAGTGAGTGTACTTCGGAAAAGTGATGGTAATTTATTTCGATTGTTGCTGGTAAATATATACGAAATGAATGTGAAAAATTGGTTTTTGGTTTAACGTTTATATGTGTACGGATCTACGGCGTGGACTGAATCAATATTTGTACTACTTATTATTATTTAAATTGGTGCTATTGTTTACAGAGTTCTCAAATTTTAGAAATAAATCACGAATATAAATAAGGATTAATCGCAGAGTGTATTTAGGGATCCAATTTGTAAACAGATAAAAACTTACCGCCAACTCTAACACCTTTTAGCTCTTTCTCCGTATTTTTTTAAATATACTTTTTTTGTAACAAAACAAAGGTGCATGTTATTTATTATTAGCAATTGTAATATAAACATTCTCTCTATGGAAAGATTCAATTGTTCCTACGTAGGTACAGTAACTTCTTTGAAACCCGAGAATAATTGGTTTTTCTAAATTAATTAATTAATTTTTTTGACTATAATGACCAGGAATGTCAATAGAGAGACAATATAGGCACTCTTTCGGCACTCTTTATGATTTGAAGAAACTAGAAAGAAGACAAGTTATTTATCCATTCCACCATGATTATCGTTATATTTCCAGCGCCATGGAGAGGAATACCCAAGGCTATAAAAGCGGCTGAAGACACTGAGAAAGGGATCAGAGCGATTTTGACGTTGATCGAGTGGACATAGACCTGATTCCTTGCTTGCCGTAAGTTTTTATGCGATGTTCAGTTGCAACAAAAATAACTTATGGCAAACAACACACAAGTTTAATTAATGAATCCGGAACAGCTGCTTCGAGGATCCACGCATCTTCGCACTTCCGGATTAATTAACTAAACTTATGCGGTGTGAAGTGTCCCGATACTTTAGTGTTGTTTGCCATCATTTATTTTTGTTGCAACTGAACATCGCATAAAAACTTACGGCAAGCAAGGAATTAGTGTTAGAAAAGTGCTCAGAATATTCTTCATTTGCGAGTGATGAATTTTCAAATAAAGAAATAAAAAAATTAATGAATGGTAAAAACTGTATCTTAAGGCACTTAAGTCAGTTAGCTACAATGATAAATTGATGTTCATTAGAACTTTGCCTGTAAAAAAAAAAATAACTGAGACTGACATTTTATCTAATTTCGACCAAGAAGCAGCAAAATTTCCCCGCACTAAAAATCAATCCATTTCCAAACACGGTATCCCTTAAATCAGCAATGTTCTATAGAAAAAAAGTTGACCTATTCGCTTCCATTATGTTCAAATTGAGTACGTATTGGTAAAAGAACACACAACCACAGACTAAAAAAGAACATTACGATTCGCTTTGACTTTGCAAACCCGACACAATACCGGAGAAGTAATGATAGCGGAACAAAAAAAAAGAGAACAACCAAACAAACGCAAAAATAATTGATCATCGTTCGAGCTGGAACAATTGTTTAATAACCAAACAAATCCAATAAATCCCGTAACCGGTGGCCGCTCGAATAAATGAAGAGCGATGAACGAGAAAAAAATGAATTCGCGTACCTGGTTTTGCATGTATATAGATATACATTTGTATCTGTAGATTTGATCATTCCTGTAAAATGTACGTAACAAGCATATAGGTAAAATAATAGCTATTACTCTGAAAGGGCATATAGAATAAACTGTACAATGGTGAGATAGCGTGGGACTAATACAGCCGTATGCATACAGATTGTTAGTTTCGAACTTAGCTGCTCATATACGAAAAGAACGAAATATTGGATGTGTAGCGTTGAGAAAGGATTGAGAAAGGTGCCAGTAATTGCAGAGCTGTTTTTGAAGACAATTTGCTTGGCGTAGTCTTTGGAATATATAAGATAAATGTTTCGAATATTAATTTCTGATAAGAAGCTAAGAAGAAAAAAAAAGAAGAAAAAAAAGAAAAGAAAAACGATGTATTCATGCTTTTATACATCTTTTATTTCATAAATTCAATTATATAAACACAGGTTTTTCTTCATTAAGATAAATTTGTAAATAAATAAACATTAATTAAGGCAAATTTTCTATGATTCATATTTTCAAATTTCCCGCCAAACATACAAAAAATCGTGTATGTAGAATAAATTGAACTCTACAGTTCCTTTATATATAATAATACAATCAAAATAAATTTATTTACTTGCACATGTTACTTTACAAACTCTAATTTAGTTGGCTAAGCTTAGCATCAGCAGCCTGTATGGGCATATCAGTATTCACGCTCATTGTCAGTTACAAAGCAAAGTTCCGAATCCGAGCTTCATCGTTGCGTCAATTCCGCGTATCATCATCGAATATATTCGGAGGAAGGTTAACAAGGTTGGCAACAGTGATATCAGCGGAAAGGCACGGTCGGATGGATGACATCGAGTCCTGTTAGCGAAAAAAAAAAAACTCGCCATTCTCTTCGATTCGCAAGCCCGTGAAATATTAGACGAAACGCTGTTGTACGTGTGTACGTTACCATTGCACGGGCATTCACGTTTCTAGTTTATGGCGTTTCGTACACCCCGAAACAACGTTAAGTTCGGATCGGCGATACCAGAGGTATAAATGGTGATATACATCCTGTCATCGTTATTTATGAACGGGCGATTAATAGGGTATTGTGTGTAGTATGTTAGTAGTAGAAGGTTCGTGGAATTTTAGCGTGGTAAAGTGCGGGTTGGAATGAAGTACGAAGGTAGTTTGAAAAGTTTTCAGGCTAACGTAGATATAATTATGTTAAATTCAGTTTTATTTCTCAATTTCTATAAATTTTTTCCAGCCATGCCTTCACCCCTTTAATCCGTCCAAATCGAAGCACCTTGTTCTGCGAAATAGGAGCGTATCCAAGTATCATTTAGAGTTGTTAATCGACGCCAAAACTCCGAATTATTTCATTAAACTGCTTTAGTAGGGCTTTAGAAGTGTTCATTCGAATGCGTATTTGGCCCTGAATAAACAAACGGGGCACCCGATGCGCGGTTAGCTTTTTTATGCCCAAACCTTCAGTCAATACATGACAAACACGCTCTGTCGAGGTTGTCATTACAGTTTTACTCCTTTTTACTTCTATGTTGAGTCGTTCGTTATTTTTACAAGTAATTATAGTACAAAACAAATGAAAATAGTAATTAGTGATGAGACGCTTTTCAGGCAAAATAAACAAAACAACATACAACAACTGTTCATTTGAAAACGTATATCTTAAAGACACGGACGGCGTCCAATTACACAAAAAAAAGATGATTATGGAAGGCTTGAAAGGGTTGAAACAAATCAACGAGACGTCGCCAAATATGAGCAAATCTCAATATAGAACGTTTCTCTTTCAACCCAATTAAAAATTTAATTTCTAATTAGAATATTTCCAAATTCTGACAATAGTTAATCTGGCGTATCTACATTTTGTTTGAAATGGTTGATCCCTCGACTTTAGACGAGATGACGAATTATCTTTCCTGATAATCGTCTTTCTGGATTTGAAATGAGCATGAAGCGCTAATAGAACTAAATAGGAAATGTAATACTCTTTGTCAAAACACCAATACAAAGAGATAACGACTTCGAAGGATTTGTCAAAGTAATTCTACCACTTAACACGGTTCCCAATATTATCCAATTTCATTCGCAACAAAACCACAACGCAGTTGCAGTATATTTTCTTATGTAACTCCAGTGAGATGGTAAAATATAGAACTTCCTCGTGTTGCCATGGGAAAATTGCATAAACGAATCTTCCTCGTATCGCGGGTGTGTTTAGCCGCATAACTAGAGCTGCATCGCATTTAAACCAGAAGTTGATTAAAACTTTCCCGTTTATGGATTCACAGCGCAGCTGCGTCCCAGGCGTTTTGAATGGATAGTTTTCAAAGCATTCGCTTTACTGACGTACTGAAGTATAATTTTTATCGGGTAATTAGCGTAGCAAGCTTTTTTAGCTTTGCTTGAATAAGCTTATGAGCGTTTATAGGATGTTTGTAGGAGTTTTCCTTTACATCTAAGAGCTTTTAGGTAATGGATTTTAGCGACATTGATGGATTCATTCTGGCCGACTACTCAGATATTTTTAGGTGAAAATGTCAAAGGATCGTATTTTATTTTTATTGTAATTCGATATAGTTTCTCTTCTTTGAAGCTATAACCTTCATTAAAGAAGAACCGAAAGATACATTGTAGATCCTTTTGGTTGAAAGCGAATGTACTTTGTGTAGTTCAAATATATCTTAGCTTGTTGCATGAATTAAATTGACCCGCTTAATATAACCTAAGGTTAGCTCTAATTAACACCTAATCTATGAATAGAAATTTGTATTCTAAAGGATAATAGCATTCTAGGGCTTTTCTGCAAAACCTTAATCTTCTTCCTAATTCTTCTCTCCAGGTATACATTTTCGCAGTGCCATAGGGCTACCATTTATCTTTTGCAAGATGTCAAGTTTCCGTTCCTTTGCGAAAATATATGGTATTTTATACAATTGGGCTAAATTACGCGCCTGTACAATTCCCTTGCCACAGAAACATATACTTAATTATCAGCCTGCCTTGACCATCTGCCTTCTAGCAAAAGAAAAAAACACACGAAAGCCATATGCCAGACAGCATTTTCTTCCCGCGATAATTTTTGCGGTTTCCAAATTATATCGCGAACCCTTTTTTACTTTCAAACACATAAATATGTGTCCACCTTCTCAATAATACCCACATACCGCGCAAAAAACGTTTCTGCTTCTGGTATTTAAATTATTTAATTGGGGTAATTCGGCTTTCAAGACGTTGCTTTCAAGGTAGGTAGAATTTAATCCTCCTGACCATCTCGAAGCGTGAGAAAAATTTCTATCTTGAACCGCTCGTGACTGACGAGAACCTAAACGAGATAAAGAATTCCAAGGTTAGAATTGTTTCTTTATTAGTGCATAGTAAGCTGGCCTCTCTTCTTATTGGCGTATATCCTTTTCCTTCTTTTGTTGAGCCGCACTTCTTCCAAATTACAATAATTTCTCAAAGGTTATTGGATTCCCTCGGGAACCCGGAGAAAAAATTTATTGGAAATCTATGTGACCGGAATATTCTCCGGAACTTTCTCCCTTATTCAATGGGGAAAGTCTGGCTATCGAAAGTCTAACAGCAATTTGCACTAAATTAAAAATTAATTTCGGCCGAAACGATGTCCACCCCCACCCCGTACCTTCCTTGAAACCGTAAAACCTTAAAATTACCGCAGTGTCTAATAAAAACCTCCCTACGCAAAGAAGAATATTGGAACTTTTCTTATAGTCCCTACGAGGGAACCAGAAGAAGGATAGAAGGTTAGAATGGGGCGAGAAGTGTGATTTATTCACTTTCTCGTGTTTAAAAAATACTTTAAAGCGATTTAAGTATTCGAGAAGCGTTTGAAGGGAAAAAATAGAAGATTTTTAATTCAATTCCTTGTGATACACACACATATCTTGCTAATGCGTTATTTGTCTCAAGTTTACATTCTTAATTTTGCTCTGAAGGCTGACGCTCAGGTAAAACTTGAATTTTTTTGCAAATACCTCTTTCCTGAATAAACGAACGAATTAATTATATAAATTAGAAAGGAATAACCCTGGAACATCCTCCTACATCAAAATGATCAAGAACACTTTCCCCCATTCTAGAATAATTACCCCCCACAGCAGGACAAGCGAAATAAGAACAACCACGTCAAGAAGGGAACGGTTGAACTGACAAGTTATTTCAGGAAGTTAGTCAACAACCTTCCACGCATTTCCATAGCCTCCCTCTTAATTTTTTTCCTGTTTTCAATGTTCTCTGCTTTTTGCCCAGAAAACACAGTGAAAAACGGAGTTAATGTGCTAACGTTTTCTATCGTGGAATCGACTAAAGAAGGGTAAAGAAAACAAAGAAACGACGAAACACGGGGGAAACGATAAAACAAAGCCTTCCCATTATGTTCGTAAGCGTCGAAAAAAATGCAGGGAGTTTTCGTCGACGTAAAATTGCTTTATAAGTGTACAAATGGGAGGAAATTGTTCATAAATTTTAGTACTAGGAACAATTTACACAAATCCCGGCGTTTCATCAGCTCTCATGGAGCAGAGCCAGACGGATACTATTCAACGAAGTAGGCGTTTGAGTAGCGAAAAAATTGCTACCGTTACTATTCGCTTTGCTGTTTTTTTTTCGTTTTACTTTTTCTTCTTTTGTTTCTGGGAATATTACCGGGGGTTCTGTTCAAGGAAGTATGTAAACGAGACATAAAAGGAGAAAACTGCTTGTTTTGTCAACGTAAATCGGATTGATGCAAGAAAAGGAAAGACTTTTGTGAAATGTAACAGGCAAACACTTACGTGTAGAAAATTACTTAAAAGGAAATTACATTTTGAAACAGATGAAAAGTTTTTAATGAATTTAAGGTAGCCTCAAAAGTTAATAATGGAGTGCTTTGACAATAGGAAAATACGTTGGAAGCCTGTGAGAAATTCTGAACCATATTAAAATAACCTTAACCCATAATTGCTGTTTCTGTTCCGGAATGATCCAGAAACACACACGCTAATGACTAACTAAACTAACTAAATAAGCATGTAACTTTTTTTTACCATTGTAATTTTACTCAATATGTTGAGTAAATTCACAAAGGAGTTGTTACAATATGCCAACTCATCTGCATTTTAACAGGGAGGCTTCAGAGGATTTTGTCAAGCTGCAGTGAAGCTCAGCAGCAAATGATTTCCATTAAGGGACCAATAACATTCATGTTTTTAAACGACCGAATGATCAAGCGTAATAATCGTCGATCATACATCACTTCTCCGCCATTAACAAGTCAAACTTTTTTGCATGTGTACCTATTCCACTGGACAAGCGACCAGTCTACTTGCATTTGGCCTGTAGTAGCATATTTCCCTAGATAAACGTAAAATTTCCTCCCCATCATATAAAGTTCCACCAGGCTAATATTGCCGCTATTGGTTTTGGGCGTTGTACGTTCGTTTGCCCACCATCTCTGTCCGTACTCGACTAATTAGATTTTATTCATCATCGTTGGTTACGTATTGCAACGAATTGTGAAATGTTTTGTGGTTGTGCGGGGCCGGCAAGGACAACAACAAGCGCGTAGATTGTGTATTGGTAAAATAATCGTGTGGAAATGGCGTGAATTTAAACGGACATGCAAAAACGAATTTTTAATTTGGCAGCATTGAAAATTAGGCGCGTTTCATTCAGAGGGATCAAAAATAAAGGTCGATATTTCGGGGGGATGTCGATGGGGGTTGGATTTGGAGATAGATAAACAAGTATCACCTTGCTCGATTTTTTTTTTAATTGACAAAATTACAAAATTCGCTTTGACTAAGGCTTCAGGGTCCACTTACATACGAATAGTAATAGTAATAGTAGTTTTTGTAAGAAGAGCGAAAGGCGAAAGAATGTTGCAGGATTGTGTAGTGCCAACTGTCAAGCAAGGAAGAAATTTTGTGCTTGTTTGGGGTTGTTTTTCCTGCGCCGGTACAGGAGACTTGAAGCGAATCGAAGGTATTTTGCGAAAAGAAGGTTATTTAGAAATACTGCAAGAAAATGCAATGCCATCGGCGCAACGTCTAATCGGCGAAAATTTTGTATTCATGCAGGACAGCGACCCCAAACACTCAGCAGTGATATGTAAAAATTTCTTAAATGAAGAAAAAGATAATGGCACATTACAAATAATGACATGGCCGCCGCAAAGCCCCGATCTAAACCCCATCAAGCTGTTATGGGATGAACTGGACAGGAGGATCCGAAAAGTATGCCCTACCTCCGTAGGCAACCTGTGGAACATTTTACAAGAAGAATGGACTAATATGCCAAATAGAGTCTTTGAAAAACTAGTGGAGCGGATGCCTCGGATTGTGAAAGCTGTTCTTCGCGCAAAAGGGAGTTTCTTTGATGAACGGGATGTTTAAGAAGTTTTTGTTTATTTTTCGTTAGAATTACTTTTTTTTTACTTTTATACTTTAATTTTAATCGCTATTAATAAAATGCAATAAAAATTTTTAGTTTTGGAAAAATGAGTTTGAATATTTTCTCGTTTCTTTTTAACATTTATTTGTGTGAAGAGTATATTTAATGCCTTGCTTGAGGAACTCAAAGGATCAAGTTTTAGCATATTCAGAACTAAAATGGGAGACTAAAAAGCTAAAGAGGTTATTTGTTTTTGATATGATAGATTGAGACAATTTATATAATTTTATCGTTCTATATAGACCAAGCTGTTTTCAAGACATGTAGGTGGTACTTCTTTAAATATTAAAGCTCACGGTTTAAAAAGAAATACTAAATACATTTGCCTTAATCGGGATCCAAATGAATTATTGAGAAGTACAACTATAAGATTTATACAAAAAAAAAACTCATAAAACACGCAATTACCTTCGTTATTTTATCATTAATTTTTAATTAACATTCGAAAATCAATTATTCCTCAATCGTAAATACCTCCTACCTACCTACTAAGTTCGTTTGTTTATCTCTTTCCATATGATGCGAATAACTCCTTTCACGTATAGCTTTCACGATTTCAAAAGAAAATCATTACTTACGCCTAAATTATTACCGAAAAGCACCCTCCACGTTTCGCGAACGTCCCTTTTCTCAGCAGGAATTTCGTTTCCGCTTCAGAGACTCTATCAAAAGTTTATATGAATCCATTTACCCGTCCTATACACAATACAAAGGAAGAAGCAACGGATGGAAGTTTCAACGTTTCGAATGGGACTCGTTCGATTCGGTAAGATGAAGAGAAGGCGTGTTATCCAAAGCTTGTCATATCGAAATTATATTCGAGAAGATGTAGTATTCCTTGTGCTGAACAAGCTCGTATAGGTAGACTCTTTTGTGCACGTCAAGATATCGAAAGAATTTAATTATGTAAATAAGCTACATATGTATACGATTCCATTGGAAAGCCCGGATTAGGTGCTATGTACATTAGGAGGTAGCCCTCGCGTAGTCCCCTGTAAGTCACAGTCTAATCGTGCGAATTTCGGTTATATTCGGTGTATATTCTGGGGGTTGTATATAACAGTATATAATACAACATAAGTTTGTTTGTTGTTGTAATATTACAAACTTAGTCATTGTATGTATAAAATGTAAATAGATTTAAAAATAAAGGAAAACCAGGCGACAAAACCGACACGTAACCGAAACTACGACACATGAGAAAAAAGAAACTCGTATAAACGAACACATGCACATACGGGTGTTCAAGTACTATGCATCAAGATGTACACTGCCGTTCAGTGAAGTTCGATCATACAATAAAAATCTATTATATCACACTGTATACAATTATTAATACATAAAATTAGACAAATATTAAGCATACACTCTTTTCTAAGGGATTAAAGCCATAAATTATTATGTAAAGTAGAAATATTGCGACGACCGCAATAAAGTCCCTTTTATTATCATTCCAAGAATTTCTCGGAAGTACCGATCTTTTGAAACGGGTCGTTTGGGGATTATTAACGAACAATACATTTAGGAAATATACCGCAGCATCACTCTTGTTTATTTATCACGGGCGTAAAGATATAAATTTGCTTCATTTTACTGTTAAACGTGTGTTGGTGTGCATCTGTCGTTTTTGCGCGAAAGTTTTAAGAAAATTTACTTCAAAATGGCACGTGGCAAGCCTACCAGTGTAGAAAAACGTTCACGCATTATTACGCTGTTTGAAGAAGGATATTCGGGGCGACAAATTGCTGAAAAAATAAATATGAGAAGTTCAACAGTAAATGACATCATAAAGCGATATCGGACAACTGGAACTATAGAAAATCGTGTTCGTCCTGGAGCATCTAGGAAAACAACAAAAGCTGAAGATTTGAGAATTGTATTATTAAGCAAACGCAATAGAAAATTAACAGCGCCACAAATAGCAGCTGAAGTCAATCGCGGCCGTGAAGAACAAGTTTCGGCGAGTACGGTAAA
>LR736868.1:3219811-3375667 GCA_902654985.2 Oryctes borbonicus
GTTTTTGGGCAAAATCGACAAGTTTATGTCCGAAGATCTAAAACCGAAAAGTGATCCCGAACTGCATTGTGCCTACAGTGAAGCAAGGGCGAAGTTCTGTGTTAGTGTGAGGATGTTTCTCCTTTGCTAGGACGGGAGATTTACGCAGAGCGCAGGGTGTAATGAGGAAGGAAAATTATTTTGCAGTACTCCAGAATCATCCATCAGGATTGCGTATAATAGGCCGTAACTTTATATTCATGCATGACAACGACCCGAAACACACTGCGTTAGTGTGTAAGAACTATCTAAAGGAGCAAGAAGAACAGCACACCCTGAAAGTAATGACATGGCCCTCACAAAGCCCAGATTTGAACCCTATAGAGTTGTTGTGGGATGAACTGGACAGGAGGATTCGAAAAATATGCAAAACTTCACAAGAACGTTTACGGAATATTCTGCAACATGAATGAATTAATATTCCACAATCCATTTTAACAAAACGTATCGAAAGAATGCCTAGAATAATTCGAGCGGTGATTAACAGCAAAGGAGGTTTTTTCGATGAAAAAGAAAAATAATGTTCAGTATTTTATATTAGGCCACAATAACTTTTTATTCATTTATTTTTGTCTTTTTTACCTGTACATACAATAAAATTGCATTTTGTTTTTAGTTTCGTTTGTTTCTGTAACCTTTTCATGTTTTTTACTAACCGACCGAACTTTGAGGACGGCGTGCTTTGAGTTTGTTTGGAACATATACGGGGGAAATTCTTTAACTTGTGATGTTAGAATATTATATAGCTTAAACCCACGCAGATTAAATATTTGGGCGTTCCTGATATGAGTAGGCAGGTTCCTAGCAAACATCAAACAGCGGGGAGCTGATTATTTAGGAAAAATCGTTTCTCCACTGCTGTGTAGAATAGCAATTTGCACAATATTTGTTATTCTTTATCATTCTTCAAGCCGATCTAATCGAATTAATTCTCTGCAAAATAGCAGGCTTTTCTAGATGATAAATACCTACGTATGTAGCACATCGCGTAGATTACGAAAAGTGCTCTTAATTGGAGATATTACCAGAGATACGTGTTGCCTTAATCTAATATTCTTCACGCCGCCGGTCCTTTCGTTTGCAAACTTTTTGGAGCTAGCAGTAACTTTCCGCTTTCGGTAAACTTTATTTTCTCCGCCGCATCGAAGAAGGGACCAAAAAAGGGATAGAGAACGGCGCAAAAATTCCATCGGGCAAATCGCGGAAAAGGCTGCGTATACCGCCATATCCATCTATCTAGTTTCCGAGGGCAAATTCTAACGATATTATCCTTGTATCCTTTCCCGTGCATATCGCCACGTTCCGCAGTTAGAACCTCGCTTCGGTATTACATCTGCTAGGAGGATGCGAGGAGGTGGGCGTAGCAAGGGAAGCGTAGGGAAGGCTTTCGGGTCGAGCCTGGATGCTAAAATTTTACTGTCGAATGACCGACAGACCTTCGGACCGTATCGACGAATACATTACGGACCTTTTAGAGGGTGTTTTTGAAGGTGGTACGTGGACGTCGGGTTAAGTGACTATGGTTTACCTTCAAAATAGTTGTAAACCTGACGCGTAGCGTAGGGTTTATGGAGATTTACGTCGAAAAGGAGGATTTCTATTCTTAATGCTTCTCTTCGTGCTTTTTTTGGAATCTTGGATTTTGTAAGTTGGAAATGGCAGCACGGTTTTAATAACAGAGTTTAGGTATATACCCAAGATATTTACCAGCTTATGTTAGTTAGCTTTAGATAACTTGTCCACTTCTATAAATGTCTTTCGGGTGATGTCGCGTAGTTAAAATTTTACTTGACGATTCGCCGACCATGCTGTCAGCTTCTTCAGAAGATTTCTAAAGACTGAATCTTCTGAAGAAGCTGCCAGTATGGTCAGCGCAACGTTAAGTAAACTATTAACTACACGACATCACCCGAAAGACATTTCTACTATGGATTCCGGTCGTGAAAGCCTACACTCAACTATTGTCCACTTCTATTAAACTATTCTATTAATAAACATGGGTGGGTGATTTTTTCTTTTAAGAACCTCACTTCACCTTCCTGAGTCTATCCCCACAATCTCCTCTCTGTTATTGAAAAACAAAAGAAATTATGTCTTTTACTTCAAAAATGCATTTATTTTGTGACATAGCCCCTTTTTAGCTCAGTGCACTTTAATCAGATTCATCACCTCTCCGCAGTTCATAAAATAGGAAATGTTTCGAAGCGGTTAAAATTTCCTCATTCAGTGTCGAAACTCGACAATCCATCAAAAACTAATTCCTCCACGATGATTGGAACTTCGGGCTAAGGTATTACCTTGCCCCGACATCTGGAATAAACTCGATCTATTGTAATATTGAGAACTGCAATTTGCAAATTTTGAACGTACTTACGTCTCTTGTGACGTAAATAACTATTTCGTTCACTCCTGGGCGACTTTCTCGACGATTTGATACCTTTCCTCGTCTTCCTTCGCGTACATCTAAAACGGTTCGCCATTTGCGAGATAAATTAAACGGCATTCGTCAACCTAACATTAGAGATCACAGTTGCGCGAACTTCGTACTTAGTATTAATGACGCGGACCAGTCAGGTCGTAGCGTTGGCTACGTCATTCGGTAAGAAGCCAGCGACTTACGCTGGAGATGGCATGCCTTCAGGAATTCGAACCTATTTCGCTTGACTGTACTACCATTACTGCAACCTTAAAGTATCGTGTGCAGTGATTAAATGTTCTTCTCTTCTAAGCGAAGTTAAATGATTGCGAGTTAGTTTTACTGAATGTTTCTAGGTTACAAGAAATCCGTTTTTCTTTAAGGCGATTCTATTATACGGTGTTGTGAATGATAAATTATAGAGAAAAATTGTGAAGATCTTTCTTTGAAAATTGTGTAAATTAAACTAAATTTGTTGTTTTTTTATTTCTAGACTAGATAGTTTTCATTTTTAATGTAATTTTTCATTATGTTGTTTTTTTTATCATATATGCTTTGATAACAATTTATAAAACAATTGCAACAGTATTAGTTCTGGCATTTATTATTAGTTTGTGTTGTACGTAAGTCAAAATGAATAAACTCGAATATCAAGAAGCTATAAAACCCTTAAGAAAACAATGACTTATTTGATAAAGCAATTGTTTCTAACTACACCTGTTAATGTAATGTTTATTAAAAATATCCATCCATTAACAGCTATCGACCTAGATTGTTAGTGAATTTACAAATCGAACTTTTGGGTGCAATTCAACCTAACAATGCTCCAAAAGAAAAAAAGAAACACACCAAATAAGATCTGGAGATCGACTCCTTTTCTTCCTATCCAGCAGTTTGGGGCAATTTCGTACAAATAATTTCTAAGATTAAGTTGATAATGACGTAGCGCCCGATCTTGCTGTAATCACCTATCGGGATTTAGATTAAGAAATAGTTACGCTAAGACGTGGAATAATCTGATTCTGATAAATCTAAATAAAATTTACGAAGTTGTTATACCAGAAAAATAACCCCAAAACTCCACCTCCACGTTTCACCAATTGTTTAAAAAATAATCATCTTCTAAACTTCCTAATAATTACCATATTCCAGTCGTTTTAAATTACAACCAGGCTGTAGCTAACGTGAGAATGTACCTACTTTGCAAAACTAATTGATACCACTTGACAATTCCACGTTTCTTATACCCCCTTCCTCTACGCACTCTAACACGGTGCAAGCGACTAAAACACGGTTACCCCGTCCTGTAGCTTGTTACTACGGCAATTACGACTCCAAATAACAATTAGTCTCAGCGCTGGAGATCTCCGTTGTAGGTCGTACGCCCGCAATGCACAATATGCCCGGATGAGTGTATTGTCTATCTTATCCCTTTTGCACTATCTCGATTCGCTGTTGGTACTTATGTACGCTCGCTGGGCAAAGTAACTCGCGCTGTCTGTCTGTTTACGGACCGCAAGTAGGTCTGCTACGTCTCTTCCGAAGAAGCGGTGTGGTTAGTCGGAGTGAATATAGTTGGAAATAGAGGCAAATAGGGATATCTTGTATATGCAAGTTTGTACTCGCGAAATGGTCCAGTGTCGATGTTGTCTGGGTAGTAGGTTTCTTCGTAGAAACGAGCAAAAAATTTGCCGGTGTTATTTGCTAGGGTTGAGTGTTCATCAAAGTATTGGGGAATGCTGAACTGGACAAAAGTTATCCGCTTCAATTTTAATTTAATCAAAAAAATCGTGACCACGATAAAACAATTACGTCGACATTTAAAACGATTTCTTTTGTGAAATAAATGGCAATAAATGATTATTCCAATTGAAAATGCTACTTTCGTGTGCCCTGTATAATTTTTTAGGGAGCATTTTTATCTCCCCAAGTCTAATGTTTCGACAAAAAAATTAATATAATTTAAAATGTTAAGCTTAATTACGTGAATTTTGGCAAACATTTTCAGGAGTAGTTAAATTATTCAAAAACGGCTTGAATTAGGCCTTTATTTAGACTATAAAAATATAGAATAATATACCCATAATGGTCATAAATTGCAAATTTAAAAGGATATACCTCACAGTTTTTGCGTGGATCCTACTGACTGCGCCAAAAGATTTTAATATAAAATCTTTAGGTTTACAAGCAAATAAAACTTGGAAAAAAAGTTATCATATCTCCCCGTACCCATAATTTAGTTATAAATAATATTAAGCGTGCATTGTATTAATAATTCGAAATAATTGCCCTGGCGATAATGAATCTTTTTTAAGTACTCTAATTCGGTCGTAGTTGAATATCGTATCCGATTGTTTCATGAACTTCGCGTGACATCCAACGGTTTCCATATTTTCCAACGCCTCCGGTACAGTCCTGGTCCCGTGCAAGCCAGGCCGTGACACAGACACAGTGTACCGAAGTTTTATTACCGCAAACACACTACGTGACACTAAATTGACACGACAGGTCTACCGCATTACATACACACTTGAACCGACACGCTTATTCGCACATAGTAACATGGGCCAGCTATGGGAGTAGGAGAGATACTATGAATATGTACTACACGCCCGTACGGGTATAACATTGTTGCTCGAAAATTTACCGGATAATACACGTCCATGTTCGGAAACTTGTTCCTATTTGTAATGAAGTTGCAATCGATAAATAATTCGAGTACAATGTACTATACTTTATTAATAAAACGTATATGCAGTAGTGGGAGATTCTTCGACAGGATCTTTGCTGTTAAGTTTTATAATATTTCGGATATTATTTTTCGTAAAGCACTGTTATGTTAGTTAAAAAACTCCACTAAATCGGAAGAAGTATTTTTTGTTTTCATGCGTTGTCGCAAGAGAATTTAAGTAGATTTTCTTCTTCCTGCGAAATCAGTCAGTGAGCTTTTTAGGCGGTGTCCCTTGAAGTTTTGCAAAACAACTTTATTAGAGGCCACGTATTTACGCAATTCAGAGAAGCAATGTTGACCACCATCCTCAATGATTTTCCTTATCCCCAACTGCAGCTCTTTATAGAACGCCGCACATTTTCTCAATGCTACCGATGATCAGGGGTATATTTCGCCACCCTGCCTATGTATCCCCACCGTTCGTAGAAGATGTACACCGGGTGACACAATATTACCTGTACTTCAAATACACACAGTACAAGCTACCTCGCCATCTAAAACCATCTTCGGCGCTTCAGAAAAGCGCAGAATCTCTTCCTCGATAATTACTAGCTAGAAAACTAGGCAACTTACGACCGTATAAATCAACATTAACGGGCTATAATAGTTTATACTGCGCGGAGGTAGAATTAAGTCACAATTTACGTAATAAACTGAAATTGCAATCGCGATGCAATTTAATTTATCGCGCCAGATATAAGCCTCGCCCGGTTTTTTTGTATTCCGTTTTGAGCAAACTAAACTATAAAAGGAGGGATGTTGGAAATTCCATCCGCCGTATTAAACATTCATAAATTTTATCGTCGGGAATCTGGTAGGATAGTTAGGAACTTGAAGCGGAAGAATATTTAATTTGGAGGAAATAAAAACAGAATAGCGCAGTTGTACATGGTATTAAATCCGGAAGCTATCGTACAAAACCGTAGATTTTGTTAGGGAGCCACTGTAGAAGCATTATCTTATCGGAAAAAATATCCACAACCAAGCCCTTGGTCAAGTTTTGGCATATGCGAAAATTCTTGAAAAACGATCAAAAAAAGGCCAAAAAGGGGTCAAAATCCTTCAAAATACCTCCATTTTTAGACAACCCAAAAATTGGACACAAGAAAAAATTGTACAAAATCACCCAAAAGGGATTCCAAGATCTATAAACCAGTGACAGTTGGGCATAATTTGTAAATAAAAACTATATTTGATAGGAAACGTTTTCCTGTAAAATATACTTTCTGATTTGCGAAGTGTTGACTTCTGGTTACCGATTTTTAAATTTAATACTTTATTAAATCGAAGACTCTAATTTTCAGTTTAACGTTGATCAGATATCCTTCAATTTGAGAAGAATATGGTGCTTCTTTGTCGATGCTACAATCACTCACAATCAGTGATCACTTTTATCCAATTAGCCACGATCATATGATTATCTTGTCCAAGAGAAACGGGGATTTTAATGATATATCTTAAATTTGTAGATTTTGTCAAACATTCTGGATACCCATCTCTAATACATCCAACCACATAAAACACATTTTAAAATTTGCCCCTATATATTGCTAATTATAATCTTCAGGATCCTGTATTATTTCCCACCTCAAAATGGCACCCTTCCCACACAAAATAAACTTGTCCCTCATGTTTATGTATTGAAAAAGTAAATATGAAATTAAAATCACAAGAAATACGATTTAAAATGTAAACTAAAGGTGGCCAAGTACGTCAAATAATAAGATAATAAATAATTAGTGTCTATAATGATATTGATAACTCAATGGAAATTTACAGAGGAAAGGAAAGTGATAAATGTTTTATAAAAAAAATAGCTGAACGTGCCAGAACAATATACAATTTATTAAAAAAAATAAAGCCTGTAACAGATATCGAAGTAGAAGAATATAAGAAAAAAATTGTTATCTTTGTGAAAATGAGAAGACCCAGGGGTAATGCTATAACTTACTAATAAATCAAGTTGGATAATTCTCTTTTCTCAAAATTTCGTGGAGTAGTTTAAAGTTCTTATCATGGCAACTAGGGCGCAAAATATTTAAAATACGGTGTTTTAATACCTGGATTCGATTGATTTTGTATTTAAGGAGATAACAGGATTTAAAATGAAGGTACAGCCCCCTGAGCTACTTGGTACAGTGACATTTTTATGTTTTGTCTCCCCCTGAGACGATGTATCTATATTTTTTTACCACTCGTAGCCGGGCGCTTGGATTATTGTCGGGTTCCCAGGTCGATTTTATTACACCCATTTTAGTTTATGCTATAAACGGGGCCCTGTGCTTTTATTTGGATGATAATTATAAAAGTAATTCCAGTTACATGTTTCGGACCTATTTGCTCAATCTATTAACAAAAGAGTAGCGATTCATAAAGAAATATTCCTGGTTTATTAGATATTCATTTGATGTAAATTTGTTTTTATTGAGGCATTTAGGATATAAATGGAAGGGGAGAAGGAGGTGTAAAAAAAGTCACTGACAGTAATAGCAATCCGCTATTTCATTTTAACTTTTCGAGAAATTGTGCTTTCTCTACTTCCTTGTCCTCTAGCGGTCAATTATTAAAACTATTTTAACTGAAATATTTTTCTTTAATATTGTAGTATGAGATAAAGCCGTTTCTCAATTTTTAAACGGACACCCGGTATAATAGGTATTTGCGATCATAAACAAATATAGATTTTTTTCCGGAAGCCAAACCTATTGCGCATACATAATCTACGTTTTATGGACACAATTACCGTTAACATTATGCGCTTAATAAAATCCAGTTATGCCTATCCATCAAGCTTAAAAACAATCAATCGGAACAGCAAATATAATCAAACGCGTTTTTCCATTGTCCCCTTCTTCCTGACCGTCCATTTTAGGTAAATCGTTCATTTAGTGCTATATGGTCGCCTGGGAATTGTCCACATTAACGTATATATGTACGTAACGAATGTATATAGCATATTTGTAGGTTTACATATGTTTATGTCTAATATAAATGTTAATCGGAAGCGTGTTCAGTTCGAATATTGAGCATTACAAAGTTTTGGCCAGTCCATTACTCATCCCCTAGCAAGCTAGCAGGTCCCTTTGGTGGACCCTAGGCCGAAATAACTTACAAAAGTGACATTCAATTAGTCAGTGGAAAAATTAATCAAGTCATATATATGTGCATGCGTTTTATATATGGCTACCATTTATTGGCGGAAAATTCGGAAGTATTAGCATATAAAATGGAATTGCTGGGATTTCACAAAATATGAACAAAATTCGGAATACAACAATAAATCAAAAAAATCTAACGCCCACATCTTGGTAATTAGAAAATATTAACCATACTTTCTAATTCAGTAGAATTCTTCATTATTACCTTTACCATTTAGCATACGTCTCGATAAGCAGGCTAACGTCTTTAGCTGCTGTTCAGAAGCACGTGCCATATGCTTGGATACAAACAATATTCCCAGATTGAGGTTAAAAAAAGAAAATTTTACTGTTTGTTGGCAATTGTATCACTTATGACGACATTTCTTTAAACACTATAGCTAGTTTTTTGTTTTTTAACATTACAGGTGTTCTGCAGGCCGTTGAACCAAGGAGTAATTTCAAAATTATTTTATGACACAGAAAAAAAAATTAACAATTTTAATGTTGACCAACGCATGCACTGAGATTTCGTCCCGAGCAATTGCGACTTGATTTAAACATGTGGGTTGGGGGAGAAATCAGCCACAATTCAATGCCAATTTTTGTTGAATTGTCTGGATAATTTTTTTTTAATAAGGTACCACTTATTGTCCAATATCTCACATTTTAACTACACCATTTTACAATTGGTTTTCAAAAAACCACACCGATATTGAACTGATGAAAAATCTCACTACTCGAAATTCTAACCTGTTCCACACCCAAAAAAAAATGCAAAACATTTCTAATTAAAACAGGAAAAATACTCCCCAAAACAATTGAAAAAGTTACAACACCGATTGAATACCTACAATAAAAATAAAATAAAAGAACATTCATACGAGCCCTTTTTTTGGTGCCTCTACACATAATCAACTCATTTCACTTCCCCTGTGGACATTTGCATATTCGCCGGATAAAATTTCAAACAATAGCTTTCGTCGGGTCGCGAACAGTTTTTGACGGCATATTCGTCGAATGGAGACCTTCATTTGCATTAATTGGTCAATGAATCTATTTGGAATGGGTTTTTGGGAGCGCGAAAACGGCCGAAAATTGTTGGTAAAATGTTGGCAAAGCGCGCGGCCATGTACACATACGAGAACTGTTCCAAAATTATTAATTTGAAGGGGGCGGTCGTGTTTTTTTTGCCGGGTGTTTTGAATTAATTGAAAATTGCGAATTCATACTGCCTATTCGACGGATATTTCGCGTCAAATTGGAAAAGGGTGGTGAAATGTAGAATCAAGAATTAGAATAAATTATATCCTTAATGCACTGAGGAAAATTTGCGTTTTAAAAATCAAAAAAATGTCGGATCGTTTCGTAGTTGAACGAAACGATTTTTTTGGCAATTGGATTGATCTGAGCAAAATATATTTTTTTTTAATAAATGGTTTGCGTGTCAAAGGAATTTTTAAATTAGTTGAATCGAGCATCATAGCAGTTTAGTCGAAAATTGTTTTTTTTTTGTAGTTTAATTCAAATGTGCATTCTTCTGCACATGCTTCGTCTTTATTCAAACTTATGACTTTGATATGTGGAGGTTACATTGCTTTTTACAACTGCCCCCGAATATCCCTCAATTTACACATATTGCATGATTTTGAAGACATTTCAAACATTTTTATGATGATTATTGAGTAATTTCCACTGTAGCTTTCAATACATTAAAACTCTCATCAAATTGTTCAGAGTTGCAGATATAAATTTTCAGAATTTCTCTTTCTCCCAAATCAGCATCGAAAATTAAAAATAATAACGAAAACAATAACAACAACAAATATAACGCAGGATACAGAATTACAAAGCAGCGCTGATGCTTTCAACACAATTGAATCTCTCGCTTAATTTTTAATTAAAAAATACACGACGTTATCTCTCCGTCTACGTACCGTGAATGCATACTTTGTTTTCTTGCATTCTCTAATCATCTTCCCAATCTCCGACTAAAAATATTACAACTAAAAACACTGAAAACCCCTAGCCGAATGATTAATTAAAAAATCCCATTTACTATAGTTAGTTTTCGCCATCCTTTTAGCTTCGTGATGCATTTATTGTCGCCGCCGACGAGAGACGAGACCAGAAACTTAATCAGAGAAATTAAATTTCAGCAATGGAAGCTCTCGCAGTTTGAAAAACCCCGCTTCTGCCATCTCCTTCTTATAATTCGTAAGCAAAATCCATTAGTTGTTTAATTAAAACGGACGAGCCGAAGAAAAAGGAGGCGGTTTGCGAAATAAAAACTAAATCGCCTTAAAATTAAATCTAAGAACGGCTGTTACCTTACTGGTCAGTACAGCACAGCTAGCCAGACCATCTTTAAAACTCGCTTATTGCTCTAGATCTAGACACGCTCAAAACAACGTCCGTCGGAAGGAAGTAATCGAGAGAATTAGTAATAGGATAAAGCAAGGAGGCAGCGGAAAGAAAGACGCAAAATAAATGCGAAATAGACGTAGCTCGTAGAAATCAGAGAGATTGGATTAAAGAATTAATTTACTGCAATAGCTTCTGCTGAGAGATTGAGAAAAAGAAAAGAATTAATTAAATTAGGAAGTACTCTGTTTAGGAGAGGCTTCCTTTTTAGATTGACTGCGCCTTCCTCCACCTAAAAAGAATGGGAAAATAACTGGGATGGAAGTTGTTAGTATCTAGGCTAATGTTAATCCAAAATATTTAAGCCGGAATATTTTGTTTATAAAACCAATTCAAAGGTGATACAACATAGAAGGAATCGTAAAATTTTAAATACTTTTTCGTGGCATCAAATTTTAATTTTATTTTATTTATTATTTTAATTTAATTCTTTGCACTGAAAGCTTATTTCCTTATCATGGCATAACTTGCACTGATATCTTTCTTCTTGCATATGCGATGTCATAAGAAATCTGGACCCTATTATAAATGATGATGCTCGTCATCCGCCTTTGTGTTTTTCATTGGATCTATGAAATAAAATAGTTTCTTGCTTAAAGATCGTGTATGTGTTATTTTTTGAAACAAAAACAAAAACTCGCAAGTTTCTTTGGAAATTACTAGATTATCTACACGTTTGCCTTTACTTTGTTGAAAAGGATACAAATTCTATTTTAATTCAAACCTTAATCTTTTCTCCATTCAATGCCCCAATTAAACCACAATTCATCATTTATTACTCCTAATTAGAGCGGAAATCTTATTATTACTGCTACCGCATCAATATCATCCCCTAATTACCCCACCCATAGCCTGCCTTACTACGGAAACAAAGCCACACCGTGATTATTCACCTTTGTGATTCTCGTCAGGCTACCCATTGACCTTATTGAAAGCAAGAGAATCCCGTGCAGGATTTCAAATCGAAGCATTCAACTCCCATTCCTCAACAACGGTAATTGCCGAAGAATTGCCCGAAGAAACAAAGAGACCGCTAGTAACGCCATCTGGCGTAATATTAAAAGTTCGCGGGGTAATCGAGATCCGATTGACATTAGCGTCGCGCTATATTCCGCTAGCCGGAAGCGGAGGTCAAAGGGGTGAAGAAGTGGATAGGAGGAACCTGAATAACGACATCTAGTGGGGGATATTTTCTAAGAAAATCGAACGTAAATCACGAATGGATCGTCTTGAATAGGAAATAATAGGCTGGTAGCGGTGGCGGTGGCTTAACGGTTCGTTGGGTCGACCGGGGGCTACCGAGGGGGTGTCAGGTTCGAGTCTCGAGGGGTTGCTCGCGAGAATTTCAAGCTTTAATAGCTTTTCGGGGCCGATTTCTTTTTTTAAACGTTTGCGTGTCAATAGCAGAAGTTATAATAGGGAAGGACGTATATATATATATTGAGTTGGCACACGAATCCGTTGAATGCGTGAGTTAGATGCAGAAAAATGTTGAACTTGCCACATTTGTGCCGATATTTTCCACACTCCCCACAGTGTTGGGACTAATTTATGTGCCAAATCGCTTCGTAATCTATATATCAAACTTTGAGTTACGTCAAACGCCCAAACGATGTCGTACAGCCTGCACGCTGTCTGTTGCGAGCTCTGGTTCTTTTATTAGAAAGTAAAATATTGAAATAATTTTTATTTGTTTGGATGGAACTACTTTATTGTGTCGATAAACCTAAAATCTTTGTTTTTTGGGAAGGAAAAAATCTGAATGTTGGAATATAAAAATAAATATAAATTACAAAAGGACAGCGTCTAAAGCATTGTGAATATATGTGAAAAAAATGAAAAACAATGACCTGGATTACCATTTGTAACAAAATCGAGAACATTTTTTAGTAATATTGTTAATAATATTTCATGTCAATTTTAATGGTTCCATCAAGGAAAAGGCATTGGATAATTCCACTCTTACCTTTATTGTCGATAGAGAAGATCCCTATTCCATCACCTCCACGTATCGAATATTCTATCCTGCTATCTTCACCGGGCGGATCATTATCCGTAGCATTCACTTCCATGACCACCGTACCAACGGGCTGATTTTCAGCCACCGATCCAGAGAACACAAACTCGTCAAAGACAGGAGCAAAATAGTTTTCGTTCACGTCCACCACGTTGATCGTAACACTCACTTCCGATGATAAAGCGGGATTACCCCTATCACTCGCGCAAACCACCAAACTATGCACTTGTCGCTCTTCAAAATCTAACGCTTTGGTTGTTCGAATCGTCCCGCTGAGGCGATCGATCTTGAACTTAGGATCCTCTTCGTTATCGGTGTCTTCCAAACTGTAAATGACCTCGCCCTCAGGTCCTAAGTCTGGATCTGAAGCTGAAACCACGGCTACTACGCTCCACATTGGAATATCTTCGCGGATTTTTACTGTGTAACTCGATAGGCTGAATTGTGGGGCGTTATCGTTGATATCGTCGATGGTAATTCGAACTAGAGCTTCGGAATATAAGGGTGGGTTATCAGGACCTTTCCCACCACCGTCCGTTGCTCTAATACGTAGTTCGTAGAGCTCTTGGCGTTCGCGATCTAAATTATTGGAGACTGTGAGGATTCCCGTGGTTCTTTCAACTGCGAAGTCTTTGGTGTCTGTTACCAAGGAATATGTGACCTGTAAATAGGATTTAATTTAGAAATTCGTCTCAAAAAGGTTGAATTTTTGGCTTGAATAGCAAAGATTTTTCAGCGATTTCCCTCCATGGGAAATATCTCAAAAATCAACTAATTTACCATTTTTAATCTTAGAAAAATGTCTAATTGAAAAGATCTAACGGTTAACTCAAACCTACCTTAGCATTATCTCCAGCATCAGCATCGGTAGCATTGGCTCTAAAGATCGCGGTTCCATTCAAAGCATTTTCGGTGACCCTAAAACTAGCCACAGCTTTTTCAAACTTCGGTGCATTATCGTTTATATCAAGTACTGTAATTGGTAGCACTCTCGATGCCGATTTCTGTGGGTTCCCCAGATCGTAAACTGTAATGTTCAGCAGATATTCTTGTTCTCTTTCCCTGTCAAGGTAACCAATTACCTTTAACTCGCCAGAATCCATATCAATGCAAAAAACTGAGTGTTCGTCGCCTCCTGAGATCCCATAGATTAATTTGCCGTTATATCCAAGGTCTCTATCACGCGCTTTGAGCTTCGTTAGAGTTGTTACTAAAGCTACTGATTCGTTAACTTTGATTTCTATCGGGAAATCTATAAATTCGGGCGAATGGACGTTTTGGCCGTACCTAGTAGGCATCATGGCGAATTCTTCTTGTACTGGAGGTTTATTGTTATTTTCTGCGGCAGCTAAGACCTCCGTCAACCTCCTGGCTACTCCAGTATCTTTACAATCAAATGCTCCGGTTTCGTCTTCCAATATCCTACTGGGAGATCCTAAATTCCTTTTGCTATTGACCAATTTGAAATGTACCCTGGCGATGTCAGCGAAATGAGTGCCATCTGTCGCGGTGATATTGAGTTCCCTCTCGGCAACTCGTAATTCACTCAAATCACATGACACCGAGACAGTTCCCGAGGTTGCGTCGACTGTGAAGCACCCATCTTCATTTCCTGAGACTATTCTGTAGCTGATGATGTTCCCAGCGTCAAAATCTATCGCTGATAGGGTAATAATCTCTGAACCTATTGGGATGTATCGGGGAACATGTCCCGTACATTCAATTTTTTCGAATTGAGGTCTATTGTCGTTGATATCTTTGATCTTAACTGTTAGCACCATTTCTGTTTGTCGCCTGTAAGGGAGGCCCCAATCGCTTGCTCGTAATCGTAGAACATATTCTCGTCTCATGCTCTCATAATCTAGGAGTTGGGTGGTTTTTACGACTCCAGAAAAGTGTTCTACTTCGAATGGGACCTTCACTAAATTAGCTATTAAGTAAGAAATGTAAGCGTTTTCGCCACGATCCTTATCTTTGGCTCTTACGGTTGTTACTGACGAACCAGCTGGCATATTCTCATCGATCCACACCGTCATTTCAGCCTTATCAAAGATTGGGTCATTATCGTTGGTATCTTCGACGTATATTTTAACTTTTGCAGAGGATTGCTTACGCGTAGCTGCATTTCCTTGATCTATAGCCGATACTGTTAAACTGTAAAAGGATTTGGTTTCTGCGTCTAGTGTGACAGCAGTGTATAACATGCCAGTGTCAGGGTTTATGTGGAATTCTCCACCTTCATTGCCTCCTACGATTTCCAAGAAAACTTGAGCATTTTTCCCTTCATCGGCGTCAGTTACTTTTAACCTAATTAACGGAGTATTGATAGGGGCTATTTCTGGAACTTTAACTTCGTAGATTTCCTTATTAAAGACGGGAGCGTTATCATTAAGATCTGCCAATTGAACGGGGACAGATTTGTAGCTTTCGCGAGGCGGAATACCTCTATCGACAGCTCGTAGTTTCAACGTGTAACCTTGAGGCGTACTTTCCCGATCTAGCAGCTTTAACACTTCGATGTTATATTCCCCTTTCTGCTGAGTTGGTCTAATTCTAAAATGTCCGTCGGGATCCCCATCTACGATCTCTAGACTTTTGATTTCACCATGGATTCCAGTATCTTTATCGGAAACGTTGACTATGGCATAGATATCAGCGTTGGAGTTCTCTACGATCTGCGGATGCCGCCTGACACGGATTTCTGGAGCGTGGAAGTTTACTTTCTTCACTTTAATGAGCACGTTAGCTTTGCTTGGCATGCTCGATCGGCCTGAAGGGAAAATAAGCCCTCTATCTTTGGCTTGGACCTTTAATTCATGGTAAGATCCGCTGTCGTATCTAAGAGGCTGAGTCAGTGAAATTATGCCGGTTATGGGATGAATGGCAAATTGATCTGTTCTCTCTGAGAAGTTATAGTAAATTTCCCCGTTTCTACCAAGATCAGCATCCTCGGCGATTACCTTTAAGATACTTTGATGAACCGGCGTGTCTTCCGATACGGACGCGTTGTATTCTTTAGGATAAAAGAGGGGGTTCAAGTCGTTGGTATCAAGAACGGTGATGCTCACTTGCGCATCCGCTTGTACGGCGAACACATTAGCTTTCAGTGCAGAAGCTCGGATCTGTAATTCGTAACGATCGTGTCTTTCGCGATTTAGCACGTCATTGTTACTGGTCCGAATTCGTATGTATAGGAAACAAAAATCGCCCACTACGCGAGCTTCCGCTTTGAAGAATCTATCGCGATCACCTCCCACTATCTTATACCGGATGTTCTTGAAGATGTTCGATGGTAAGTGGATGCCCATTCGACCTTCCCCGGGAGGTGGCGCCGCGTACGTCCTGACGAGGTTGCCCTCCGGTATACTCACATTATAGACGGATTGAGTGAATTGGAAATCGGTGTCTGATATGGAGAGCTCTTCGGAGGTGGCTAGTTGCGATCGTATCAGCGTTACCGAAAGAAGGCAACCGATGAAGACAGGCAAGGACATCTTTCAGCTCATGACGACGTCGCCTGAAAAAGGAAATAATTGTTATTGATTTTAAATTGCTTGTAAAAGAGGTGGGTTCTTAAAGATTCAACAGTTTTTACGTCAATGCTTATTTAAAATTCTTTCAATTCATCCGACGTGAATTTTATACTTTTACAAGACAATCAGCTCCTAAACCTTAATCCCTGACTGTATCGATTGTAGGAATGCTATTTTAAAAAAGGCGTCTCTCCAGTATGTTGAAGCGTAGAGAGAACAAGCAAGCGCCTGCTTTCCCAGAATGCAGATGAATACCGAAACTAATAGCGAAACCCCACAAATAAGGCATAATAGTACACCTACGGCGCACTGATCACGCCCGTTAAGCGCCATCTACAACGTAACATCTCTGTTTGAGTGTCGAAGCTCATTATCGTCGCCGTATATATTTGCTACGTAATGACATCGCCGTTTGTTGCGGTATTGCTTCTCTATATGCTATATACTGCACTCTCGCCTCAATAATTTATCTTTATCCATGAATACGGAACGACTTAAGAAACCTTCTTCACAGATTCAGCAGTGTATAAGAAACACGAAAGAATAAAAACAGTCGCTACAGAAAAAAATTAATCCAATGCGCTGATAGCCGTTACGGCAAATCCACGTGACATTTCGCACTAACAAGATATTAATAGGTGCAACAGCGCCATCGTATCCAAATGCGCCCGTTACCAGGTGTATTTTTCACGTTTTGTCTCGGTAGATTTACGGAATACAATGCATTAAACGGTGGGACAGTCGACCCCGTTGTAATTCATAGGCTCGCTTCGGGAAGGTCTAACAGGGATGAATGAGGTAGAAACAGAGGGACAAAGAGAGGCCTCGCGAGAGATATTTTATATGGGTCGTATTGTTTCGGGGGAATTGCACGATATTATCTTGTCAGTAGTTACGCTCTACAAAAGATGGAATAAAGCAAAAAACTGTATATTATTATAGCGAATGTGGTCCCGATGCAAACAGATGAATGACGACATGTTTTCACAACAAAAAATATATTTATTATAAAACAGATCGTTTTTAAGTCGTTTCTCTAGATGAATCCTCTCATCCCTCTACGGAAACCGGCAGATAGAAAGAAAGAGACGTATATACCTCGACGGCTGCTTTCAATAACAGTAAATACAGGTACCCAACCTGACCTTGACTCCTTCGAAGTGGTCGATAACGGCGAGAGTCGAATTCGAAATCAGGCAGGCCACGGAATATACAGGCATAACGAAAGAAACCTTTCTGAGAAAGCGGATAGGGAAGGCGGAAGTTAGAGGGGGTGAAAAGTTACCATTTTTCTCTTTTGCACTGTACAAGCTGGGGATGCTCTTGTATCGGCGTGCGCGAGTATAATTGTATTTATGTACGTATAGGGAACATGCCCGGATCGATGGATGTGAGAGGCATGAAGGAGATGAAAATAAAATAGTCCGAAATGAATTGGCATCAGTCGATATTGGGATTTCGAAATCGCTGACGTATTTCCGCGAGAGTGTTCGGAAAGATTTCGTAATACACTCAATCTTGAGAGGAGTTATCATCGATATGTGTACGGAAATGCCTACATCTGTCGGATATTGTAGAAAGTCGTCTGATTACGAAGTACGTTTCTTACGCGGAATGAATATGTTTATGAAAGTGTGATGTTTTCTTTTTTATGAAGGATTTTTAGGAATTGTAATTTTCTTCACTAACAATAGCGAGTCAGTTATTTCGATGCAGCGACATTTTTGCTGAATACGCCACCCGACGCCAACTCCAAAGACAATTCGTTGTTTAGTCGAACAATTTCGGCTTCATGGGGCAACGGCTAATGCAAAGCATAACAGAAAAAATAATTTTATATCGGAAGCTATATTTATTTTCGATAAACTGGAATGGATAGATTTTTTGAAAAATCTTCCCAATTAAAAAACTGCATCAAATTCATTTTAATTACATCAGTTCTGCCGCCGTTAGCCACTTCCTTCAATAATGAGATGTATTAGAGTTTTCAATAGCTTCCTCATGAAGCTATTTTAGAATATTTTTTAGCATTATTATTTGGTTATTGTTTCTATGCATTTTCTGGTGTGTTCAAATTCCTGCGTAGTTCAACGTATGCAAGATATGCGTTCCTAATGTTAGAACATATACTGACGTGCATAAGCGTTTGAGAGAAGATGGCTGTTTCAAAAAAGCACCAGTTAATAGCGGGCCCGTCGTACTGTTGCCAACAAAAAGAAATTGTTTTGCAAATAATAGAAAGTAATTCGAGGATAACCACCAAAAAATAAGTTCATCTGTACGGAATGTTAACCGTGAATCAGTTAGGTAAATTCTCAAAGAACAGCTTCACCCGTTTCATTTCCAAAAAAATCATCGTCCATTAGAACAAGAATGTTTACTCCGTGTACAATATTGCGAGTGGTTGCAAAATCAAGAGTAGGTTTTAGTCGCGATGGTATTTTAAACCTGCATAATGTGAATTGAAGAGATGAAAATCCTCATCAAACCATGATACGGAATCACCAATATGGATTTTCTATTAATGTGTGGGCAGGTATAATCGACAATTACCTTACAATTTTGTTGTTATTTTGAAGGTTCATGTCGATCAAGTAGCAATATTTTTTTTCCAAAATAATGCTGAGTTTGATGACGATTTCGAGACATTTGGAGTTTGTAGCTGAAGTAGCTTTTTAAAAGTGTTTTAAGACTGTTTATTGTAGGCCTCTAGAATACCATTTTTTTTGTTAACAGAATTTTAGATTTAAGCTTTTTAAGTATGGGAAACTGAGACATTCGATACCAATTTTGATTACTGTACTTTGTATGTTTTTAATTGTTCGCCTTAAATTTTTAATGAATTACTTGTCATGGCGCTTGGCACCTGATATGTCTTCTTATTCAATTTACGTCAGATTTTATAAACAATTTTTTTTTTACGGAGAGCAGTAAATCAGGTCTGAAGGGGTTAATTGAAAGAGAAACCAAGCGCCATTTTTACACTCAGAATTAGGCAAAAACATGAGGCATACTGTATATCTTGTAATAACATGCTTAAGGAAAACTACAGCAGTCAAAATGACTTTTTCAGATTAAACTTCAACTTGTTCAATTCCAGAAATCGGTGGTTGAGCTTTTATATAAGCGTTTTCCACACGATATTTTCTAAATTTGGAGCATCAGCTGTACCACTTTGCTTAAAGCATTTTTATGATATTACGAAGATAATTATCAACTGCCATTTTTAGATTGCGCTAACAGTAGAAACCGTTAATGGAGGCGACGTCACACTTGACCTATTTTGTAGACACGGCGCTAACGTGTAGTTCTAACACGTCTATAACTAATAACAAACTTATAGGTGGATTCGCTCTGTTTGCTTTGCAAATTTACCATCATCAGCAAAGCATACACATTGGTTATACATATATTTGCTTATCTCACTGTACGCATCTAACAGTGTTATATTAAGAATAATTTTACTCGACCGCTAAGTGAATGCAAAATACAATACGTTTGTGCATCGGCTAGACCGGGCCAGGACCACGCCAGGCCCATGACATACATAATCCCATTGCGGAAAATATGATCATCCTATGCTGTCTATTTCGCTATAATTTACGGTCTTCCATCTGTCAGAATGGTTCGCAGACTACTATTGTTATGTACAGCTGCGAGCGCTGCTATCGCCGTACCCCATGTACCGAATAGTATATCAACCCGCCTGACAAGTGCAGGAAGGGTAAGTAGGAGCTAGTACTTGCTCCGCGCTGATGCTGGTAGCCGGCGGCCATGTTGGAAATTAATTGCTCGAAGAATAATACGGATGGACGTAGTGCAGGATGTTCGTAAATGGAGTTTTCGTTTTTTGCGAAGGGCTAATGTCGAATGGCACTGCTTTACTGGGGTTTTTGTTTTGGCCGGACGAAAAAAAGTCAGCGTAGTAGATATTACGGATGCTGCTTTCAAGTCTAGATTGGCGTGTCACTTGTTTACTTGTTAATACAAAATATTAACTAAACCGACAAAATTATGAACCGATAACGATGTTTGTGAAATATTTAAACCGCATGCAAAGCAACATTTGCGTATTTCCTACTCACATAGAGGCAACATGGATTATTTAATAAGATTATTTGACTCAAGCAACGTGACATTCGGTTGCTGTTATTCAAGTTAAATGGAGTAACCCTAATATGTTTCTCTCAACTAAATGGAGCTCCTTCTGTCGATGAACAATAACCAGATGAGCTGAATTAGCTGTATTTGGAGAACATTGAAAACCTTTGGATGATTTGTCCCATTTATATAATAAAATACTTTGTTCTATGAAATTTTTAATTTTTTGCGATTTTAAAATACAATAGATCCAATAATAAACAAGACAGATGGTTGGGAGTGGTTATAAGAGATAACAGAACTACAAACGCCGATATCTCCAAAATGGTCAGAGATATCAATCAATACCAAATGTTTGTTTGCGACATACGCCAAGATCTCTCGGAATATTTCATTAATTAATCAAACTTAAGCCCCAAAGTCTAAAATAACTAAAAGCATCCGACATGAATGATAGCCTAATTCATTTCGTTTATTATTGTTATCACCAATACTAGTATTTAGAAGCGCCGATTATCTATGTTTGTAACCGTATTACTTAGCACATCACAGCTGCGATGTCGCATAAAGATGAGATAAGATTATATCACTCACAGAACAAATAGCATTTTCGTAGGAATGCCGCCAAATAAATCTTTAGCACCAGGAAACGTAACAGTACGAAAAATGCCAATCGAATACCCAAATTCTATAAAATTATGGTTTTAGCCTGGTTTAATGACCGGAGAAATCACTGCCACTTCGCTCTGAGAATGAATCATTGACTCATTTCTATTCCTCTTGTAGGTGCGCGAATCTGGAGTTGACATGTCCATAAATTACACTACCGTGATGCGTGACTAATATGCTAAGAACGAAACGAAGTCGTGATTTTGGTCAATGGAATCACTTCAAAAGGAAAAATGTACGTGGTGAGTTTAAAAAAATTACAACGTCAACGCACAAGCGGTAATTTTGTACGTTAAATTTGTGATATTGAATTTAATTGAAATTAGCATCACGCTAATTAAAAATAAAAGAAAAGCTCTCAAAACTAGACTCTGAGGCACTCCATATCCCATAGAATAATATTTTGGCACAGTGTGATGTAATCTAATCACAATTTTCATGTTTTCCTTTTCATTTTCTTTGTTGCAAAATTAAATGGTTACATAATTTACAACTTTAGAGAGTAAAACGTTCTTTCTTTGTAACTCTTCGGGAACATCTCCACACCATTCACGTCCTTCCAATTTTAATAACAAAATAGATCTCCACCATCAATAACAGCGAAGTAACATAGCTCGATGTATTTCTGAAAACGAGGCTTTTAAACAAGTGAGTGGTTGGATTAGTTTCACTTTATAAACGTTCTGCAACAATCAAAGATCGAGGTACTTCAATCCAAGGGTTTTGGTTGAACTTGAACCTATTTATTATGGAGATAACGTTGACAAATCGATGATCTGGTAACACTGCTTAGAGTAGTAGTTGAGGAAATGTATTATTTATTTGTTTATTGCAAAAATATATTTACAGCTTCTGCACAGCAAAGCCAATGTTTTATTAAAAAAGCTAATAACTACGAATTGCCACGGATAAATAAATTTCGAATGTATTATAGCAAACATGAATGATTTTTTTTACATATACATCTGATAAGATACATTGCGAAAACAATTCACGTAACGGAATATTACACGATTCCCCGACTCAACTTCAGAAAATTCGCTGTATCGACCATAATTCCACCGTTTGAAGCCTCAAGTAAACAGACGCACATCCACCGAAATGTTTATTTGCCTAAACTCTTCTGTATCGGAGAAGAGGTGCCTTGTCACTCCTATCAATTTACGCGTACATACGTCTCAATTCGAATAGAACGTTATATTTGACCTGTAGAGGTGTCAAATACAAGATAAAATATAGAAGAAATCGTCTCGACCGCTACGGTTATAATAGTATTGCGGTTTAAACGATACGTGAAGAGGTATTTAATATTCTAAGTTCATATTAGTTGCGCATGTAACTTGCTTGCAGGGAATTCGTGACCGGATTGGGTAATTTCCAAGACCGAGGAATTTTTTTTCACTTTTAAGTCAAAACAGATCTCACAACACATGTAGTAATATTTTCGTTGGTTTTGTTTGCTTAATTATCATTGAAAGGGAAAGCCTTTATAATACGTCGGTTGAATAATAAATTAACCTTTGATTTAATATATTTGAAGGTTGAGATTATATTAAAGATTTGACATTTGATATTCGGGAACGATGCTAAATACACTATAACCCGTTTCACGTTTAATTTGAAGTATTGATCTTATGAAAATAGCAGCAAACGTTGTCGATTTTTCAATAAAAGAGCTTTTTCGGATAGTATGTAGGTATTCCGTACAATTAACAAACGGGTACGTTGATTATAGGTTTGTTCCAATCACGGTTCTGGGACGATCCGATACGAAAGTCGCAAAATAAAGCTTCTACAAAAGAATGTCATGCTAAATTGAAAAACTTATGGCAGTGGCAATTTTTTTCTCCCTATCAAAGACTCTCCACCGATTTGAGAAATTTTCTGGAGTTTTTTTATTAAATTCTTCTGTTAACAGTCCTGCTATCTTTTGGCATATATGCCTTTGGTTCTTAACTTTATGGTGCCTACTTCGAAGGAAGTGATGAGTAAAAATTTTCTGGTTCCATTTAAAATCTTGTTTCTCGTCACGAAATTCTGTTGTATGAGGTTGTGATGTCGAGATAGTTTGTAATTCTTTCAATTTCAGTTTTTTTCAATGAATTGTTTTTAGGGATACTTGTCGCGATGTGGAGACGGGTGCCGGTTTTAGAATTAAATATTTTTCCAATATCTCAAGCAATAATAAATTGATACGCTTATTCTCACTAATATTAAAATAAAAATGGCGTACAAGTGCAGTTTTCTCAAATCTACCAATACACACCTTGTAAATTCACCTAATTTGAGAAATTAGGTTAATTTGGGTTGATTCACGAATAACAACAGTGCAGAAAGTATACAATTGACGCAGGAGTAATAAAGAGTGCATGAATTGATACGCGTACGGTTTGTAAACCGGTGGTTGGAATTAATCCTATATGTACGGTGTAATTATATTTAGGAGGACGGTAAGAGTTTGTCGACTTCGTGCCTAAACCTGCTTTACCAACGGTTTATTATATTAAAAACGGATATAGAACTTAAGCATTGTTTGCAGGTATTAAAAAAGTTGTATTGTACCTAATAACAAAGTCTGAGAAGACAATTTAACAGCACAGCATGTATCACCAAGTTGCTACGCGAATCTGTTTCATAAGGCAAATAATCATCCTTAACGAAATTTAATAAAACCAACGACTTGTTTCTGCTTACATTCACTTTTACTTTCATCTCATTTATACAATATGTACGTACTACTTATTAAAAAAAAAGTTAAAGAAGATGCTTTTACTCTTCTAAAACATGGACCGTGAACTTCATAGCAGGTAGAATTTCTTTTATACACGGATCTCTTTTTTGAAAGGAAAAAAAAACAGATGAGATATAGGTTTTCTACTGAAACCATCTGCCTGTTGCCCGTCGGAAAATATATGACTATAATTTTATCCCCACGCCCACTAAGAAGGTATGCAAGGTTGTTGGATAAAAAACCCACATATGTAGGTATATTGACGTTCATAAATTTTAAACCAAGAATTTGGTAAACAATGCAAATTTCGATTGTGAACACGTTAAACAGCCGAATTATACAGGGTGTCACAATTATCTGGAATTGTTGAAAATTGTGAATATTTTGTAAATACTAGGGAGCAACAATTTTCTAGCAATATAATGAAAACATCTTAGATATTAAACTCTAACTAAGCTAAATCCCAAAAAATGATAAATTCAATCGAAAATTATTTATCTTTTGCAAGAGTAGTTTTTACCTGTCCCGGGATACGCTGTATATCATGCTAAGGGTCTTAAAAATTTACGCCAAAAGATACGTAATCTTAACATTCCTCTACGTCAGATAAACAAGGTATTTAAAAAAATCGAAGTAAATAAGAATCGATTAGTTTAATGGATAATGTGATAAAATTCTTTCTAGTATTGAGCAAATAAGGATACACATATATCATATACCTCTTCTACGTGTCTAACTTGTTAATTTTTCTGCATGGAAACAAAGAAAATGCACGTATTTCGTGGAAAAATACAATCATTAAGATTGAAATAAACGTTCGCAATATCATTTTTATTCTCACAACAACTTGATCAACAAGTCATTCGAATTCAAATAATTAGCGATTTCGTTTTACAGAATAAAATTTAAAATACAATAGGCTATTTATAGGAGCCGGTTAAGCAAATGTCGCCAATTAAAATTCTCGTATACTCCTACTCCAAGAAGCGCAAATTATGTTTAATTGCTTGTCGTTTGAGAAATATAGACAAACATAACCGAATACACTTGCTTCCAAGGACGAAATCTGCTTCCAATGCAAAAACGAACCATTAATAAGCGTCGTAAGTCGAAGCATGTTCAATATTGTGGTGATTAGGACGTAATACGTTAATAAAACTTGGAGATTATTTTTAACATCGTTAGTCATCGAGATTAACGTGATGATACTTGTAAATTCTTAATACCACGGAGAAATGGTTTGTATGGAAGTTAGTAAAGAAACTATTTCAATATTTTTCTTTAATTCGTTAATGCTGTCTCACGTTGAGATGGAAGTATTGAATCTGATGGACTGTAGCCATCTTTCATTAGTTTACACCGATAAAACGTATATACGAGGGAGCTCGATAATTAACTGACAACAACGAAGAATTTAGAGCAACGATCAAATATCTGTTTTTGAAAATGAAAACGATGAGATAAAAGTAGGAGCATGAAATATTGGACAGCTGAACTTAAACGCGAACGTCCAGATCGTTCAAGTGAGGTCACCACTAAGCTTGCAGGAACGAGTACACTTCCTGTGCGTTTCACGAAATTAGCAGAGACTAGAATCCATGAGTTGTTCTTGCACTCATGATATTCGTCAGATTTTGCCCGCAGCGATTATTTCCTTTTTTTTACATATTGAAGTTAAGACCAGGTGTTTATCGAACTCCCCTCGTAACTATCCTCTTCTGGAATTAGGAGTATTACGTGGAGAGTAGCAAATGAAACTGCCACTCGGTTGGTAAAAAACATGAAAAGGTTACAGAAACAAACGAAACTAAAAACAAAATGCAATTTTATTGTATGTACAGGTAAAAAAGACAAAAATAAATAAATAAAACGTTATTCTAGCCTAATATAACATACTGAACGTTATTTTTTTTTTTCATCGAAAAAAACCTCCTTTGCTGTTAATCACCGCTCGAACTATTCTAGGCATTCTTTCGAGTTTTCTTAAAACGGATTGTGGAATATTAATCCATTCATGTTGCAGAATATTCCGTAAATGTTCTTGTGAAGTTGGGCATATTTTTCGGAGCCTCCTGTCCAGTTCATCCCACAACAACTCTATAGGGTTCAAATCTGGGCTTTGTGGGGGCAATGTCATTACTTTCAGGGTGTGCTGTTCTTCTTGCTCCTTTAGATAGTTTTTTGGGTCGTTGTCATGCATGAATGTAAAGTTACGGCCTATTATACGCAATCCTGATAGCACTGCATGATTCTGGAGTATTGCAAAATAATTTTCCTTCCTCATTACACCCTGCACTCTGCATAAATCTCCCGTCCCAGCAAAGGAGAAACATCCCCACACTAACACAGAACTACGCCCTTGCTTCACTGTTGGCACAATGCAGTTTGGGATCACTTTTCGGTTTTAGATCTTCGGACATAAACTCGTCGATTTTGCCCAAAAACCTCAAACTTTGACTCGTCACTCCAAAGCACGTGTTTCCAATCACCTAACGACCAATCTAGATGAGAACGGGCCGACTGTAGCCGTTTTGCTCTGTTGCCCCGACGTAATAAGGGTTTCGAATGGCAACGCGTCCATGAAGGTCCGCTTGTTGAAGTCGACGTTTTACCGTACTCGCCGAAACTTGTTCTTCACGGCCGCGATTGACTTCGGCTGCTATTTATGGCGCTGTTAATTTTCTATTGCGTTTGCTTAATAATACAGTTCTCAAATCTTCAGCTTTTGTTGTTTTCCTAGATGCTCCAGGACGAACACGATTTTCTATAGTTCCAGTTGTCCGATATCGCTTTATGATGTCATTTACTGTTGAACTTCTCATATTTATTTTTTCAGCAATTTGCAGTCCCGAATATCCTTCTTCAAACAGCGTAATAAAGCGTGAACGTTTTTCTACACTGGTAGGCTTGCCACGTGCCATTTTGAAGTAAATTTTCTTGAAACTTTCGCGCAAAAACGACAGATGCACACCAACACACGTTTAACAGTAAAATGAAGCAAATTTATATCTTTACGCCCGTGATAAATAAACAAGAATGATGCTGCGGTATAGTTCCTAAATGTATTGTTCGTTAATAATCCCCAAACGACCCGTTTCAAAAGATCGGCACTTCCGAGAAATTCTTGGAATGATAATAAAAGGGACTTTATTGTGGTTGTCGCAATATTTCTACTTTACATAATAATTTATGGCTTTAATCCCTCAGAAAAGAGTGTATGCTTAATATTTTTCTAATTTTATGTATTAATAATTGTATACAGTGTGATATAATAGATTTTTATTGTATGACCGAACTTCACTGAACGGCAGTGTACGTAAATCTAATGCTTATGTGAATAAAATACTTCGTTGGGTTAAAGATAAAATTTGAGAGATAACCAAGCGCTGGAATTTTCATTATACTAAATTCCGGTTACTCTTAGATGATGCATTTCCAATGATAAACGGTACATAATTCAATCTTTTTCGGGTTAAGTATACGTTTACATAAGGTGTGTCTCTTCCTATATTTATTTAAATTAACCTAAATACAGTGCTTGTCTGTCGATTGCTCGGGTTATCTGTGGCGCCTGATAAGCGACAAATGTGTACGTATTTATTGTATATCTAAGACAGGTTTATCTAAATTAAACTTATCTCGTAATTTCCCGTTTACAGAACATACCAATAGACGGTAATCCGTGGAGCGAACTGCGCAAACAGGAAAATACATATCTTACAATATATCTTTTATTTAGCACAGAATTGTCATTAAAATTTGCCGGAATTTGAGGCGTGCCTGCAACTGGATGAATCATATTTATTTTATTTTATTGCATGTACGAAGTTACTCTGTCTGAAAAGTTGACCCAGAAACAAGTATTTTTTTATGAAATTCAGTGTCCTGAATGTTCACCATCAACCCGTATAGACTTCCCGTAAACAGCATCCATCTCAGCGTTAACTTGCAAAGGCGTATTGCCTTTCTAATGCAAGAATCATTTGATATTAGTTTTATTATTCTTATTAACCAGAAGAATATTTTTGATATGTAACCAGTAGCGTAAATAGGGTCCGCAAAACTCTGCATTACAGGAGGGCCCCGGTGGCAAATAAATAAGAAATATACTTTCAGAGCAAATTCTTGCTTAGGACGCAATGGTACATATCTGATTGTGAATGACCGGCAAATAGCAGAAGAATAGTTTTATTGAGTTCCAAACAAATTCATAAAAATACGGTTTTATTCATTGCACCATTGCGTGTAATTCCCATCTTCATATTGAGGCTTCAAACTTTTCAGACTACCTTCGTATATAACCTATTGCCTACACTGAAGCAAGCATTCTATATTCTGCTGAATCTACAATTGGTGCTAGTTACTAATTTGAAGGAATATTACATATATCCTTGAAATGTAGGTGTCCTCCATAGGAAAGAATTCCATACTTGGGCTAAAGCAGATCGTTTCAATTACATTTTCTCATAATTTTAAACGCAAATAATTCTTGGTATTCGTGGAGAAGACGCCATGTAAGGCTATAAAACTGTTCCTGGAAGAGCAATATATTTATATGCTATATGTAGAAGGAGAAAACGTCCCAAGTCAGCGATTTATTTTCTATAATAATGGGACTCGCAGTTCAGAGATACTGTCATACCTTGCGTCGTCTGACAAATCATAAATTTGAAGCTAGATTAGATATTATGGTTCCCTGGAATTGCTTTACTAGATTGCGGTGTTTAAAGTAGATTTCTGAAAAGTGTTTATTACTTATAAAATACAAACAACCTTGGTATTCGTGAATAAAAAATTAAAGTATATATGTACATACGTGTATTGTGTATACAGGTAAGGAGAAGCTGAAGGTTACACCGAAGAATTTAAGATACCTTGACTATATATTAAAATGTCAAGATTTCAATTTTTTTTCTGTAAGGAAAGAAAAATTGAAAGGAAGAAATAGTTGTTTCTTTATACAAGACGAGCGGAAATTGCCAAGTCCGAGTGAATTAATTCCGCAAGTCGATAATACATTTTATCATCGTGTGTAAAAGCTGCTAAGCTTAAGCTCACTTCCAAATCATACACGAAATCATTGCTAGTGATTGCAGAAATGTGCGACTACGAAATTATAGAAGTAAGACCTGAAGATCTGACATCAGATGTAGAAGAAATGGCATTGGTGGCAGTAGGAAAATTAGTAGCTCGAAACATATAGAAACAGTGCCTTTAGAAATGGAAATATACAAAGAAAATCAATGGAAAAGTATTAGTAGCATATTTTTCTGAGAAATCTAAGAAAATAAAGCCGATAACATGATCTTATTATTCAACGCTCAAGTGTACTTTGTCGGTAAGTGAAGATCCTGACATTTCCAAGTAAGTTACAAATTAACGGGCTGCCAAATTAAATTATTAAAATTTTATACGTAATTTGTAGATGTAGCAAGCTGATTTTTGACGGGTACAAAACCAAAATATCGAAAATTTTTGAAAAACTATATCAGATATTTAGCTTCGTATGACATGATTATTTGTTTATGAAAATTAACTTCAGAATTATTCATAAAGTATAATTCGGATTTGGAACTAAGGGTTGTTACTATTTGTATGAAGCGTGCCGTTCAAATGAACTGCACAAGCTTGAATTTTCTAATGATGGTACCAAAACCAAGAAACATCGGTCATTCTGCATAACAGATAAATGAATCTGATGCTGTGCGTACATTTGAAATTTTAAGAAAATGTGTCACTTTGCTTTACCTACCATTGCGGATTAAAATGATTATTTTGAGTAGAACAAAACACTCTTTAGCATGTGCTATATTTTTTTTATCACCTATTCGATGTGGTCTGCAGTTTGAATAGACACAACATAAACAGTTAAATAACTTAATTACGCGCCATATTTAAGCTTCCAATTTAATCCAAAAGGGGATGAAGATGTTACACTTAGAAATTAATTTTATATATAAAGCAATTTTCTATGCGTAAACCACAGATTGCGTCAGCTGCGAGAATTTAACAAAACAAAAGCAGATACTCGCTCATACACTAGCACGGAAACATTGTTTCCACTTTGTTAATATTTGCTTTAATTTACGAACCTTACAACAGATTGTTTGTTGTATTAATTAGTGGGTAACGCGAGTCTTTGTGTTTTGCTTTTTGCTCTTGTAATATCTTCGGAGGTTTGATTTGTAACTACGTGTAATACAGGCTACTGTAAGTTATAGTTAAAAATATTGCATATATCGTGCGTTGATGCGCTCTTTTTATAATTAAATTAATTGGCGACTAGCTACTGGGATTATTATTGAAAATTAAACACAAGCATGTCACTTTCATATTTAATTTTTTAACCTTATTATACTCTTATTAACGGGTCACAAAAAGATGGTAATTGCTTGTATGTTAACAAAGAAAATATTATAAAGGGAATGATAATGGATGTTCAAAATAGAATAAATAGAGCTTAATGTCTTCACAAGTGTGAAACGGCCGTCCCGGATTAATTAATTAAATTTGTGTGGTGCGGAGGTTACCGATACTTTTGTGTTGTTTTCCATTGCCGGATGTCTAGTTTCTGTTGGTTTTTCTGACTAAGGATCGGTATGCTAGAATTGGTCGTCTTATTTTTGTTTTCCTTGGTATTTTTGATTTTAGAACTTTATTTAGCCCTCGTAGGCAATTATTGCCCTACACCTAATCTAGGTCACTACGTATTAAAATCTAAACAGAGGCACGTTAACACCAACAATTGTGTCCTATTTCTTATTTCCTACGTACGCTTATGTATCGCTGTCCTAGAATCTAAAACCTGCTAAACGCAGCACAATTTGATCGATATGCAAACACAAAATCAAAACAGCAAAAATAACGCACACTTTCAACTATGCTCCATATCACCCGAGTTAGCTGCACGTTGCATATTATGCTATTGTCATTTCTCTAGAGTCCTTGAAACGCTTGGAATCATAAAATTTACATTCTCGTGCGAGAGGTCGAACTGTACACTAGACTTATACGCGAATGCTCGAAAACGTTGATCCCATGTAACAAACAATATTTATCCGCCTCTATGATATTATGTAAAATGGCAAATAAAATACATTTCGCAGCGTACAACATACGGTAGCGGGCTTGTTAGTGTAACTTGTTGCGTGACTTCAATTGTAATAAATGGCGCAATGTAGCGCGACTGTTTTAAAGCTGTGAGCGTAAAATATTTACTTTGTAGGTGGTGGTAGGCGCTGACAAAGAGAAGAAATTGAAGAACTACGTCGGAAAATTGGTTTTTATTGTTTATACACTGGCTTGCGAAAGTCAACATATTAGGAACGGTTTAATTGTGAATTATACATGAACTGTAGTGTTGGTTCAAGTATATCGAAAAATGTTGTGTTTAATAGTGAATAGGTGCTTTAAGCAATATGTTGGTTTTAGCTCTAAATATATGAAACACTGTAAAGTTTAATTGCGCTAGAAAAGCTGTTAAAAAAAATGTTGTTTTTTAAGACTTCGCATTGTCCATTAGAAATCATTTTTAAACACGTTAGATCAGAAGATTTTAATATAAATAGTGGGGATTCCAAATAATTGAGTCATCTCCAGTTGTCTTTTGAGACTGTTCTCTACATCCGATTCAGAGAATGCATGAATAAAAGAAGAATTTAACACACACTCGCGAAGACATTGGTAAAGGCATTCACAATTTTTTTTGCTGATTAAACCCATCGCTGTCATGTTGCATGCTTCCCGGAATTCTGGAAAAGATCTTCTTGTTGTTAGTGAAGCACCTCTTAGGATCTCTCAGGAAATTAATTTTGTTATCATAACTTCTTCGTGACACCTTCTTGTTAAAAATTTAACGATTACCGTCATAATCTACGTTAAAAATATATTTAAATGTTGATGCTATAAACTTAAATTGATCCAAAAACCTGTAGCAAAGAAAAACTATAACACTTTAACTATCAGAATTATTCTCTTAAAAGCTTGAAAACAACTATCGACAGTTCAATTTCTGTAGTTCCAATTAAAGTTTAATGAGCGGGCATAATTAGGCTATTAATCAGGCAGTTCCCAGAAATAATTTGGTTTGAAAATTAAATAATTCCCAACACTCATTTATGATCAGGTTCACCTGTCTAATATCTTGCAGTGCGTCGCCACTCACTAATTTGGGGAATTCCTATTTATTTAGTTACTTTTAAAAAAGGGTCAGTTAAGTGAACGTTACAACGTTTGTTATGATTATTTTTTATGAGTAATGTTTATTTAATCAAAAGCACAATACTAAAACAGCTTCCTCATGATGCTGCACTACCCACTAATATGTTTCTACCACCCCGGCGTCGTCAGCATTGTTCCGAGAGTATTTTTTATTCCACCCTGCACCACTCTTTGCACCAATATCACAACATTCGAAACGACCTCTTGGCGCCTTCTAGCGTCAAGAAACAAATGCCGGCCATTTCGAAAGCAGCGATATAAACCGAGTACTGTTCCCTAAACCGTCCCTCGAGCAGTTTTTGGAGTGATTTGGGAAACTGCATGGTGTATTAACAGAACATATCAGAAAATGCCTAAAAACAATAACCAAAGGTAATGTTAAAATAGAAAAATGTGGCTGTAAGACAAATAGTGGTGCAAGGTAGGACAAAAGACACTCTCAGAACCACTCCTATGATGCTAACTAGGCAGAAACATCTCTGTAGGTAGTGTGCTTTTTTCTCTTTGCATTGCTTTTGTCGTAAACGATTCCACGAATACCACGAGGAAGCTATTTCAGCTAATCTATGGCAATACAAATTTACAAGCTCAATACAGCAGCCTTAATTTTGTAATTGTTTATTAAGAATTCTTATTAATTTTAACGATTACCACACGCAGCTGAAATATGTACGTTATTACAAAAAAACTACATAAAAATAATTTATATATAAGATATTCTAATCCAATTTCCTTTTATTTACAAGTAAATTTCTGTAATCTAAATTATATTGAAGGTAAAGTCTATTAAAAGAAGGAAATTAGTTGCAATATAATCACGTATAAAGAAGCGAGACTTCAAGGTTGTAGATTATATTATTATTCATTAAAAACAAGGTTAAAAATAGCTTCACTTATTCCATAGAATAAAATTTTATAAACTTTAATTATTTCCGAAGAAGAAAGACATTACAATAATTACGGCGCTTAATAACTAAAATTAAGCCTAACAGGGAACCGTTTTCATGATCGATAGAGAAGAGACGCCCTTCGAAATTATTATAAGCAATAGACAACCCTGGATTTCAAGATTGCAGAACTCCTCATTCCTTTAGGGACGGGTACAGGATGAAGGAAGGGGATTACATCGTTACCGTAAAGCTTTCGCCTTGTAATAATAATTATTAAGTTCATAATTAAGAAAGGATTACATTAATAAGCTTCTTGCATATTTTAAGCGAAATTTTCGTAGACGTACGAGTCGACCCGACATATACATTTTACGCATACTTTGCCTGTAGGTACAGACACACTTATGCGTATCTTGTTCGGAGAAACTGGTATAAATGTGTGTAATATGTTACATAATATATGTTAAAACTGGAATTTAGAGTGACATAAATTGTACGTACATAATAGCATGAATGTAAATTGTCAAAGTTCGCGTTGGGAAATGACGTAATCTAGCGAGTGTGTGTTTTCAATTAAACTTTAGGCGATCTTATCTTGTATATTATTTCATCAAAAATTCCTTTTCGTCATTTTGGGAAAAAAAGCTCCTTTTTATAAATCATATAGATACGAAAGAGAAGTAAATACAGATGATAACGTACGATGTTGCCAAGCTACTACTTGGTATTTAGAAACAGTTTTTGCAAATTGGAAAATAACATTAGAGTGAAGAGCAAAGCATTAAGATTGCTGAAAACATAGGCTAAGGCAATGGTAATCAACTTTTCTGCTATTAAACCGCCAGCATTAATCACCACCAACTTTGTATGTTCCTCTAAACATATGCCACCCCATGCCATAATTGGGCTTCACCGAAAGGCACAAGCTGACTTCTATTTTTCAGTGTAATTCTCCCCATTACAAGTTACATGTTTGGCTACTCGCAGAATTTTTACCCAATCTACCTAAATCTATCAGAAGAGGAATTTCAGATGAAATAATATTTCATCTAGTCTTCTTTTACATGAGCATGAGATAGAAGAAACACAACTAGTACCCATCATCACAAGTTGTTTACATTCCACCTGAGGTACTGACGCTAACCTTGCATCGCTTAACGCAGACAAAGACAAGAATAACGAAAAAAGAAGAGGAGGAAGTTGTTTTGCAGACATTGGATAAGCAACCATAGATAAATTTAACATAAGCAGTATTACACCTCGTATCATCATTTAAAGCGTTCAAATTTCGAATTCAATCGCTATTCCACTTTGTACGGCTCCTATCGCCATATTGTTGTTTCGGTAAGAGGTGAAATTACCTACCTAAGCGCGGCTATTATAAACTGTATATACGTAGAACTTCGGTGTTTAAGAGCGCAGCAGGCCTGAGATATGCACAGGTTAGTGACTTCGAGCAGAGAGACCCAGAGTAAACGTATTACAACGACGAATCGAAAGGAACGAGCTATTCCAGGCATGGTTCTCAAAAGACCCGTTCTAGCCCGCACCTCGTTCCATCTCTTTCTTTTAGAAAACACGCAACCGCTATACCGAGGAACTCGGAATAGTTATTGACGCTTTGAAATTTACGTTTTAGTCATCGTTCTTCTTGGTAGGATTAAGTCAACTTGTTTTGACCTGTTTGCGTTCAAATAATCTGGTCATTCTTCATGTGTTGTGTCGTTTTAGGTACTTTATTAGATGTTGTGCTTTAATTGTATTAAGATTTATAATTAATTATGGGAGTAAAAAAAAAATTATGAAGTGCTTAAGACCAACGTTCCCTAAAAGAATATTTTGTTTTAATTATGTAATTTTTTTAAGCAAAATTAGCGGAGAAAATCGATTGTATGCTATGGGAATTGATTAATGGTGATAACAAGTCCTCTGTAATTAAAATTAGAAGCAATATTTCCCATGTAATAATGTACATTGAAATAATTTTATTGCCCACAATACAGATTTTTGGTTCCTCCATTTAAATCGCATTAAACTACCTTGAGAAAAGTAATTGAGAAGCTATTCCAGGCTATGCTTTTAGATTAAAATGCATAAAATTTCATTGGATCAAGTGTGCAGTGAGATTCAAGACCCCCAAGGCACTTAAACCAATTATATCATTAATACTATTGAGCAGCTTTGAGACTTTGCATGCAAGTTTTCTTCTTGGAATAGCTAGTTCTATTTTTGATGATAGGAGTAGCAAAACGAGGACAAATATATTGATTTTAAAAGCCAGGAAAACCAATATTTTGGATAGCGCTGAAGGCGTTTGCTACGTCGTTTCCCCCTTCGTTTTATTAAATTTTAATTTCAGTGGCGATAGGATTATCAATGGTAGATCCATGATTTTCAAAAATCTACACTACTTATTGTATTTAGAGGTAAATATTGTCAATTTCATATTACTTATTATTGAAAATTATGAGACAAGTATTAAAGGCTTTTGGAAAGAAAGTTACTTAAGAATTGATCTTCTCGAAGGTGCCAATTCTATTTTTGGATTAGGATCAACAGATCGATTCTTCAAATAAAACCAGCTGTGAGCACTTCGTTAACGAAAGGAAATATCCAACATTTAACCGATTTTGATTTTGAACGCGGTAATACATCTAGGTTGCTTGCTTTCATTATAAATGAGTAAATTTAAAATGCTCCAAACCAATCCTGAACCTTGCTAAACATTGTAGAATGCTTTTTTCAATTTCGTCCTTATTGTACCAGAAATCAAAAAAAAGAATTGCCACTTCAGCTTCAATGGAAGCGTTATGACAAGCGTGAAATGTTTCAGTATTTTTTAGTTTTCGAGTATTAAGGCGCCTAGATGAGAAGGCAGACATTAGTCAGATTTTCGTACTTTCTCGCCATAACGTTTTAATTCCAGCCTTGGAGACAAAAATAGATATTTGTCTGCTTAAATTAGATGCAAATACAGACATTTGCTTTTGGACGAATCAGGTTTTTATCATTTAGTCATGTGAGTCCCCGTCAAAGTAATGGTATGGTAAGATTAAACGAGCTAGCGAGGTAAAGGTTGTGCGGTTGGCAGCCAATGATATAGCCCGTGGTCCCAATGGTCCAATGCTAGCTACAGTGCTAGTTCTCTGTAAGCATTAATTAGTTGGAAATTGTTTTCCTATTGTCAGCTACTCTTAGCTTCCTCCAGATTGGGTGTTTGCTAAAATAGATAAAAATTCATCCACCTCGATGTAATTAAAGAATATTTAACTGCATTGAATATAGGAGATTACCTGATCTCTGACTGGAAAGTCGAGAGTACAGAAGATGTCCACGAACCACAACAATTGGCATTTTATTTTCCAATTCTCCAAAAGAATTATTCTGTTTGAAACCGCAAGTGGATATGTTTTCATCAAAAATGAGGTTGCTATTATAAGAGGCATTTGTAAAAGGGGAAAATAGGTTAATCAAATAAATTTGTAAAAGATGAATGTAGGCTGAACTCTTAAACGCAATAAAATAAAAAGTACTTCAACATTGTTAATGAAACATTATGAAGAAATTTGGAAGGTTAATAGCTTTTCTTCCTCCAGAAACATTTTTAAGGAAGAAACCCTAAATCAGTATGCTGATGACGATACTGTACCTTTTTCGGAAACTGAAGACAATGAGTTTAGGATTCAGTTATCGTGTATTAGTATTATTTCTCGATAACATCTGCAAAAGCAGGGATAATAGAAACTCAAACGTAGATATTTTGAAGGTGTCTAAATAATAAATTAATTTTATAACCATATCAATAAAAAGCTTAAAATTCTGGATTAAATTGCAGCATTTTTTTTTTAATTTTATTTAAAACCGATTTTTAATCAAACGTCTGCTTTTTGCATGTAAACCCAGCAAATCATATTAAGGATTGTTTAGAATTCGACTTTGGTGATTACTTCGCCTTCCCCTGTAGACACCTAGAAGCCGGTTCAAGTTTATTTACAATCGAAAACCCGGTTGCCACATGCTCTTCTCAATAAATATACACCTTACCACCGAACTCTACAGCAGTGAATCACTGCTCAACGCTAGAAATTACTTTTCTAATCTCCAGAGGCTGAGTAAAAAGTAGAAACTTACTGAAAATCATAAATAATCCGAAACGTATATAGATCTATAGGGTAATCCGTAAAGTTATTTCTTATCTTCGGAACTTTCTTACGACGAAAACCTAGTTGGTAGGTAATTAATTTGCCTGTAACTTCTCCAGCACTAATTTACGGCGAGCTCTACTTTCGAAAACACTCAAAGCACAAGATTCACGTGCACAGAACTCAATCCTCCGGCGTGTTCTCATACAAAACAAGCGAATATTCGGATTTTTTCCTATCGCCAAGGCACATTACGATAACGGGCCCGCTACGCGCTTATACACTGAGGTAAGACAGCCGCGAACACGTCCGACGAAGCACTAAATCCACAGTATTTACCATCGGTAGTGAGCGAGACCGGTCCCCTATATATCCCCTCCCCCCTGTTGTCAACAATAAACAGCTGGCGCACGAGACGTACGGCACTGGACTGGGTCGGCAGACTAGCAGACACGAGAGATTCTAAAGCGAACGGTTCGTTGCAAGGAAAGGCTCATCGGTGGCCCGCTTGCATGCATGTTACCGCGTTCCGATATATAGAAAGAGATGGGGGAGTTTAGTAAGAAGTTTGGTCTAATTTCGTCGTAATAAATACAAGGGTAATCGTAAAATTTGATCAGGACGATTTAGTCTATAGGCGTGTATACGTACACAATTACATATACAGGGTGAATGATCGAAATTTTGTCAATTTATGGCCGATTATAATAATAATAATAATAATAATAATAATAATAATAATAATAATAATAATAATAATACGCCTCTGGCGTGGTTCACACGTTGCGTTACCGTGCTAACTGTTGCCATTACTCTCCTGAAGAAGCCCCATACGATTGTGGGCGAAACGTCGAGTTTTATTTTAACCAACAACATGACACGGTTCAAACCCGGAACACGTTTAATTTCAACTGACTCTGGCCGTGGAAGCCTACGTTTTAATTTTACAAGTAGAGTCTTTTAATGATCATCTATAATTTCAGCATCTGTAAGACCGCTGACGATAGTTAAAGCATCATCAGCGTACATGGCAATGAAGAAATCTATTAAGAAAGTAAATATACTTCTCTAACTTCTTGGACAGTAGCGGTCTTTTTGAAGGACAAGCTTTGTTTTTTAAATAGGACAGGCTCTATATTATGACATTGTTGGATGCCAGCCTGTGCTTACAACGAGCTTTTCCCAATCAAGAATTAAAAAGTGAATCCAGCGGATCATCCCAATAGCTGAACTATACACAAATTTGTGTATTATCGTTAAACCTCTTCTTAGCCGTATCTTCCATCTCTGAATGGATACACATATGTTTAGTTTAACATTCAGGAAGTAAATCCAATAACCGAAATCAAACAAACAACATTTATTTCATCATTTATTTAGAGACCGCGTATCTGGAAGATTATTTGTACCGCTTTATACAATAACAGACATCCTAACTACAACTATGGCAAGTATATAAAAGTTTAGAGCTCAATATAAGCATCTGCTCGTCGATTTTATGCATGGTAGAGAAGAGAGAAAGTTTGTTTGAGAGATTCTTATGGGATGAATCAGTTTATCTTCAGTGTAAACTGTGTAAAAAGTAACGTAAAACATTGGGAATTAATTATAGCAGGTTTAGAGCGCTGCTCTAAACCTGCTATTCGTGATTTTATACAGAGTTCAATCTATTTGTATACATATATATATGTAGGTATACGTGCTGGGATCATGCGGAAGAAATAGATCACCTATCACGTCTGAAATCGAAAATAAAAGTGTTTGGAAAGGGGCAAGTCAAGCTAAATTGGGAGAATGATCAAATAACACGGTTCTTTATTATATTATTTATTATAAATTTGACTAACAGAAAACTCCTAGAAAGTCAGAAAAGTTATAAGAGTAATTCGTACATTGGGAAGGTGGTCTGAAAGATTTTTTGCTAGAAACAAGTTTTATTCGTGTCAAATTCAGTTTTATTTCTCAACATAGTCTTACACCTTTCCCAGCGATGCTCTTATTTCTTTAAACAAACCAAATAGTAGCTGCTATCTCGTTTTGCAAAATAGGCGTTTATGAACAAGCAAACCTTTGAACCTAGAAAACGGAAAAATATCGCTGTGGGCACTATATAGCGAATAGTTTGAGTGGTCTATGCAATTTTATAATTAAATTAATTTTTTGAGATTTTTTCTTTCAGTTTGCGCTAAGCATGCGCCCGTTGCTCTTCTTCATCTTTCAAAATAGTCGATTAACACAGCTCCATCCCTTCACAATCCACCATTTCGACTGTGCCTTGGGTGGAAGAGTCTATATCACTTTATCTTTAAAATGTAAGAATCTATCGATATTTGATTTCTTCGATTTTTGCAGAAACACTGACGTTGACTGACGCAATTGGCCGTTAAACAACAACTGCGCGTCCAACATGGCTGGAATTTTCAAAAGTATCTTTAAACACATGCATAATTACGTCACCAGAATATTTTTGGCAAGTAACGCCGTCTTCAGGTTGATGCTTAAAATTTGCACCCTTGTATAGTGCGAGCTAAAATGAAAGATGAATACGATTTTCCTCGGTTATTTTTTATTACTTCTCATAGTTAATTTTTGTCACCATGAAGTGCAGTATTACATTCCAACATTTCAAATTTTCATCAAACATGGAGCACATAAACAAGTTACGCGCTCCTACTTAGATACGCTTCCTATCCTCTTATTTCGCCTTTCCTTTCTAACCGTTTCGAAGCTCCTTATACAACATGTCTACCAACCGATAGGTCTGGAACGCATCACCTTCTCTACAAGCAATACCTATACGAAATTACGTTATTTGCCTTCGTAAGATGTATACGCCAATACTAGCACACAAAGGATAAACCCATTTCGTTCGGATAAACAATGTCAACGCCAGACGTTCTTCACGTGAACTCTTTGTAGTGAGCGTTGCTATACATTCGCGATGAACAGGATAAAGTTTCAGGTATAAGAGCGAAGTAATGCGCATCAGGCTGTGTATGTGTTTCGCAATACAGAATACGCGTCCCCCAAGAACCTGTAGAGTATCAGAAAGGAGAGCCGAAGAGAAGATTTCGAAATGATGGAATTGTGTAAATAGGTGGATATTGTAGGATGTTTTGATGTTCATCTGTAGCGTTTGAAAGGATGCGGAACTCTTTTACGGTGGTTTATTTGGTGTGCACCGTATGACTGTGTATGTTGGGCGGGGTGTTCTTTTTATAGGCAATGATTTTCATTCTGTTACGAAGCTAGAGATCCAGGCCATATTTATGAAAAATTTCCAGTAGATGTAAAATCAAGATATTCAGTGGATATTTTATTTAGCTTTTAAATTCAACACGGTACGTAGGTATAAAAAATAAATTTATTATTTTTTTATTATTATATATTAATTTGTATATTTTTCCTGTAAGATATGCGTTTGTGTACACGAAATCTTTGCGTCTAATCGGACGACGGTAGCAATAATACCCGATCACTGCGATTTATCCACACCAAGAAGCGAAAAGACCCGGAGATTCATGATCTCAGCGTTTAAAAGTTAACGGTTATTTGCTATTAATTTTTCAAAAAAATTTTGTGAAAAGTTAAGAAAACAAGTAGGTGTTGATGAAAACTGTAGCCCTCTCTCTATCCGCAAGAAAATATGGTCGAATTACATTTGTTTACCTTTTCGCGCTTTGTACTCATCAATAACGCTTGTTTTATACTACTTTTCCGCATCGAGATGCATTAATCCGACCCTGGTCGGTTCTCCCTGGCCTCCCTCAAACTGTAAACAAAGGCCGCTGTCATGCTGCTACGTCCCCGCTTTAATTTTCCTCCGTGTGCAAGAATTGCTACCGCGTTACACATGTTTTTACATGTACAACAACGGCATACAGCTTATAGCTTCGTACAATACGTTACCTACGCGCGTAACGTTGATTTGCTTGTGCAGAGTCTGGAAATTGGATTGTCACTTGCGGAAAGGATGTGATTGTTGCGACAAAATGTTTATTTGCGGAGGAATAATAAGATAAATGTTTCCGCATTTAGCCAATTGAAGGTTGGGAAAACCATCTCTAAAATGAAAGGAACTTTGTAAAAAGATATGATTTCTACGTAAATTCAGCTTCAAGAAAGCATACTCCAGCTTGATTGAAAATCTAGACACCTTTGCGAATCTCTCAAATAGCTCTCCGCGAATACTTCTAATTAACAAGTCTGTAACAAGAATTTGATACGTCATGGATGGAAGCACGTATCAGATGTTTATACAAATGTATATTACACCTTAAGAGATGTTTAAATGATTTGGAAGTGGAAATGATTTAATTGATTTGGAGTGTCGATCTGGACTCCAAAAGCTTCACCAGATCCAGATAATCCAGAAATTGAGGCTACTGGAGTTTTCACTATTTAAAGAAATATTCTCAAGGAACCCTTCCAACCTTAGAATATTGATGTCAGCATCTTATAAAAAATAGGCGTCCGGAAGTTTATTAATGATTTCTACGCCTTCATAACAATTTGTTTACGTTCTTAATTGATTTGGCAACAGATTTTTCAAATGGCGTAACTGCTTTTTGGACCGATTTTCTGGTTTGCCAACATATGCGTACCTCATGGCAATTTTTACATGGTATTTAATAAGTTCTTGCAAGTTTTTGGGGGATTATTATTTGAAAAGAAACGAACCTTTCACCTTCAACCAAAGACCTTTCCTGTAATTTTAATTAAAAAAAAAATAAAAAACCGTTCTTGTAGTTCCTAATACTATTTATTGTAAAATTATCGAACATAGACTGTAACATTCGGAATATCCAACTTATTTGTATTTGTGCTACCTTTATTGCAAAGCACTGTACTGGCTATACACATACTTATGTCTCTCTCATACATATCCGTGTTTGTACCCATTTACCTGTTCGTCAACTGGCAAAATTAGAACTGTACGTGTATGCATATAAGCACACTACACGTCCATACATATATTCCATATTTATACGCTTCTATACCTTTACTTGCCTCGTCGCTAGTGCTTGGACGTTTGTTGTTTAGACTGCTGTTGCTCGTTGTTATGTATAAGCGAAGTGATGTGACGCTATCCCCCTACCAACCTACTCGCACCGCACTCGACATCTAGATGGCCATTGTCGAGCCGGAGAACAATGAATAAACATGTTACATTTGTTTTCTCGCTGACACGTTTTGATAGAGTCCCTCTACTTTTCAACAGTTACGTATATGGAACTGAAATAAGTATTTTGTTCGTAATAGATCTACATTGCGTCAACTAATTTGAAAATTCTTCCAAAAGTTAATAATTCTTAAACTTGAAATAGTTTCGTGTAACATAAAAAGGAAGAAAGAGAAATATGTTTAACTGGTTTCAATTAATCTGCAACCTTCTTTTCTAGTAACAAAAGTCATATTATTTCCTATCACGTTGCTGTTAATTAAAAAAAAACGCATTTACTAGCGTCTAAGGAAGAATTCATATCAATATCGAAAAATTTAAAACAACGTATTCCATTACTTCTGTCATGAGATAACGGCACCTAAGTACCCAGAACCCTCGAACAAAAACGAAAGATTGCATCTCTCTACATCAATAATAATAATAATAATATCACCTTTTATCTGATTGCATCTTTTGCCCTGATAGCCAAATCGCTTGTTACATCTAAGTACATTTTATAAATATTAACCGCATGATTCATTTGTGAGGTGTGTTTGAGTTTATTTAACTGTTTGATATTTTATAGGGTATTAATTTGTTAAGATTGATAGTAAGTCTTATATTGATGTATCATTGGCTAACTTGGCTAAACTTGGCTAAATTGTTTCCTCAATCTCTTTGCCTTATCCATTCCAAAAGTTTGCGGCGTTACCACTCCTCGATGGCAGAATCGTAGGTGGTTCCCTAATTGACATCCAAGAGGTTCCATACAAAGTCTCGCTCCAATTCTTCGGTAATAATGGATCGTTTTCAAATCTCAAGTAGTAACTTTCACGGTTATCGCATCGGGCAAATGATATTTTCTAGAAAGTTTCTTAATTCCAATCATTGGAGCGAACACTGGGCGCCCTTCAAGACCTAATTTTAAAACCAACGGTACACATCATTGAATGCAATCTGTACCCAAAAAAAATTTTAAATTTTTATTAAGGTGCACCGATCAACTAAAAATCTGCTTGTTCATTTTATTGGAAAGACTCCTCTTAGAATTTTAGAAATAATTTACGTTTTTCTACAGTATGATGCAATAATAACCGATCCAATCACTACTACCAGATATTAACTAATTTTAACAATTGCAATTTTAGGGTGATTCTGGTGGTCCAATGGTTATTGACGAACAACTCATCGGTATTGTCTCATGGGGCTACGGATGCGCTCGTCCTAACTTCCCTGGTGTCTATGCTAGCAGCCTTACGCAACTTCATTACTTTAGTTACTGGTAATACGAAAATATTATCGGATGTACCGCAATAAAAATCTCAAATAAAATATTCCATTCATTATATTTGTTTCTCCTCAATTATGCGGATCGCAAGTAACATTTCAATTTGGAATCTGGCAATGCTTAGAACCATCTCCGTAGGACCAACACCTCGATCTTAATGTGAAATGGGCTAATAACATTTTGTTTTTCATCGAAACCTAAACAAGACTGTACAATTTCACTTTAAAGTGCTGATTTTGCAACCAGATAGTTATTGTAATTTATTACGTTGGTCCTATTCGTGGAAGCGATCATAAAAATCAACGCGCGATCCAATCGTTCGCGAAAACTGACGAAACTCATGTTTACACTTGTGAAAGATTTCAGACGAAAAATCTGCAGGTTACTTGTTATATTTTAAGAGCCTCATGTTATTCTCTCAGATGTTTCTTTCGTTTTTTTTTTTTAATTCGATGGAACGTTCTACATTTAATAGCTGCGCCGCGTAATCTCCTCCGTTACTTAAGATTGAAGTGAACAAGAAACGACGACTCGACAACAGATTATAAACGTGGAAAGGCGTTTTTTTTTTCTTTTCAGTACGTGGAGATTATTTACATGTATACGTACATACGTGCTTCTATTTTTAGCGTCTATATTTTCATAATACGAATGTCCAACGTATGTTGTTATATAGACAGAGATAGGGAGTTGATAAATCAGGCAAACGACATGGCTGGTCTACTTAAGTCTATTTATAATAAGTAAAAACAATTTCGAGTCGACTAAATTGCTGTGTCTGCACTTGCGAATGGATTAGAAAATGATAAGTGCTGATATCGGGTTTCAGAGATGAATGAATCAGAGCTGCAAATATGGAACAGTAGACGCCGAAGAAAATGCCAATTTGCACAATTCTTATAGAAAATCTGTTTATTTCAATTGTACAACTAAACATGGGAATCACATGAAATGTATTACTTCTTCATACTTATATCAATGCAATTGATGCAGATGGGCCGAAGTGTTAAGGATATGCCCTCAACCAATCAATGAATCAAGTGCTGATAAGTTCCAAGGAAACTTTAGTGTTGTTTGTCATAATACTCCACACTCTCCGCCATCATTATTGATCTATAATAGACTTACTACATGTCTACAGATGTCCTTTTGAGACCTCTTAAGCTTAGAAAAAAATTAAGTTAACCTCTTGTGCGTGGTCAAAATTATTGGAAAATGATCGCAAAATTATCAAATTCACTCCGATAACTTCGGAGTCAACTTGGTTTTCGATTCTCTTTATCTAAGAAAGTTAATCTTTTTTAAATAATAAACAGTAACTTAATGAACTTATTCCCTAAAATATTAAATCAATTTAATTTCCGTTATTAAGGTTTACCTTCCTGTTAATGAATATTTCTTCTTCATCCTAATAAGCAAAAAAAAATAATAATCTTGCACCAATAACAACCTCTGCTTTTTATTTTGTATTCTTTTTCCGCTTCGATACGTATAAGTATACAGTTCTCGATTTTTCAAGCTTACCAAGGCCAAGTACTTGAGCAAAGGTAAATGTATAATCATAAGAGCGAGATGAGATCATTTACTCAGTAAACGTCTCCACGCCTATTTAGTTAAAGTGAGGCAGGTGCTGCCCTATACCAGTTAGTTCTTTTTCTTTCGGATATATATTTTTTGTTTAATATCCGTCGTTATAATAAGAAGGTCTGAACCAGTAAAACTTAACGTTTTCGCGAATCCTTTCTCATCTTAGTACTGAAACAAATCTACACGATTTGTAAGTTGATAGGGAGCCTTGAGTTTGAAGCTGTTGACGCTTCGAATGAATACGCTTATCATATATTAACTGTTAAAAGTTGGACTAACTTCCTCGCTCGAGACCAAATTGTAAGCTTCATTGTTCCCTGTCAGTTCATTTTAATTGAATTTTTTATTTTTTTATGAAAAAACACGATCTAGCAAAATAAGAACTAAAATAAGAATAAGAACAAAAGAAGAAAATAAGAAATCTTTTTTCAAAGCTAATTAAGATTCAAATTTTCACTAAAATCGCAAACTTTCCTTCAGCAATATTTTTCTCTCTCTTTTTCACCATCTTTCGAAATGACAATTTCGAAAAAGCGGTACATAAATACCACACACATAACTCTTCGCATTGCGTAACATCCGCAACGAAATAAGCATCATTATTTCAATAATATTCCATTCAGTTTCGGCCTACTAATTACACTAACAACGGGCAATTACGAGCTAATACGTTTCCCTGACGAAAAAAAAAAACGAAAACGAAACAAAAAGCAACACAAAAGAAAATCGCCAATTACTAAGCCGCAAATTGCACTCGAAACGGTTACGTCGGTCGCATCGTATACTTCCTTTTCGATATCATTCGGTTGCGCGGAGAACGAAACGGGGCCGACCTAAACAACCGAAAAAAAGAGCAAAATAAATAAACAAATGCAATCGCAACGTAACGCCAGCGCCAGCCGAGATATAACCGATTAAAACGAGCGTCATCTCATTTTTCTCGGGATGTAATCCGTAGCCCTCGAGCGGGAACAGAATCTCGCGGATTAGAACGCTAAGTAGACATTAATTGCGCTGAATAGTAGTTAGGTAGCCGTGGTGCTGTACTAATGGGAATAAAACTACGAAGTGGTGACAACGAAAATGTAGAAATGTCCGCGAGAGGGTGTGGATAATCAGTGCCATGTACAGGAGAAAATCTCTTAAAGAGAAAATCAAATAAATGTTGTAAAAACCACTTAAATTTTTGGAAAATCAAATAAATATTGATTGTTGAGTGAGTTCTCACAGAGAAAATGGACCCGTGACAAGTGATGTTCGGGATTTAAGAAAGAAACTAGTTTCTTCCTTTACCTCTAGAACCTCTATTCGGATCGCAGAAAAAAAAACTCATTAAGGGCACCTTCCATCTTCTTTCTGATGATGTACTCAAGATTTTTATATCACGTTTCTTCTTCTTTCTTATTTGTTATCGGCGCCATTTTGGATGTTAACAACGTTAGAAAGAACATTTTCTTCTGAAGAATTTATTTATTTCAAGATTAAACAACAACAAAACTATGAAATTTCAAACTGCCAAACACAGGCTTGCGAAAATAACTTTTTGAAAATTGCTTGAACTTCGTACTGTTTGTAGTGCTGATTTCAAATATGAGCTCCATTTTCTTCCATTACGTAAGGTGTAAAAAAGAACGCATAAAAAGGGTTTTGTTCAATTTTTATGTGAATCTTGAAAATGACTTTCGGGCTCATTCGGCATCGCACTTCTTTACTTGTTCAACATATTTTTTACTCTTGGTCTTTCTTGTTGAAAAAGAAATTTTTCACAACATCTTTAAACGCTTCTCATTCTTCTTCCTTTAACTCTGCCTCCGATAATTGAAATTGAAGATGTGCTGTTGTAAAATTTATGTAAATTTTCCATCTTGTTTGTAATAACGAATGAAAATAAAATAACAGCAATAATATTACAGTAAATGTTTAATTGCATCCGTTTACCGACATTTTGAATTGTTTTTGCTATGGTTCTTCATGGAATTATCATACGGAATCTGGAAAATATCGTTATAATTTTAGCAGCGAATCAATTTCTTCCACCATTACTCCAGTTAGCTTTATACGTATTGATCAATTAGCTTTACAACATCCTCATCCAACGAAAATGTTAAATTACCGTAACTTCGTCGATTGTGCAAGTTATTTACCGAACAAACACAATCAAAGGCATATACCCTTAAGTAAACGGTTCGCGTGGAACGCCAATACAGCCACCCTCCGTGAAAGATACGCCAGATTTGAGATGCCTCCATTCGTGCCATCGACACAACACACTGGCCCGATCGATAATCTAAAATTACCGGAAGGAAATCCAACGTTTATTTTCATAACTGGGGAACGTTAAATTCGCACGTTGCACAAAAATAAAACGCGTCGTTCCGCAGAAAAAAATCGTTCAGAAACGTTCATTTCATTGTTGAAGATAAGCTACAGATATTTCGATTTACTAAAAATATAATCTGACGAGTTCGTTGAACTCAGCGAACATGTGTCATCTAAAAAGCGCTTGTAATTTTTTTTATTTTCGACTTCGTTTTGCGTAAACCAACTATTAAACATCGGCAAAGATGATTCGGCCACGCCACGCCAATATTAGACGCAAGTTAAAAATACAGCGATGTCAAGACGATATTTGTTAAAAGTTAGGAACATCTGTTAAGTATTTAAAGGCTCTTGAATACGGGAAAATTAATCTTTAATGTTAATGATACACGCAATAAAATTGTTTTTGGGTGCAAGGAAACTTTGGTGGGTGTGTGGTATTGGATCGGTTGGCCACTACCAATTTATCGACGCAAGTTTGCAATCAATGAAGAAAAGGTTCTTTATCGTTGCGCGAAATGTTTGCCGAGCAAACGGCTGAATTTCTCATTTGACAACTTATGTGGGAGCCATTTATTTAACTTGGTGCAAAGGAATGGTTTCACTGCTCGCATTTCTGCAACTTCTAAGCACATCACGCTGGAATTCACTTCCACACCCTGTTTAATATCTCCGTTATTAATGAGCTTCAGTCTCCCAATACGTGTTTTATCAAGCTAAAGAAAATTTCATCAACAACTTTTTTACTGTTCGATCATTTCCGAATGTGGTACATATTTTTCACGCCTCCACTGCAGCTATGCCGAGATTGTGCTCATAAACAACCTCGAATTAATAAAGTTAAAGTCAAAGTACGAACTTATCTGGCCACCTGATAAAAACAAACAAATCTATTTACATGCACATAAACATAAAAATCATCAAAAAGGTGTTAACTTTCTAACGGTTTTACCAATACATGTTCTATATACAGCGTCCAATCTGTTTCCGGACCTTTTTGCACGTATATCAGTATAAGCAGAGATATATGTACTACGGTGCTGTTGGACACACATATCGTGCTCTGGCAGATTGGAAATTGGAACGAATGTATCTGGTTACGTTTTATCAGCACTACAGTTCTACCTATGGATGTATACGGTTGCATATCCTAAAGCGTTCGTAACATGTGTTCGAACCATGATCAGAAGATAATGGAGCTATCGCAGCGTGTTCGGGGCCCGTTATTTTAGATTAGCGCGTTCGCCTCGAAAAAGGTATCGAAAACATACGAGAGGATCGAGTACGGCTAGGAATATCTATCTAGCGCGCATCGGTTTTTATTGACGCTATTTAGCGGGATGTTCGAACATACGTACCAGAAAAAAAGATGAATAAACAAACGCGGGAACGTAAAACAAAAAAGTCGGATACAAAGATACGACTGATTTTTACGTTTGATTTTCGATTTTAGCTGGTTTTGTTTTCACCTGTTCTTTCGAATCGACACATTTCCCGAATTAAAATCATTTTTTTGAATTCTTTATGATCAGGCAAGGTGTTCCATGAAATATTTTGCTATTGTATATTCCTGCTTTTAAGCAAAATAATTCTGCCGCATCCAATACCAACTAGCTATGACCAACGCATACGATCGTTTGATTCGTGCAATTCCGGAGGTTGAAAGGTTACGAAAACCATGGGAGTATCACACATGAACATTTATATTCTAGAATCTAACTGAAGGCCATCCCTTGAACGTGTCAGACGCGGAACCAAGCCACAGGATTCGCAGACGTCGATTAATCCAATAAGACCGCCCCAAATCGAATAGCAGCGCAAGCCGAGTACAGAGAGACAAATCAATTTAGGTTAGAATAATTACTTCACAGAGATCCCCCGGAGACGTTTCCTACGCTCCGTACGGTTTGTTCCCTCTCAAAGGACCGGAGATGCTCGTCACATTCCACGTCGGCAATCCGACGGTGAAGTCGGACGACGTATCCTCGAGAGCGACATCTATTGGGATTATTAAGAGAGGTCCATATTGGAGAACACGAAGACTAATAAAGGTTGAGGGATTGTACGGGAGGTGTGTTATAAAAATACGGGAGGTCACTGCAATGAGAGACAAAATGAAAAAGAAGTAAATAAATGAGGCTCTTTTTAAAAGATGAATAAAATTAAATGCTCAGGGTTTCTTTGTATTTGAATATTGGGGTTTATTTGTTTTTTTTGCAAAATGAAAAACGACGAGATAAATTAAACAAATTATATATGGGGCGAGATATTATTTTATTTTCGATGAGGTTTTGAAATTATAAATTTAGAAAAAGTCTTTCAAATTAAATAAATAAATTTTGAATTGCATCCATTTTTAAAATTTCCGGGTCCGATAAATTGAGCGAATCCTATGTTCAATTAACAAAAACAATAACGGCATTAAAGTATTAGAAATAAAAAAAATGTAAAAAAATCCAAAAATATAGATGCTTAATAGACTTCGTGTAGTCCATTGACCGAACAACCACGGAAAGTGTAGATACTCGACGAAATCGTAAAAATCGCACTCAATTCGACCGTCAAATCGGCATAATTTCGCACAAGCCAAATCCAACTTAACCCGGTCACGATATTCAACACATGAACTTGAAACTGAAGAGTTAGACGTGATGGGCCAAATTTATCGGTTAAGTTTGAGCTTCAGTAGGCGACGCGACTGAAGCTAGAGCGTGCCTAAGTAACCGTTCGATCATAGCGCTGCTCTGATGCTTGCGTAGGTATGCTTCTTTTGGAGTATCTCCAAGGAACTTCAAATACGCTGACGTCTTCGCGAAATATGAAAAACGAAGCGGCGGACTACCAGACGTGCGAGAAGCGAATAACTCCAGCTAACCGGGTTCGAAATGCTTGAAAAATCGCCGGATATTTATATTTGAGAAACGATATGTCGGCGAAGATATTAGAATATTGGATATGTTCGTATATCGTTGGAATTTTTTTCTTATTAAGTGATATTGGTTCAGGTTCCTTTTGCTAAAGCAAGACTTACGGAATATTGGTGATGTCTTTTAAGGAAGAGAGAAAGAGACGTATTTTGCCTTTGGTAAGACCGGAAATTTTATTTTTCTTTATAAAGAACAAGGAAACTATACAGAGTTTGTCACTTGTATAAAATTTATCGAGGAAAACTCCTTTTTAAATAAGATAATTAATTCCCTGAATACGTTAAAGAAAAGACAAATAGAAGAAAGGATCTCTTGTTATTTTAGCCTGAGACATAAAACATGTACAAGGTTTACCCCAATAAATCGAATAGAACTGAATACGACAATGGTCCGTTAAGATAAAGCATAGATAATTTTGTAAATGGTTAAATTTACAGTCTAAATATAATAATGAATACAGGATGTTCCATTTAACATAAGAAAGTTTTTTTTACAAAAGTCGTCCACCTTGTATAATAATTTTTAGGGATCATTTTTATTTCACCGTAAACTCAAATGTTTCTATTTGACTTTTAGCTCTTTAGCTCACAAGATTCCATATTTTCAAATTATCTTGTTTATATTCAAAATTTATATTCGAGAAGCAACTTTCAAAACGTCAAAGATGTTTCACGTAGGTGAAATAATCGATCTAGACGAGATGTTTGCTGCCGCAGCTCCATCGTAACAGGCGGTAGAAATAAGACCGACAGCACCTTCTTGAGTGTAGCGAGGAACTTCGCGGAAGCTACGTAATAAAAGTCGATAGCAATCAACTGTTCCTTGAAGTTCCCCGTTGTAGATTAATGTGGGAAAATTTAAATTTTGGCCACGCTAGCGACATCTGCTCTCCGTCAATAAGAGTCGAGAGAGCGTAGTATATAAGTTCGTTATTTGCATATTATTCGAATCGTGATACTTACATAATATTGTAGAAGGTGTGTATTAGTAATGTAAAGGAGTATTATTCCGTTTCCTGACTGGTTTGAAACGCGCCTTGTATATTATAAAGCGGGAAATCGATGAGAATTTCTACCGCAAATTTTACATACTTAAAGAAGATGGAAATTACTTAAGACTGTTAAAATAACAGCGAGTAAGTAATTGGCTTAATGATAATAATAGGAGAATAAATGGCGAAGAGGGATGGTGTTGAATTAACGTAGAATGCCTTGAAATGTAAATTAGAATGTTATCATCGAAGCAGCCCGTCGTGGGACTTATATAGGAGTAGTAAATTTAATATTGCGAATTAAAATGTGAAATATTAAAATTAAAATGTAATTTTGAATTTACGTGTAACTAATGTACACTACCGTCCATATTAGTTCGGACACCTAGTAAAATGTAAACTCCACTAAAAGATAATATAATTGCGTTTGTATATAAATAACATATTTATTTTAGGTCCTTTATGAAGTTTATAACCAATTGTACAGGCAAACTTCCAAGAATATCGATTAGAGAATGATTAAAAACCTATTATATTTTATGACCCAAAATAGTAATTTTCAGAATAATCCTCATCGGCACAAATAGGATTATTTTTGGGTCAATGCTGCAGGCAATAAATTTACAATGCTCTTTGGGGTGGGTGCAGGTCACCCGAAAGTTTATTGTTTATTGATAAATGCCTTAGTTTCTAAATAAACCTGCTTGTGCGTGCGTTAGTGTTAATAGCGTATCTTTTTGTGTGAATCGGATTAAAGTTATTAAAATGCCGAGAGGGAAACCGACAAGTTTAGAAAAGCGCTCCGTAATTATTGCTTTTCATCAAGAAAGTTATTCAGTGCGTCACATTTCCGAAAAAATACAAGTTAATAAATCGACTGTTAGTGATATCATTCGGAGACATCAACGCACGGCCAGTTTAAGAGATTGGGCACGTTCAGGTCGTAAGAGAACAACGACTCACGCCGACAATGAGCGTATAAAATTGCTGAGCAAGCGAAATAGGAGACTGACAGCACCAGAAATCGCCGCCGAAATGAATCGCGACCGTGCAAGAAAAATTTCTTTTACTACAGTGAAAAGAAGTTTAAAAGCTGCAAATCTTCACGGCCGCATTGCAACACAAAAACTCCTACTTCGACGGGGAGACAGGCAAAAACGGCTACAGTGGGCAGAAACGCAGAAATTGGACAGCGGATGATTGGAAAAGGGTGCTATGGACTGATGAGTCAAAGTTTGAGGTGTTCGGACAATCAAGGCGCGTTTTTGTAAGAAGAGCGAAAGGCGAAAGAATGTTGCAAGATTGTGTAGTGCCAACTGTCAAGCAAGGAAGAAATTCTGTGCTTGTTTGGGGTTGTTTTTCCTGCGCCGGTACAGGAGACTTGAAGCGAATCGAAGGTATTTTGCGAAAAGGAGGTTATTTAGAAATACTGCAAGAAAATCGGGGCAACGTCTAATCGGCGAAAATTTTGTATTCATGCAAGACAACGACCCCAAACACTCAGCAGTGATATGTAAAAATTTCTTAAATGAAGAACAAGATAATGGCACTTTACAAATAATGACATGGCCCCCACAAAGACCCGGTCTAAACCCCATCGAGCTTTTATGGGATGAACTGGACAGGAGGATCCGAAAAGTATGCCCTACCTCCGTAGGCCACCTGTGGAACATTTTACAAGAGGAATGGACAAATATGCCAAATAGAGTCCTTGGAAAACTAGTGGAGCGGATGCCTCGGATTGTGAAAGCTGTTTTTCGCGCAAAAGGGAATTTCTTTGATGAATGGAATGTTTAAGAATTTTTTGTTTATTTTTCGTCAGAATTACTTTTTTTTACGTTTACACTTTAATTTTAATCGCTATTAATAAAATGCAATAAAAATTTTAAGTTTTGGAAAAATGAGTTTGAATATTTTCTCGTTTCTTTTTAATTTATTTGCGTGTCCGAACTAATATGGACGGTACTGTACATAACATAATTTCTAATTAACGCCTTTCGTGAAGTTCCCTGTAAGCTCATGGCATAGATGGGCAGGTACGACTGCAGAAAATGTCTTTTTACGATTCAACATCGCCAACTTTTATTCATATTCCAATCATAACCTGAATGTTTTAAATTATCGCCGCGCACCAAGACCACGTCCAAGCAATAATTCCGCCGAAACAATCTAATATACGAATATAACGTTCGGCATGCCAGAGTTCCTAGCAGATCTGGGCACACGCCTTGCAGCGCAGCGCCTGGTAGCTATAAACATGAAAATTTCTTGCTCTTCTGCTAACGTTGTAATTTGTGAGCCGTATATAGTGACGTCGAACAAAGGTTCTTTTATAGCGGACTGTCGAATTTATTAACGACATTAATATTGCTGTTACACGAGTTACATTATGATTACTTACGTTTACGTTTTTGGCGGTCTTAGAATAGCGTTGTGGAGTTCTTAGAAAAATTTCACTTCTGAGAATGATTATCACGTTTGAAATTATTCCTTCTTAAAATTAATAATAAGCGAAATTTAAAATGGTTGAATTATGCAAATCTAATGCTTATGTAGACATTATCCAAACCTAAGCGCAGATTTAAAGTTTTATTTAATTATTTCTAAAGGGCTTCTTAAGGGATTTGCAGGCAGTTTTGTGTTGTGACTACGTTTTACATTTTTTAGCAATCACGATGGTAAAAGTCCTACACAACATTATTAGCAACAGGTTGCAAGACCACCTGCATGAGTATCGAAACTGCTCAATTTTCTGAGCTAATGAAATTCCTGTAATCTTACAATATTTGGAGAAATGAAATTTGGAGAAGAGGGCTAACAGTATTCCTAGACATCTGGCTAAACAATGATCAAATTAGTCATCCTATTGAAAATAATTACAATTTAGCATTAGCAAAGAACCCGTTACATTTTAATGAGTTACCAGCTGGAGAATAGTTTCGAACCGCGCAAAAGTCTTCGACATCCTGGCCAGTCGCATATTAAAATGGCTCCGAATCAACCGGAAATTCATCCAGACATCGTCAATAACATCAATAATGCAATGAAAACAGTTGATGGAAAACACCTACAATTTATTGTTGAGAATATTTTGGTATATATTGTCATATTCCAGCAATTATTGGCAAAATTCTTTTGTGTCGATTCGACTCAAAGAACTCCTTGATGCTGTATCATCTAACCAAAGTGTCCAACCTAACAAGTTTAATGTCATTAATCCGAGAAGTTGAGCGCTGTATTAAGAGTAACCAATATTCTTCAACTCATTCCTTTAACATACCAAATCCCATCACTCACTTCTAAATGGCGCTCAAATACGGCATATTTCGATCCAAACGAATATAGCAGCTTATCTAACTTTAATGCATCCGCTAGAGATCGAAACTTTAATAGTTTTAAATATTCAGCCTTCGTGAGGTAGAAAGTATATAAGTTGGAAGGGCCTAATTTCTGTTTTAAGCCATTGTTTGCTGGATTAGCTACTCTAGAAGTGTTCGAATCAGTAAAACAAACAAAAGAGCTGAAGGTCCTGGTGATAGCATAATTAGCGCCAGAATGAAGGTAATTGAAAAAAAAATTAGAAATTTCCTGGGTTTCTTAAGACCATGAGATGAAGAGGAACAGAAAAAGGTGCTCCCGCATTAAAATTTTTCATTACAATTTTTGCTGGATATCGGAATCTGCTGGTATCGATCAAGATATCAAGACAACTGCTTCACCCAGAGTGAATGCAATATTGCAAACTGCAGCACTGACATCCGTTATGAGAGAGAATTAAATTTGTACCTCGCAAAAACATTTTATCATTGGTCCACAAAGAGCCAACAGCCAAAGGCCAAAAGCCCACAAAAGGAACCAAATTGGATATCGCAACTTTATTATAAAGATGACTTCGTTGGTAAATTCTCAAGACACCCAATGACGATACATAGATATGACAAGACACAATTTGGGTTATAGCTTTACAATGTTTTCCTCAAAGCTTTGAGAGATACATCACGTATCCATACAAGGAGTAAGGTCTGAATGAATTATTTTGAGACCTCTCTGAACGTTTGTATTTATTACCTAAATGAATGGAGCATTGTGGAAGAAAAAAAAAAGCTGTATTTGGAGCATTCCAAAGACGGTATCTGAATTTACCATCACAACGCGTAAATAAAATTAACGACTTTCTGTTTACAATGCTTTAAACAGGCTGCATTTAACATATTTAGAACTAATGCGCAATTGTAATACGTAACTAGATAATGTTTACGTATAGAACTATTAAATTTTGCAAAGTTACAAACATTATCTCAAACCCAATATCTAATTACAACATGTTGCCATTATGGTATAAATGATAATAAAGTTACTCTGAAATGAATAGCTGATATGGGTTGTTCTAGCCAATATGTAATCAGGCTACGACCGCTAATGTGTCATTTTGGGAATTAGTACTAAAATTATAAACTGACGTAAATTTGTTTGGTTATTATTACAATATGGCAGGTATAGAATATGCGCCCGCATATAAAGTGCAACGATTATAATATGTTATCCAATTAGTCTCCATAAAAAGTAACAATAACGATAAACAATGAATTACAATGCGGGCGATATTGATACTAATTAGATATTATAATTTAACATTTGGCAAATTGTTTTATATTTGAAAAGACCTTGAAACATGCGCACAAACTTTTATATAACAGATTAGCAATTCAGGATTTTTTAAAACCAAATGGATTACTTCGAATTTTGGAGATTTTGCCACCTGTTGAGGGCTCTTCCCCACAAGCTTTGCAATAAACTAAAAGAATTGCTTTGGACGACAATAAATATGTATCGATGAAACGAGTTACGATATGGAAAGTTTATTGTGTCTGACGATGAACAAAGACTAACGAAGAGCTTGTGTTGCTTATCCTGGATTATGGACTGTCGCAAGAAAGCTTTTGAGAGCTTTTCCAACTTTAACATCATTTCCGATGTTTCCCTGCATTGAAATCTGATTCTAGGTGCAAAGATGAAACAAAAGAATCTGTTAATTGGATAAAGCTGTTACAGAAACTAAAAGATCTCGTTGTGTTACAATTCACCATCTAAGATTGGCCAATACCACCTCAAACGCCATTATTGCAATAACTTTTGTTTTGATATGCCATCAGGATTATTCAGCCGCAACTACGAAGCACAACAAAACAAATATTGAGGCTACAATGAGTCTGTTGAACAAGATAACACGGTGATCGACTTCTCTTGTAAGAGCTGGGCCGATAACACTTAGGCTTTTTTTGCAAGGAAAAGTATGTCATATTTTCCAGAAAAAAATTTCATAATACACTGGCTGCAATTAAAAATGCACCACTAAAAAATGTTTGTAAAATAATGGACACGTCAACAAAAGAAAAGTAAATAAACGTTTGTCTAACTCGCATATGCTCAGGTGTTAAAGGTAATCGCGATAAATGCCAGTAGTTATGCATCGTCCGTAAACTGTCCGTAATGATGTTCTACGACTGATGCCGTTCTACCAGACTTGGCCTGAAAATGTTACCGACTAAAACCGGAGTTGTACAACCAGGCGTTTCTGAAGGAAATCTTCTCAAAGGATGGTTCTGGTCGGTGCATCTGAACCTGCCCTACGTGCTTTACCTTGATTTGCAATCCACAGGTTTCAACACCGAAACACAGTCGAATGATTGCGGTTAAGTCTACGCGCAATTTTCCGGAAACTAACACAGCCTTCAGCCCAATAATCGGGTACGTTCGAAGGGCGTTAATTGTCTATAAGGTGCACGTTCTCGTTTGCAAATATCACTCACGATTTTTGTTTTTTAGATGGCAATTATCGTATTGTAAATTTCAGAAAATTCGCTCCACAATATATATATATATACCGTTGTAAGAGGTTATTGCCGACCCTGTATATACTGTGTATCCTATGTATATTATATAGATCGGGTACGTGCATTTCGATATCCATCCACAATTTTATAAAATCTAGAATTTTCAAATTATATAACGTTGGAGCGCTGTTAAAACAATATCGAATAATACCAATAATTTCTTCACTTGTTTTTGGGCAAATAAACACAATTAAAGCGATATTTACCATTTCCGATGTTTACACAAATGTATGTGTACCGATTATCGTTCATGGTTGGGAAGGTTTGGAATTATGCGGGAATGTGTTCGTTAAATAAGTATGTACGTACGTATCAGTTAGGAGAATATTGCTTTTTGCCCTGCGCCTGTATAGTCTGTGCATACGTCTGTAATATGAATTCGAACAACGAACAATAATGGCAGGTGTTTCATGCTTTCTGCTTTTGTGAATATACAATTGATTAAAATTAGTTTGCGTGTGGCCAAATAGCTTTAAATGTTTTTTTTTACGTGTTTATATTTTATTTTTGTTCGGTGTTATTTAGCAATAGATGTGTACACACATACAGTGTGTCTTAGAATGGAGCTAACTATACTTGTAAACTCCGTTATTTCGCATTTTAGGAAATCTTTAGTTACTTCCAAAATTTCGAAAAAAACAGGAGTGGAAAACGTGAAATTTGGTTGAGAGTAAAATACCTCTTATTTCAACTGAAAGTAAAAGTATTGAAAAAGATCAATAAAAGCTCAAATATCTAATCTGAACTTTGTATCTCAAAGTTGATTTTTTTGGTATGCAATTGAGCTCCATTAGAGCCACTGGTAGAATTCGGCAAAGAGAATAAATTATGCCGGTACTCAAATTACTTTTATTAGAATGCTTAAGTAGAATGGGATTGGAGTCAGGTGCTATTCGATACTGAACCCAGATTTAGTCTCCGACCAGAAGATGGAAGAGTAAATGTGTGACGGTGACCAGGCAACATTGTCGAAAGAGCTCCTTATGGTAGAGCATCGCTGATGGTATTTATTAGGGAACTTCACACTGTAACACTGTATATTGGTAACAACTTTCTTTTGATGCATCATAATGCAAGACAGGGCATTAGTAATTAATATTTGCAGGAGGTCCAATTGAACACTCTGGAATGGGGAGTGAGGTGTCAGGATCACAACACAAGAACTTGGAAATACGCTGTTGGACGAATGGAATCACATTTCCCAAGATTACGTAGATTAGAAGAATGCCGAAGAGGCTGCAAGCTGTATAAAGCGCAAGAGGGAGGCAATGCACGATAACTAAATATTTGCTGCTGATCGCGTTAATTAATAATAATAATTTTATTTTTAATTGAAATATTTACAAATTTCTTTATAGCTTGTAAAACATGTTTATGAATTAAAATATCAATCTTATAAAAAATCTTTGTTACTTTACTTATTTTTTGGCGTTTTCCTTCAAATTTGTCCATGAATGTACGTTAAATCAGAAGAAATACAAATCATATTTGAGAAATGAAGAAACCAAGAAATTTGATCAAAAATAGTCCCTTAAACGATAATTATCCGTGTATAGACTACAAGAAAAAAAGAGGCACCCTACTACAATTCATTACACGCGGCGATTTGGCACTTTAATCCGAATCCCTTGGCTTTAATTACGTTTCCCTTCCGTCCCTTTTCGTATTTTATCATGGCAAATTTTCCATTTCCATTCTTTCCGGAACGACCCCCTCCGGACGGGCCAATACTATCCCAAAAAACTAATTCCTCGATCAGGCAGACGCCTATCTCTTTTCTCCTCGGTCTGGATTTCCTTCCGAGTCGTCCTTTTTTAGGTCTCCCCTGTTAATGAAACGCGCCCTTGTATCAAACCTTTTCAGTGTATCGGCTTAATTCATTTAAGCAAAATTGCTAATTTTAATTTTCGCAAATCCTCCCCTGGCAATCGTTACGCGAAGCTGAAGTAAGATCCTCAGATGCGAACTACGCTTCATGTTCAAATTTAATAAAATGGTTGGTCAACCATACAATAGCATTTCTTGTTTTCCTGATACACAGATGGTTCTTAGAAATTACGTCAGCGTTTATTTATCTTAAAAAACAATCTAAATAATTTATTACATTCAATGCATTCAATTTTTTTAATGGTTTGAGCAACAAAGCTCGAATTTGCTCCAATCGCATTGTATTTAACAAAATGAATTTTGTTGACACAAATATATTGACCTTTTAGTGGACTTTTTCAATTCTGAAAACAACTTGAAAACAGTAATTTTATTTCGTTAGCAATAGGATTTTTTTCGCCTAGAAGTTACCTTATTTGGTTACATAAAAATTCACTAGGCGCCCATATACTCGTATATTTCTAGATCGTAAAAAGTTACAATCAATCAAAAAGGTTCGACCTAGAGAGAGAGAATTATTCAAATATCCACCAGCTAGCTACCTCGGCGTCGACCTTCATACATATTAAAATCAACTTAATATGTTCTGCTAGAGGGCGCTCGATAAGTCAAAAGGGCAATGCTTCACACAGCGGTACGTCCAATGTTGGTTTTCGTTTTTTTTTTTTCTCCTCTTCACTCTTTCTGCATTGAGTTCCCGTCGACCCGGAGGTATAGCATTAGCTGGAGGCGGTAGATATAGGTGTGCGATGTCGATTTGCTACACTCGACTCTCGGAATATGATAATTTCCTGGCCGCGAATTTCTCTGGGGCTGAAAAGCAATGTATTCGGAAAAGTTTCGACGATTCGCGATTTATTCCCAAAAAAATACGATGGAAGGAAGAGAAAAAATGTATGATTAACTTATCGCAGCATAAGTATTTATTGCAATGAATTTTTTATTACTTTATAAAAAAAAAACTGGCTACCAGAATTCTGGTGATGGCGCAGGTCAATTAAAAATATTGATGTTGACTTCTTGCATGAATGCAACTGTTGAAACATGAAGATGGGTATTGTCTTGGTGGAATGTGGCATTATTTAGCCTTTGGATATGTAGTAAGGTGAACGGTTCCAAAACTTCGTTACCATTTAAATCATCTCGATGGAATATTAAAGGAGTCTTACTTTTTAAGTCTGCCCCAAACATTCCACCCCCCAGTAAGTGCAGCCTCGCGTCCCAAGGAAAATTTAAAAAAATGCCTTTCTCCTCAACTTGATGTTTTCGCTAATAGAAACATTTCACGCAAAGAAATTGTTTCTCCCGGCCTTTGCATTTAAGCTTCCCCCAAAGCTATTCATTCAGATTTGTATTTGAATTCCACCACTTTTGCTTGCTCACGAATATTAAATATTATACAATAAATATATACAAGGTATATTGCATTGTTGTACAAAGAGAAAGGGGCCCCTAAGCTTGGCCAAGGGAGCCGTTTGCGAAATATTACGAGGAGTTATTAAGTAAAAGTCTCTCTTTTAACTGTTTTCCCCCCGAGCGTAAAACGCTCCAGATGCAATTAGGACATGTTTCCTTTTCCTTTCTGTCTTACCGTCCTTTACCTCCCCCCTCCCCCACTCCGAATGGCTTGGAGGCTTCGCTTTTCAAAATTCTAATTAAATTTTCACGCTGCTAATTTAAAACCGTCTTCTTCGGAATAAACGATTTAAGAGAGGCGGTGGCGGCAGTGTTGTTGCAATCGGACAATTGCCCGACGCTGAAAATGTAGATGTAGGAAGCGGAAGAAACGAAGGGAGCCCAAGTATTAAACTTCTATTAATTTGCTTTATTAAAATTTACGCCAGGTACCTCTAACGACGGCTCATTCTATTTTATACTTTAATTTTCGTTTGTCAGAACTTTTTTTTGTAAAGAATAAGGGTGGCATAAGTGAGATTATTTGGAATATCTACATAATTGACTCACAAACTTTATCTCTCTAACCCTGTAATTTTGTTTATTTGACATTTATTGGCGTTACTAATTCAATGATATCGAAACCTATTTACAAGGGTTATTTATTACGTTACTTGGTTCGCATACTAATAGTTGGCGCTATCCCTGGAAGAGAAGACAGCTAAGGATATTCATGAGAGGATTTTAATTACATTGGGTGACTCATCTTCTTCTTATTTGAGTGTTCGACTTTTGACAAATGAATTTAAGGGTAGCAGAACAAGCATTGAAAATGAACTTCGTCCAGGAGCCTCGGAATCATCGACAAAGTCCGTGATTTGATTTTAGTCGACAAACAACTAAAACTGCGTAAGTTAGTTAAAGCCACAGACATCTCAACTGAGCGGATTTACTTCATTTTGGATAATGGGTTGCGCATATAAAAGCTCTGCGCCAGAAGGGTGCCGCGTAGTCCAGAGCAAATTGCAAGAGTTTCCGAAAAATGCACTATGCGTTGCATCCGTTGGAAAGGTGTTGGTGTTGGTTTTCTAGGAAGCAAAATGGAATTCTCCTAATTGACGACCTCCAAAAGGGAAAAAGCATTACCGAAGAATACTGTGCGCCACTTTTGGATCGATTCGAGGCGGTAATAAATAACAAGAGAAACGCACGGGAATGGCCAAGAAAAGGATGTTCCGCCATGACAACGCTAACGTGTTATTTCCTGGCAGAACGAAAATTTGAATAAAATGAATAGGTCATACGAGAAGTAACTCATTTCTGCGAAGGGATCGCGAAGCTGGAAAAACGTTGGCGCATGCTCACATATATTTTTAGTAGAAACAATTTTTTCAAATGATGAAGGGAAATTAAGAAAAAAAATTAAAATTTCTGTTATACGTTTTCTTTTGATGTTAAAATTTTCAGTTTCTAACTTTTCCATTTGTTTTCTTTTTTTTTAACTGAACGAAAGAATTGAGCTTTTTTATTTGTAAATCACCCACTGCGATCTTCCCAACGCCCTGATACTTGATCCTATAACTCTTGTGATCATCGAGCTCTCAAAAAATCGTAAATACTTGGGACCGGGCAGTGATAAAAGCGTTTCAATTACAATAATTCATCCATCTTTCTTTTTTCTCGGTGATGTTAACACAAGTTTTTACAATTAAATCTGCAAATATTTCAAGCTCAATTCGCTACATTCTTGCAGTTTGTCTTTAAAATGCGGCAAACTAATCCGTTTGGTCCCTCGCTGTTTAAATGTAAACCATGGTTCTTTCTCGCCAATATTAACCGTCGTATATAGGAATATACCGAGGATAGCGATAATAAAATACAGACGCGAGACTCGTAAAAGAAGCAAGAGTCGTTAGAGATACGTATAGGTATTATACCTCATCGTATAACTGCAGCTTTACGGATAGACGACAAGAATCGTTTATAATACTGATGGATAACGTAATATGGCGGCCGCGATGAGATCCTATGTTTTCCTCGTAAAATCTTAATGAGCGCTTTAGCGTTTCGAGTTTATTAAAAATTGCTTCATTTTGTCAACGAATGAGCTATATAAGCGATTTGATACAAAGTTGGTTGATTGTATCCATAAAGCTTGCGCTGGATCGATAAGAACTGAATTAGTTATGGCACTTTCAAAATTGATTAGCATTCTGTTTTTTTTTTTTTTTGTATAGGCTAATATAATAAAGTGTCTTTTTGATTTGTTTCTTGTATAAAAACGGTATTTCACGAAACTCGTTAGTTAGAAGTTTTAACGGTGTCACGTTAGAAGTAAGGTCCCCAAATTTAATACCAAGAAAGTCACAAAGTCTATTCAAAAAAGAGCACATTAAATTTGAAGATGGAAAAGACGTTTGAAAATGGAGAACAGGTCCCGCATAGCCAAAAAAGGCAAGAATTTTTGAAGGGGAATATGTAGAGAAATTCCTTGGAGGCGCACCTGACGACCAGTGAAAATATTTCCATTTTGTTACACTTTTCCAAAGCATTTACTTATTTATTTATTTCCACGATTGGCTCGCATTAATCAGGTATTTGCCGCTGTGATGAGTAGTTCATATATATGCGATAATGTGCGATATACGTTGAAAGAATACATTAATTATTAAATTTATCAAAACACAGCTATGGTGTAATTTGTTATTTGTCCAAATTTTATTTAAAATAGCAATTTTTTCACACTGTTATCAAATTTACATTGTAATTATAGATTAATCTAAATAAAAATTTAATTGAATGCTCGTTCCGGTACTTTGAACCCACACATCTTTCCATTAGAATTAATTCAATTACTTTTCCCTTTTCGTTCCTGTTCGATTGCAGCTCATAATTTTTCACCTCGGCGACAATACCGGAAGGCATTTCCACCAGCGGCCACGATACTTGTCGTTGACATGCAAAGCAAAATTTCTTCCTTTGACTCGCGTTCTCTTCTTCGCAACTTCTTTCTGTTTAGTTCCCTCCGTCCTTCTTCTTCTCTTTGTCATAATGGTCTTCAACGTCAGCGAAAATGCATTCGCAGTTACCGGCGATGCCACGCCGTCGGCATGTACAACATTTAAATGCGAGACGTTTCCCGTGTATAAAAGTTTCCTTTGTACGTCGGCGATATTTTCACAAAAGCTTCGCGGGGGTTTTAATGTCCTTTTTTTTTACGAATTCCCGTATAGAAGTGTTAGCATGGCTGCGAACCAGAGCCTCGTCGTCATAGTGGTAATGGTACTAGTAGCGCTTTGCCTCGCAGCTTTATTCAAATTATTTTTATAAGGGTTTAACTTAGACTAGGTTAGAATAGGCGTGGCGGCGTCGGGTTCTCTCTGTAATGAAAACGTAATATTCGTCCGCTAGAGTTTTATGAATAATCATTAGGTGTACGCGGCAAATATGAAGACATTATATAGTAGTGGCAAGCGCAAAAAGTTCCCACAGATTTATGAATGTCACGTCAAGCATTCGTACGTAGAATTGCCAAGGTAATTAAATTAGAGAGCCATTTTTGTACCGAGGAAGCTCACATTGTAATGTACTATAACAGCCGACACGTTAGTCGGCGAAATTTATGAAATGGTTACAACAGATTGGAAAAAAACAGTTAGGTTCTCAGGGCTTCTATAATAATAACACTTCACCCTTTTAAAATATAAAAAAAACAATAATGTACCAAGGAATAAAAATAATATAAAATAATAACAAAACATGAATAAATTTTTACAATATTAAACTTTGAACTTTTAGTAAAAAAGCGTTTAGTCTACAATCAACACACGCTTGCCAAAAAATTTCGTCCGCAAATATATTTATTGATAAAGAGGACTGAATTTGACAAATTTATTTGTTAATATATTAAATTTTCGTTACTTTAATGGAATAAAATAAATGAACACGATTCATTGAATTCATTTTTTTTTTCAGGGTGAAGTTCTTGAAATATCCTGAATTTTCTTTTTCATCTTTTTCTTGCCATAAATTATTGTCGATATGCTGCTCAGTTATTCGATTGAGATTCTAGCAAACCTATCATGGATAATGCGTTCTTTTCATTGGTGACGTACCGAAGCTCCGTTTCAAACGTGTAGCAAGAGTTTAAATATAGGGACACGTGCCGCGAGTTCCAGTTTCCAAAATCTAATTAGGAACGTCTTCTTTATGTCGCTAAATGCACGCCTCGAAATCTAATTATACATATTTAGTTTAAGAAATTCCTCGCCGACGGATACGGTGGAAGGTTCCCGTCGGCGTGCAGTTCCTCCTTTTGATATAGAGAGAGGAAAATAAGATGGTTGCAGTGTAGTTTTTTTGTCTGTGGCTAATAGTGCAACGTATGAGTAAATTAGACGACGGCGGACAGCTTTATGGGTCAAATGTTTTCCAAGAATTTTAATGCTTGCAGTCTACTGATATAAATTATTGAGCGTTTTAGCGGGATTAGACGCCACGTGGAGATATTACTTTCGGAGACGATGAATCCTTTCTGTGACAAATAGATACCTTTGGGCTGGTTTTACTCTCGTTATATATAAATTTGTGTGTTTTTACGCTAAGGCCACACTACGAGAAATCACCACAAAAAAGTAGGTTTGTTGATATTTGGCAGCACTGATGCGTTGCATTGATAAAATCAGAATCAGTGTTTCTCTATCTATGTGTTATGTCTTTAATACCGGATATGCTCGGAGTATTCGACTAACACAGAATGATTTCTAAGTAGGCGTAAGTGAGTATCAGATGGTAGTTAAGCATCAACAAGTACGCAGACGAGGGTGGTTCGAAAGGGAAAATATTCTGAAAAATACTTGACCAGCACTTTAGTAAATGAAGAAGAGAGATCCCTGTGTGTCATTTGTTCGAAAATTGATAGCAGATAATTTATTTTTTATTACGTTAGACTGTACCTTATTGCTTTTTTTTTTGAGAAAATTAAAAAAAAATTTTCTCTTTTTTTTTTCGCCCCCCACATGTTGAGAATCACTTCAATTCTTTAAACCACCCAAATTCCGTTAAATTCTGATTTTTTAAGTTGGACACCGTTCCTCGTAAGTACTATAGTTAACTGAAAAAAATATTTTTATTGCGAATTAATGTACGACATTCCAATATATTCACAAGTATTTGATTAACACCGCCTGCAAAGCTCATCATCCGCTTGACATCACAATAGATCCTTAATTGCGAATAATAACGTACTCATTTCAATTCAATCGCAGATGTGTTCACACGTCATATCCGTCTTTACATTTCCTCCTTTTTTTCTTCATTCTGGCCCACATAACGCATCGTCATTTAGCTTATTTACTCGAAGGACGCAAAGTATAGATTCACGACGTGATTAAATCAAGCAAGCTGCGCCGCCAGCAGAAAAAGATGACGCGCGAAAGTGACGAAGATACAACGGCACAACAACAACAACAACCACAAAGGCGACGCAAGCTGTGTGTTAAAATGAAAAAAAAAGGAACAGGAGCAAACGCTAACAGTTGGCCATCGTTGAAAGATGGCGTAATCAGCGAAACAGCGACGTTTAAGACGGAAGACATGGTCGATGAAGTGGGCCGCGAATATGGGAACCGGTCCTTTGCTCGTTCCAGGGTAATATGATTATGTTCGGTGCAAGAGAAGTTGAAAAAAAAATGGGTAAATCATCCTCGTCGTTCGCTGCGAATCGCTTGAGGTATGCGAAGGTTTTTTTCCTTCGTTTTGAAGGGATTACCGACGATGATTTCTGGTGGTTGGAAAAATTTAAGAAAGAACGGGAAACAAATGATATCTCTCACGGAAAACGAGTTCGGATTAGGGATGTACTTAGGCGCCTGAGGATTTATTAATGAATTTCGTGTAAGTTGGAGAGAGTTTCTTGTAGATATTTGCACACTCCTGTTAGGCACCGTAGAAGATCATCCTGTCGGCAGATTTTGTAAATAGAATCCGGTAGAACACTGGCGAATGTTTGCAAAATTTCGATTTTTTATTCTACTTACTCCTTGAAATACTTTCGTCCTTAAAGCGCTGTACCCTCAGTATATATTATTCGAACCGGCTTTCTGCATTCGCGGAGTAGCTGAGGCTGTAAACCAATCCGACAGCTTCCTTTCATTAAAAAATATTGTGGATTGTCATAATATAATTTTTTGAAGAATCTTCTACTATTGCCGTACGCTATTTTTTTTAGTTTTTGAAGATTAACTTTGTTTTTGGTTCATTTAACACACATTGCAAAAAAACGATAACATCGAATAAACCCATTAAATTTAACTGCATCTCAACATCCGCAGATCTAAAAATATTGTCACATTCGTGAAACGAAAATTTTCCTCGCGCACTCTTTTTAATATACAGCGATAACCCTTATTTTCAAGTAGTACACTACTGTACGATGATACCGTAGCTTAAATAAATGTCAGTTGGACGGCAGTCAGCGACAGCTGTTAACAATCGCTAGCAATAAAAGCGAGAAATAATTTATACTCCTATTCCTCCGGCTGGCATAGCCGTTTGAGGCGATGTCGTAGAGTAAATAGCGATAAACGTTTTAGGCAAGGAGATTCTATAAAATGCACTCCATCGATATTACCCCAAAGATGACAGAACGACAAGGCGTTATAACGTTTATTGTTGGATATGCGACGAGTAAAGAAGGTTTATATGCACCAGATGCGTCTGATGTGATTATTATTGAAGCAAGAAAGCTTTTACTTCGAAAAGTTGGTTCAATAAAAAGATTTAAAGCTCATTTTAAACAACCGCAGTCCCAAAGATAACGCTTATAATGTTTCCTGCGATTACTTTTTACCCTTCTTAAAAGTTCGATCCGAATACATAAAATTCTCGAACTTCTACGCGGGCGAACTTCTAGCTTATCTGCAGTAGGGCCGTACCTTTACTTCGCCGAAGTATGAATTTTCATTATTAAAAATTAATTTTACCGCGTTTATTTTGAAATTCCTTAATTACAAGGCACCTTTTGGGCCGTGAACTAATGAGAAACGCGGAACAAAGTACCTGCCGACTTTGCGAACTGCTACGCTATGCTGTAAGAACTCTTTCGTCGCCATCGAAGTTGGCACGGATTCCTTCTCTTTTTTTTCCTTCTTGTTCCTGTGTGTTGTGCACCTCGCTAGTGTTTTACCTCAACTTAATAAAGTTCTTAATTGAAATTAATGTTCAGTTTCAGTTTTAGGTGTGCTTAATGAAGATATAACGTCGGTAAAAGACGAAAGAAATGAGTCATAGTTTCAGGAGTTTTTAGAGAAAACAGAGCTTCCCAAGAAAGTCACTTTACTGCTTGTTAATTTGCCTGGAATAGATTACGTGTTTTTTTTTTTAATTATACCAAGTCTTAGCAGAATAATGCTCAGGAAAAAAAATAATTAATTTATTAAATTAAGGTATTTGTAAGAATTTAAATCCCCAATGTAATTTATTACAAATAAGCTGAATTTTCCAGGAAATTGCGGAACTGTATGAGCTCAGAGTAGTAATAAGGGTACTGACGCAGATCGATGGGTACTTTAGAATAAAATATGCAACTACGCTAGCAAGGAAACTACAAATGCATGCAGCATTCTTTGATTATCCTGCTACATTCCCTTGTCTTCCTTGAATATAGCCACATATAAAATAAAGCAGAATTTCCTTCAAATTATTCACCAATTTAGACGAAAACGAAAATTTCTCCGTTTCCCAAGGTACAATTTCCATGCAGCAAACGGAAAAGACGAAAATTATACATTATTACCTCGCTGTGCAACGAAGTCGTGTCGTTAATGATCTTTGGGAAAAAAGGACCACGAGACGGGATAAATTATAGGAAACTGGATTAGAAAAGCGGAATAGTTTTGTGTTGCGGGAGCGCCTCGAGTTACGTGTTAGTAATTTTAGATTAGTTTTGGAACTATTACGGCATCGCAGTTTGTAGCGTAATGTTATTGAAAGTATTCGTTTACGTTCGACGCCAAAGAGTTTGCGTGAGAGAAAACAAAGAGGCTTGTGAAGGTTTGCAACTTATTGTGGAGTTGAGGTTTGCAAGTTGGTTGGTGCAACAATCCCTTTTTTTTTAATCAAAATTATTTATTATTTTAATAAAAAGCCGTTTCTTAAATTAACAAATTTATTCAAGTAAAGAATACTTTTATTAATATCTGAATCAATGACATTATTAAAAATTTAACAAAATATATAGATATAACATTATTTTTATTAAAATTGGTCTAACAAATACCTTTAATATCAGATGTTAAAGAATGTTGCTGAAGTAATACTTTAACAGCAAAGGTAAATATAAATAAATAAAATAAAAATATTGCTCTCTATTTTCTAATTTAACACCCAGAATACGTTTCGATACTGTAATGTTATTTGTTACAGATTCTTCAGGAGAGCGTCGGAAACAATCACCAGTGTACATTTTTGAATTTGATAATTTCAGAAACTCTATAATCTTCTTGGGAAGCTCTTATAGAGCATCTTACCCTACAGATTTCTCTTAATTTTTCTGTCAATACTTTATAAAAACTTCTTGTGGGGTACAGGACGACATATTTTCTTGTAGCTTTTAATACACGCACGCTAACAGCTCATTGTCAGTTATGCAGAATGACCGATCCCCTGGTTTTGGTATTGATTAATGAAACTACCATGACCATTCGATTACCAACACCAGAAAATTCTAGCTTGTACAGTACATGCTACAAACCCATCACCCAACAACTTGTAATTTCAAATCCGAATTATGCAAGTTATTCACTTGCTGCTTGTGTTTTTGCTTGACGAAAGATGTATATAACTCCACGTAGCGATAATACTTTCATATTTTTATGATCAAATACTATCAATTACAAAAACAAGTTTTAGCCTGTTTTTTTTTTTTTTTTTTTGAAGAAAATATCTTCTTCCTACACGAAGATGCCATGTATCCGCAATGATAGCCATATCTCGAACTTTAGCGTAATATACGGCGGTCATTAAACGGTGTGACAGTTTAATACCGAAACCCTTATACCTCGGGTATATGTCGGATGTCGATGGCCATTGCGCACTTGTAGGTCTACGCGAAGCCCCATTTCGGCTATAAGAAACCGAATAAAAGCGACGCGTTTATTGGAAAACCCGGTTTATGCGAGTCCTCTCTAAGGATCGAGTGCTAGTAGCGCTATACGGTTCGAGTTAGACGATGGAGCCGGAAAGAACGTACAGCAGCCAAAGGAGAAGAATAAAATAAATTTATGGCACCGCATCATTCCTGGGAATCGAGTATCGGGTCGGAAAATATGTGAGCGGAATGTCGAAGGGTTGTCTTATAATAAAATAATAAAGGTAAAGGATAAAATTGCTAAATGGGGGAATATTGGTGATATTGCTGTGGTTAAGCATATTGTTATAATAATTGAGATATATAGGAAATCCCATAAAGAGTGCATTTTTCACAGATGCCTCATAGGCAAACGCATGCCCAAAAAATTTATTTCATATTAAAATGGTTCTTCCGCTTTAGATTTTTTGATAATTTTTGACACGTCTGTGGTTTACACAAAAGTAACAACTGAATTCTATTCTTTTTGTTAAAGAACACTAAAAAATAAAGAATTACCATCTAGAAAAAAAAAAGTGTTTACCCGAAGCTGCTAAGCACCGACCCAATCTATCTGGGAAAAAATTTTAGGCAACAAAAAGATTTAACCAAGTTCACCCTATATCTACAATTTTTTCTCTTCCGTTCTAAAATCCCATCTTTAACATGCTGAAATTAAAAATCCTGCAATCTGCTCCGCCCGCAGAATAAAACTGTGCCAAAAGTATCCCTTAAATCCGTCTCGAATCCCATTATATAGTTACAAGCGGCCATTAACGACAGATGGTGCTATTCCGAGATGCCAGCTCTGTCGTCCTCGTCGCTACGATCTCCTTGGAACGGTAGATGTTACGGACAGCCGTGCGGCTAACACGATATTGAAAAGTTTCCTGATAACAAATGCATTCATATCTAACAGCACACGCTTCCAGATATATGTAAAACGTCGCGTTAAAGATGTAAATCGAGCAGGCCCGTCGTGCCGCTAACATGTATTCTTGCAGTATAGATGGGTAACGGTAGCTTGGTGTGTGATATGTTTGCATGGCGTACTAAGTTATTGCTTTATTTAATTAAATTGGATAATTTGGTGGATATAAAACTCTGTGCCTTAGTAAAGTTACCGCCAATGGTCCAGTAAACGTTGTTTCAAAAGGAGCGGTAACAAACCATTCTTAAAATGTTATTGTGTTACGGATATAAAGAACTTTTTTTTTCTTATGGGTTATATCATTTCAACCATAAATAGTCATCAAATAAATATGTTTCATTGAAAGTAATACGAAAACATCATAAAACTGTGATGTTTGGAGCCACTGCACCAAGTTACTAGATCACCAGACATATTTTTGCACAAATGCTCCATCAATTCTAGATTAATTACATTCTTATTGAATGGTCCAATGGACTTACTATAATCCACACAATATACATTGCCTTGGAGACATGATTTCCTTAGATGTTCTCAGCACATTGGCCGCCATCAGCGGTGATTCGTAGCCGTAGATCACTGCCGAGCCATGTGGATCACTGGCGTTACACAGGTAATGGTCACTTTATTGCAATGCAGTTCGTTTGGGCAACGATGCTTTGGCCTTATGGCCTCTAGATTTTACAACCTAGCTCTGGAGCTATGATTATGCACTTACTGCTAATTTATGAGTTCTAAGAGGAAAGACATGCAAATTAGTGACTTTAGGCAAGAGTCAGTTTAACACAACGGAAGGAAAAGTCTGCAACAGAAGAGAGGCGTATAGTCAAAAATAAGGTGGATAAAAATTAGTATTCACATTATGCAGTAAAAGTCGATATTAGCGTTTTTGTGAAAATTGGAAAAAATCGAGCAGCCAGCCATTAAATTCTTGCATTGGAAGATCAATACAACTACACAATTTAAAGCCGAAATGAACGCTGTTTACGGTCATCATTTGTCACGGAGAAATATTGAACAGCTGAACGTGGTCGTACAAACTGTGATGAAGAGGCACATAGACGACCGTCGTATGAAAATTGGAGAGAGAGCAGAGGTTGCGGGCATCTCGAAAGAACGTATTAGCCATATATTGACTGAAGATTTTTTCATGGTAAAGCTAACTCCGTATTGGGTGCCGCACTTGCTCACTCAGAACCAAAACTACATTCGAAAGAACAATTCGAAAGTCCTATTAAACCAGTTTAAGTGAAATAGCATCATTATTAATCAAATGATGCTAGATGACCGTCGTATGAAAATTGGAGAGAGAGCAGAGGTTGCGGGCATCTCGAAAGGACATATTTGCCATATATTGACTGAAGATTTTGGCATGGTAAAGCTAACTGCGTGTTGGGTGCCGCACTTGCTCACTCAGAACCAAAACTACATTCGAAAGAACAATCCGAAAGTCCTATTAAACCAGTTTAAGCGCAATAAGCCGGACTTTTGGGGTCGATTAATAACTGTAAAAGAAACTTACATACACCAGTAGCTACACTTCCGAAGCCAAGGCACAGTCGAAACAGTGGATTGCGATATATAAATGCGATTCTCTTAATAACATTTCCCGTTTTCAGCTCTTCCCCATCTCGAAACGAATATTTCGCCTCACATAACCAATTATCATCGTCTTCTTTAATCAAAAGTATAAAACGACCATTTTTCAAACGAAGTGCGTGGTCTTTTCCATCGACGAAGCGCCAAAACTCGTTTTTTCCACATTCCTTCGTGCATTCTAGCGTTTTTCCCCTGTTCAGGCGCCTAATTGCTACAAAAGCAATTAATAATTTCGAGAGGTAACAATAATACTTGTGCGAACGTAGTGGCAATGTTAATAATAAGTCGGAACTGCCAGCCGCACGCACGCAATCCTGCATAATATATGGCATAATATACGCGGATGTATGTATATATAGAAGGAGTTTAATATGATATTAGCGCTTATACGGAACCCAATTCTCGTAATAGAAGGCGACGATGAACCCTTCAGTAGCGATGATATAGCACAAGTTCTTTTGTGATGTGAAAGCGTAATCGACGTGATAAATGTAGGTGATGTTATTAGGTTTTTGATTATTAGAACTGAGAGGTTATTTCTACAAATTAGATCTTCGTGTTGTGGTAAATAAGTAACGGGAAATGGCATTTTCAAGAAAACTTACCGTTTCGACGCCAAATAATCCAGAAAAGGAAAAGTTAAAAAATGAAATGAGGGTGAAAAAATCTGGATTAAATACAATAAAAACTCTGAAGATCAAGATGATATTTTCTCGCTTTTTATATATATATATATACCACAATTGGAATAAGAAAAATAACAAAGAATTTAAATAATATGCCTCGGGATTTAGATCCTTTTCATTTTGAGAATATTTAAATTCTTTGCTTATTGGTTTGAAACGAACGAGCAAATAAAAGAATTTTAGGAGCAATTTTATTAGCTGCTCGTATTTTTTTTTACAATAACAAACTAAATTGGATTAATCAAGTTGCTTTTTTTTATTCTTTTCATATACCGCAATGGTTAAAACGTCAATGAAAAAGGGGTAGCACACATAACTACCATAACCATATCCATATATGAAGTTACTTGAAGGGTCGGTAGATTGGGACCTCTGTGGTTTCGCAGAATAATCTTATTTGCCGCGTAAAAATAAATTTGTATCCGCCGGGAATGAAATTCAAATATGCTACAGCCCGGTGGGCCTTTCGCGAATATAACAGAGGATAATTATGTTACTCTTCCGTCCTAAAATGAAGTCAAGTCCTTTTTTCCTCGCAGTTACTACAGCCATTCGATGCGAACGATGTTTCTAGAATAGAATTTATTGCGACTTTATATTTCAATAAACTCTATAACGTAGGCTCGATAACAGCAAAATTGCATATTTTTCTGCATTTATCAAGTGTATTAAGTAGTTACATAGTTTTTGGGCGTGTCCGGATAAAAGATATCTCTGCCGTCCTTTTCGATTGCTTTGAAATGGGTGGTACATCGTACAATGGCTTGTGATGGGCGTAACCTTCGAAATACCGCAAATGGGAGTGTTTGTTAGATTTTAGATACGCAAAAAAACAATTTCAACTGATAAAAAGTGCCTCCAACTAAAGTCTGCGTTTGAAAACACGCCTTACAAATAGTCTACTGTTATTTCGAACAAATAATTTTGTTAATTCAGATACTTGTTTAAGACGAATTTAAAATTAAAGTAAACTTGAAATCTTCTTTTAATAATAATAATATTGCAACAAAAGTAAAAAGAAAAAAGGCAAGAATTTTCTTTTGCAAATCTGCCATCTAAACCTCGGATAAATTAACAAAATCACTAGAATAAATCCTAAATTTAATAGATGGGCAACTTAATAATACAAAATCAGTATAGTGCACTCGATATATACGTCACAATTCGTAAAGAAAAAAGCAAATAACAATAAACAATATTTGACTCACCAAATTTAGATTTTCAGTAGATCAATGAAGACACTTTAATTGGTAAACCGTGTTTCATTTGTTCGAAAATTTTCTTAGGAAAATTGGCATCATCTTGACATGCTTGTGTCAATAATGTTTAAGTCTGGTGACCGCGCCGGCCACTGTAAAGTTTTAATCTTTTTCCCTTTAAACCATTCAGTGATGGTTTTTGTTTTATGAATTGGAGCGTTATCTTGCTGAAAAACAAAATTGTGCCCGGCCCATTGGTTTCCAAAACGTGGAAGATTGTCACGCAATAACTCTTTATACGTCACAGATGTCATTTTGTTTGTGCAAAACACTATCCCACTTTTATCGCGGAATCCAATCGCTGCCCATATCATCAGAAATCCACCCCCTAATTGTCTGGTCATTTTCACTTTCGGTTCCTTTCTCAGATCATGATAATAATGCGAGTACCCATCCGGTCCGTCCAAATTAAAACGTTTCTCATCGGAAAATATGTATTTTGTTCCGCACTAATCTTTAATTCCATATTTTAGTAATTTTATGGGGCAGTTTGTTTCTTATACAATACATGTGAAAATGACTACTAAATCATCAAATATAATAATTACGATGTGTAAATCGAGAATAATAGAGGACCCAAGATTGATCGTTATGGGGCAACAGACTTCAAAAATATAATATTAGAAATAGCACCATTCGGAACCACTCTTTATCTATAGATTTAAATACGCTCTGAAAAATTTTGGCGAATTAAAATCCAGATGAGTAGAATACAAAATAGCCAATAGGATCTCGTGATTAACGGTATCGAAGCCCTTTGAGCAATCCAGTAGTATTAAAATTATCAACAGAGCTAATGGTATCACCTGTAATGCACAGCGATTATGTAGCAGGAAACAAGTAAAATAAGTTGCAAATTGAACATCAACGACACGTTCCAAAACCTTTGACAACGTAGGAAGAACGCCAATAGAGACCATAGATCGCCGCAATCCTTCGGCTCAGTAACTTTAGGCAATGGGACAATACTAGCAATTCTCACACCATCGACCAAATATTCATTCACAATATGAATTAGAAAGAATAATAAAAAGAGGCAACAGAACTTAATCATTCTAATGTTAATATTATCCAATCCACAAGCACCGGAAGTAATATTTGAAAGAATCATTTCAACACATCATCAACAATTTTAAAAGTGAATTCCAATTGCGCACGTTACAATCATTATTACAAAAAGCTAAAGTTTCAAAATGGGGTTGGAGTTTAATTCCAGTAATTGTTGAGAAGTAATTATTGATCAAATTAACATCTTGCAGGTCAAGAGGAACACTCCCAACATATTTATTATATACATTATTATTATTAACATTAAATTTTCTCCAATACTCTCTAACATAAGAATGACCGAACTTATGCGTTCTTTTCAGATTATATAGTGGCCGAAGTCAAATTACGAAGTCCTTTGGAGGTTAGAACGCTTAAATCTCGAAAAAGCTTTATCACGAAGAGACATCATTGTTAATCGGCCAAGGAGTCATGGACTTCAGTATTCCAAGAAGCAGAAGTGTGGACATGATGAGTATCGTCAAACGTCAATCTGGAAAACTTTAATTGCTGAGACTTTTGTCGCACGAAAAAATCTAAATTTAACGTCGAAATTGAACTAGAACACTCAGGAACAATAATTAAATGGAAGCAACTAATACATCGTTAAATAAAATACGCTCGTTTAATTAGATCCGTTTCAATTTCCACCTACCTACCTGCCAATACCTATACCTATAACGCTCTCTAAAGTAAACCTACGACGCTACATACAACGTGCACATTATGTATTCGCGAGTGCCTCGCGTTTGTCGACCGAATGCCCTATTTGCATAGTTAAAAGGTAGCGAGCGGGCTGTATATGCCGCGCTATGACAACCCACCACTACACCGCCGCTCTATTTTGCATTATTTATCAAAGTCGTACGTATTCTGCGAGAGAACCTAGTTGCCGTTGACCGTATATACGCGCTTCGAGCGATCGGGGCAAGGGGAAAAGCCGATAGAAGGTTTGCAAATTGATTGCCGTTGGTGGTTTTCGAATGTTTCGTGGAAAATATGCCTCGGATCGGGTTATCATTCGATAGAGGGTGGTTAATAGCATAAAAATGGACAATGAAATCTACTTTTGCTTTCAACTTCTGTTGATGATTATTTATTTGGAATCATAGCGAGCTGTGTTTATTATAATTCCAAAAACAGAGGAGGCAGCGGAAGCAGAATGGTTCACACGCATAGTATTGAGAGTCCCGAAAAAAAAGAGGATAAGGATAACGGCGAATTTTACACCAACAAACAACAAAGATTTAATTTAAATTTCTGCAAATTTAATCAGAGCTATTTCAATATAAACCAGCTTCGTGAAGCAGATGAAAAACGATTGAAAAATGCAGGTCCAAAACCGAACTTACTCCCTTTTTCCCAAGGATTATCGAAGACGAAAAAAATACGCTTCCCAGTAGCGACATCTACCCAACCGCGTATAGATAAAAATGTCGGTCTACAACATTCGGAGGGGTTAGCAGCCATCTAAAGTCCCGGATATTCGTGAGAAACACACGCCGCCATTTCAAATAATTTCGGATATCCCGTAGAGACGTCCGAGAACCCTGTAACGTAGTAGCTTGCAACCGGAAACGGAAATATAAGAACGGATGTACACAAGTCTAAAAGGTCGCACGGCGAATATTTGGAACGGACACAAGTTTTCACATAAAATCTGATAAAATGGGGGCCTTTTGGGCTTGGCCAGTTCTATGTCGGTTCCTACCGGTTTTCTAAGCTGGACGCAGCATTGCAAGTTTTGGTGTTTATTTTTGGAACTAGACGAGAAAATTGTACGGAATATAAACTATTTAGTTCCTTTCGAGTTTTCGGAATTTGAGGACGATGTACAGATGTACTCTTGCAGAAGATGTCCTCGATTTAATGCTATCAAACAAGGATGAAATATAACCGTTGAAGTTTTACATATAACAGAATTGCTTTAATTTATTCAACTTATAGAATTAATTTATTTTAAATGTAGAATTAGGCAAGTCTAACTCTGAAAAAGTATTGATTTATTCTCCCATATGTTATTTTTTGCGTTGAGTTGAGATTGATGCGAGATGACAAGTGCAACCATTTAAGAAAAAGGTGAAGATGCCGTTGTAATATAGGCCGCGTCGGGAATACAACGCAACAGCGTCGCTACGTTGCAGCGTAGTCGGTTAGCTAAACGGACAAATCGGGTCTAAATACCATCAATCTTATCCGTTTCGTATATCCTCGAAAATAGGACGCCTTGGACCGATATTGACTCATATAATTCACTAAATTTTAATTCAGACAAGGGATGGTTAGGTGTCAGGCACAGGTTAGGCGTATAGACGGTACCGGTGCTGCTTTATTGTAGCGCTCTAACGCTAACGCAAGACTTCTTCTTGATTAATGGCGGCCGCTTGAAGAAAGCGCTTCAAAGAATGTGTCTCATTCAGAGCACTGCTTCAGCAGAGCAAGAGTATCTGCGGCGACCAGATATGTGACCAGTGTATCCAAGTATAGGCAGGTGGCCCAGAAAGTCATGTAAAGGGTAACTAATGCCATTTCGCCCTCGCCCAGAAGATATATTTGGCGTTCCGGTGTGGTCACAGAAGCTACGAATGAAGTAGTAAAGAAAGTGCGCGGTGTTACACCATAGTGCTAACGTACCCCACGACTCAAGGGCGTTAACCACAGCTCAATGGTTCAAGTGAGTGATATTATTGTTAAACGTCAAGCTGGACACTAACGCCAAGAGAGCCGCGAGCTAGGGCCTTCCAAGTCCACCAGGATTATTTTTCTTTTATTTGTCAGTTAAATCGATTTTTTTTTTCGTAAACGTTAATATTTTAATTAAATTAATATTCATTTCTTTGCTTCCCGAGGACCCCATTTTCAATAAGAAACCTTTTTTTTTGTATATGTTGTATTTCTTTTTGTAATAAAATTTGTTATTATTTTGAAATCAATTTTTTTATTTTTCGGTGCACACAACCCCAGAAGCTGAGGGGCTAATTTATTGAAAGAATAAGTTAAATATTTAAAACTAAGCATTTCAAAGCAAGTAGTAATTTTATTAGTTTTTCATTTAATTTACAATCGCCATTTTGTTAGTTTTTCATTTAGTTTGCAATCAGCTCTGGTGCAATTTAGAGACCATCGTAGGGTCAGTACCGTAGCAAGTGTTTATAGTGACTTTTTGAGATATCATTGCTGCCAAAAACTCCAGAAATTAGAAAATAAAGCGGAAAAATTGTTTTAGTCCAGATTGGCAGTATGAGGGTAGCCTAAAAAATTTCAAGCCTCGACATGGAAACGACATTAGTATAACATTCTTTATTTCAGTACAAATTTTGTATTTTAAGCTTTTCCTAGAGCTTCACATATGAATTTTGGGAATAACCCCGGACCATAAACAAAATTGTAAATTTGACGACCTAAGTATACACAAGTTATAAAACTTTTATAATGTGGTTTTTAGTAGCCTACTACTTCTGTAGTATGTATAGGACATTCGGGTTTTATATCTCCAAGGGCTACTAAAGAATCCTTTTTTAAATGGTCCATAATACGGAAAATATAAAGAACCTTACCACGTGACCAGCGAAAACAAGTCTAAAAGGACAGATACTAAGATAACGACACACATGTTTATATGGCCCGGTTTTATTAGTGTCTAAAAACGCAATTTTCGAACGAGAAGCAGCCCCAATATTGAACAAACGTGTTGCCACGTTGGTTTATTCGGAAGCTCGCAGCTGTCAATGGAATAAAAACAATAGAGAATAATGGTTTGTTATTTTCACCGATAATTGAACAATGAATGGCTGCTATTTTCATCACAAACGTCTGCGGTACGGCTTCGTCGTACGACTTTAACGTGAGTTGGTAGCGACTGTCTTCAGATACTATTCTATATTAAACTTTGTATTATCGCTTTTCATTATTGTAAGCGCAAAATGAATTGAGTGAAAGAGCAAATGTTGCAGGGTTGGTATCAGTTCCTTTTGTTTCCCTCATTTCTATTAACGGAACGAATTTATTAAGATTTTTTACCACTTCATATACGTGAATAAAATATGGTGAAGCTTCTTTCAAACACCCCGCGTACATGTTTACCTTATGGCTTTTACCCTTAAAGCCCTGCAGCTTCAATACCCAATCTCTGGTTGGCCACGGGCCGTTCTGTCGCTGGTCGAGAGTTGTCAGTGCTTGGCGGCCTAGGCCTAGGCTTCAAAGGGCAAGATGCAAGGCAAATTCCGCGAAGTCGGTGCAGACTGTTACCCATCAAAAGTTGAGAAGAGAGCTTCTCTAATATGGAGAGCACGGGGTAAGAAGGGCCCAGTCATTCTCCTTCCAGCGAGTGACAGACTTATGCGGGTTCAGCCAGTTCCTGCTTAGTCCGTAGGAACTGGCTGAATGCAAAAGCGAGTCAGCAACTTTCCCCTAAGTGGGGTTGGCACTACTATTATCTCTATACAGGGTATTCTACCAGATTCTCTATAGAGGTGCCTTACTTAAATCAGAATATATCTCAATAAACTTGTAACCGGAAGTGAGTAGTTTTTAAGTAATACACAAAATCATGTTCCATTTTTCTTAGGTTTAAAATTAAAAAAGTAAAAATTCTTGCTGAATCCGGCCCTGACAACTAAAGCACACCCGAAGCAACTTCAACGTTCGCCGAGTAACTTCCAGCATTAATTATTATTTGTTTGGTCGGATGAAACTTTCGCGATTTTCTTCGCTATTATGTAAGAACGGCGGTCCCGATGCACGCGTATTACTTGTAGCCCGTCTAAACGGGCCGTATACAGTCGCGGGATAGGGGCGCGATTTCACCATCAGCGCGGAAACCAATTAAAGCTATGGCTAAAATCAATAGATGGCGTAATTACTCATCTCGTGAGGAACGCGTCGAGTGTTTTACATTTTCGAAAACAGTTGCGAAATGAATTTTAATAGAGTCATTATCGGGAAAACGCGAAAGATACACATATACAGTTAGCGAGTGGAAGAGAAAGTTGTAAAAGGGAAGGGGGAGGGTGGCTTGGCGTTTACGTTGAAAGGCAGGTAGAAGTTTGGATTAAAAATTCGTTTCTTAATTGTAAAAACACGTAAAAAAGAGCATTGAAAACAATACAATTTTTTTACTCCAATTTTCTACAACAAAAGCAATAATTTCAACATCATCTTAGTACTTTCGACGTCCTAAAGATAAGTCCTTCTCGCTCCATCCGCAGCATAAAACAGACGTATTGCAGACACCGTTTTATTTTAAAATATCAATACGACACGTGCACAATTTGTTTGTTTTTCTTTTTCACGTCGACAGCGCGTATAAACCCAAACTCTATCCGACGCGACGGCTATGTATACGCACATAATATGTTAATTTCTATGTGTCCGGTTGAAGTTGGCCAAGATCCTCACGGATCTAAATGCAGGTATTTATATGCGCGGGCTAGAAATAAAACGTTGGTAGTTTTGGAATTCCTTCGGGTCTGGTATTCAGACCGTGCGGTCATCGGAAGGTGCGTAAATTTAGAATCTAGAAGCAGAGGAGTCTAATGGCCAAGTTTTACGAATAAGAACAATATGAAGGATGTGATTTATTTCAGTGGGCGTGGTTGAAGGTTTATAAAGGGCGCCAATTGAATTCTGCGCAAGAGAGCAAGGCGAATATTTCAAAGAAAAATTAAAGCTCGCTATACCTTTATCCCCATTACTTGGAAAGAATAACTAATTTTAAAGGAGACATTTGTAGAATGCGTAGTACTTTACTGTGTTACATGTAAGATGAAAACAAGTATGAATTATTTGTATCACAAGGTTCTTCACAGTTTCATTGAAAGTAGCTATCAAAGTTGCCATCCTGTGCTTTATCTACGAGCCATCAACATCATCCGCACAGGCCATATTGATACTCAGGCTTTAATTCGTCGAGCCCACGAAATAACTTGCTGGAAAGGAATGGCCAAAGATATACAAAACTGTGAAGAACGATGCAGGGAGTACGAGAGCACAAAGAAAGCGAACGACGCAGAATATGTATTAACTAAGCAAATTCCAATCTTACCGTGGCAGGTAGTGGTCTCATTTTGATAGGCGAGAATGTATGGTTGTTACAGGCAGCTATTTTGGTCACCTAGATTTCAAAGTTAAAACCGCATCTGCAGAAACCATTAATATCTTGAAGGAGTGGTTCGCATCATATACCAAGGAGTTAAAGAAATTCGTACATCAAACTTCTTCCCAAAAATTTCCTCGAAGTAAATGGATTGGCAGAAAGAGAGTGCAAATGCACTAAATCTCCGTTTTTTATTGATTTTAGAAATTAAATTATTTATGTATTTTGTAGAAAAATTATAATATATAAAATTGGCGCCACGCCCAAAACTCTTCGTATAACTTTAAAATCGGAATGTTACCGAATATTTCAATTATTACTAAATTAATTGCATAGCATCAACACCAGCAATTATATATCCATTTTTTTCGTTTAATTTGGAATATTCCAACAAATGAAAATGTGCGTATGAGTGCCTATTACGAGAAACCATTTCGTGGTTCAAATAGTTTCCATAACATCGTTTGTTTATTTGTCGCGCGTGGTTAGTGGTTTTCCCTTATTTATTTTATTAACGTTAAATTACGTGAGATGATACATTTTCGTATTCATTAAATGAATTGTGGAGCTTGTCGGGTATTTCGCATTACATATTTGGCAATCTCTGTGTGTGGGAAATGAAATAACATACACATATGTGTAGTTGTTTTAAACATTTATATATTGATTGAAAGGGTTACAGTTAGCGGGTAAAAATCTACACTCTAAAAAGGCGGGAAGTTTACCCATTTATAGTGTGTATTTTATAAATGTACACGTTAATATTAATTGGGGGTTAAAATTTTGAGCATTAACCTAAATTGTTACTCTATAAAGAGTAAATTAACACCTTGAACAGTTCAATTCTCTGTTTTTATTGAGTCCGATAATCATTTCGGTGATATTCGGATTTCGTAGAAGGAAGTAAGCAATTATTTTTGTTTTACGAAATTGGCAAATACGCGTATTTTTTTAAGGAATACACGTTTTTTTGTAGGCGTTAAATGAATTCAAAGCCAACACCAAAAAAAATGCCAGGCTTATTCATTTGCAAAATACCGGTGCAGAAGATGGAAAGATTTGAGTCCTTTAGTGGAAAGATTGCTTATGTTTATACAAAAGCAACTATAGTGGGAACATCCGTTGCGAAGCTGGTGTATCTGGGTTGGGCGAAGATTCTCACTGGTTAAAGATTAGAGATCTGCCTGACCCTCACAATTCAAATAAAGAAAATAATAATCTTATTTAATAATTTCTTAATAACTTTATTTAATAATTTCAACCGCTTACTTTAAATTTTGTACAAATATTATCGGACGTAAGTCAAACATTACGTACCAAGACATCACTTTATTTATTATTATTTTAAAGAATAAAATTAAACTAGAGGTGTGTGTAGGATTAAAGAAGGTTATCTCCTATTTTCGGGGTAATCTTGCCTAATTCTTTTAACATGTAGAGAGTCTCAAAATCCACCAAACAAGCTCTAAAATCTCTCAGCTTCGAAGCCATAGGAGATCAGAGACTAGAGCCGGTCGTAATCAATTCAGCGCACGTTAAACTGAATAGTTTGCTTGGATTTAATGCACTACATAGCTTCCTTGCACGGGGTAATATGTGAATTCGGCTGGATATTCAACGTTCACCAGTCTCATGTTACATCGCAGTTTCATTAACGAGAGAATGGCGATGTTTGCGTAGTCCTATCAGGCAGTCTTATGTATCCAACGAAGCCAACGCGAACAGCAGATCGCCCGAAGGCGCCGTATGTACAGAAGGTTGTTTTCACAGTTCATAATGAAGACCAACAAACCATATACATACATTTCAGAGCTTTAAAGTTGCCCCAGCGTCGGAGATTTATTTTTATTGAAGTTAAATATACTTTTTAGCTTTAAATTCGTTCCAGTGGAGAACCTAATTAACCCTAGGCGCACACGTTCGCAGCAGTGAGACGATTCTTCTTCATTTGGTGGAATTACTTTCATCCTTCCAGACCTTCTGAAAGTGTATAATGCATATCTATCGTATCGGAGGTAGTTTCCAATTACAAGAAGTCGATGGACTCGGCCGAGGCTATCGGGAAATTAAAGGCGACAGACGGAGAATTACTGTTTTCCCCGGCAGAATGAAATCCCAAGTAAATTTCATCCGGTCGGAATAGAGCCGTCGTGCTTCTTTTCCCCGCGATTGTTTCCGGTTCAGCAGTAATTTAGAAATAAACCCTCTAGGAAGAAAAATCGCACCACGTAGAAAAGAATTTTGATGCAGAGCGGAAATTATGAATAAATTTTGATGATAATGAATGAGCGACCAAAAATTTCGGCTGAGAATTAGTTTAAAATGACAAATTGATTGAACTGATCAGAGAGGCTGATTCTTAATAGTCGTTTATGGGGAAACACCTGCGGGCAAGCTGACAAGTTCATTACTAGAGACGAATTTGCTGCTGATATACGTTAATACTTCGTTAGAAAGAGCATTTAATAGCCGGTATCCTTTAGAAATAATTTTTACAGTTAGGATAGGGAAAAAATTAAAACATGTTCGAGCAAGCAATTTCAAAATTTTAGATAAGGTTTTAGCTATTAGCATGGCCTTTCCATGCTTTTAAAATTACGAGGGTGGCGTCTTTAACTTTTACCAACGACCGTAAACTTTTACGTTTATTATTGTTGAAGCAGTGACAGCAGAGAAATCGACTGAGCCGTTTGTTTAGAGTGAACGTTAAAAGAAAATTTAAAATTTAATTTTATGAAAAAATGGAAATTACACGTAGAGACTTTCATTTAAGTACAGATCTAACATAACAACAATGCAATAAATGGCGTCGATGAACTTTTGGTAATTTCCCAAATTCAACGTATTCGTAGCAGTCCGGATGATCGGTACGCCTTGTTTTAGTGATACAGAAGGTAGTGACGTAAATGAGTGAATATGTCCAAATTTATTTGGGTTGTTATCTAATCTTTCGAATGTGCAAGAGTTATAGCGTTTTTATAGTTTCGAAAATCCGAAGATTTTTGCTTCTTTCTTTTAACCAGCTAAATTGGGTTTATTTTAATACTACTTTCGTTGGGCTTTCCGACCTTGCGATTCTATGGCAACTTTGGGCATATGTCCTGGTACGGTCTTGTGAGGTACGTTGGTTATTTTACACAATGTATAAGACGAGGGTGAAAACCCAATCTGGTGGAAATTAGAGAGAAGAAGTCACCAACACTGCTCCGCCTGGCAATTAAAAAGAGAAAACGTGGTCAAAATTTTTAACTTTAAAGCCTATTGTGCCTGTTAAATAATTTGTGTTTGTTTCTTTACACTTACATATTTATATCAACTAAATAATGAAATTTTAAATATTAAATTGACTCCCGATGCACATCATAACGATACAAAATATTTACATAGAGTGAGGAAGAAAAGGAAAGAAAGGTTCCTTTCTTTCGTAAAATCAAAGGTAAAAGTGTTATAAAAATTCTAACTAAATATAATTAATATAAAAAAAATGGGTTTTTAAAAAAGGAATCAAAAAATTTTCGTAATATGTAGCAATTTTTATTTAAAAAAAAAACAAAGAAAAAATAATAAACCGGCAACCTCAAAGAGAGTACAAGAAGTCTTTATAGTTTTCCTGCTTAAACAAAATTGTTACGAAATTCATTTGTTTAGATTCGATAAGCCTGTCGCAGAAATACGTAAAAAATTGAAGGAAGCATTTAGAGACGAAGCTTTGGGTTAAACATGAACCTGCAGCTAGCTGCAAAGTTTCAAAAATGGCCGCGCGCGCAACGACATCCATGTTTACTTGTTCACAACCAGTATAGAACGAATATAGAAATATTCAGTTTATAAACAATTCTCCTTTTCGTTAACTACCACTTATTATTACCTATAATACATTGCACGTAATATCCAAGAGAGTTTGTCCAATTGAAATTCACGCAACGGACAGCCATCCAAGTATTAACAAAATTATAAATTTCCAAGCGTAGCTATATTGTGATAGTAACGCTCACTTGATGGATTGCACCGTATAAATTTAGAGCCCAGACCAGTTATTAAACGAGGACGCGATCGTCTTTTTTTCCGAATTCCGCAAATGTATGTAACTCTACGTTATCCCCTTCCTGCATACCCTCACTAAAATCCCCTTTCCAAGTGACAGCATTCGGGTTAATCATTAATTTATTGCAACGCAGGTTTGCCAAACGCAAACGTCCAAAGCGTTAGGCACACGAGGTGGATATTTCCAATTGAAATGTTTATGAAAATTGATAGCAGTAATTCAGCAAAAAGGGGGATACGTGGAGGCAAGTGGGGAACGTGTTATGACAACGTGAAGGGTCGCCAGGGGCAAAGTGAAGCTGAAATTAATAATCGTGTTTGTTATAGTTTCGAGCGATGTAAATTTATAAATCGATTATACATGGTAATTTGATCTAATAATTTAAATTAAAACTGAAATCGGGACCAATAGGATTGAGGGTTATAAAATCCGAATTGTATGTGAGGGGAAATTAATCAAAAAGGCAATGTTTTTAGTAATTATGATTATTGCGGTGCGTTCTCCTATTTTTTTTTTATTTAATTGTTTCACTGAATATTTCCGCCATTTTGTTCTTTAATGTTTTCAATTTCTAACTACTTGTTTCTGAAAGTTGGCTTTTATGAGTCAGGTCAAGCAATATAAATGCTGACCGCGGAGAAGTTTCGTTCATCAAACTAATTTCACTTAAAATCAGTTTCTTTTATTCTTGTTTATCTTTTCGCACTAAATTAAAAGCAAACAATAATCACCAAGAAAAGCTATTAATGGACAGCATTTCGAGCGGCAATATCATCAAAAGCTCCATTTATTTCCACCTTATATATATATATCTGCAACATACACATTTCCTGCAACAACTTTAATTACCGGATGGAAGCCCGGAACTTCAGCGACGAAAAGTCCTTTCCCCGGAATGAAACTACGTAGAAAATAGAGGAGAACTTTATACGAAAGATAGATTCTTTTGAAAACAAGTTAGATAAATACTTACGTACCAAGTTCCCTGAGAAACTACTTAAAAATCCATCTGAGAGGCAAAAGCTTTTCCGCAAATAATTTCAGATATATCTAGTGAGTGTTGTTAGACGTACGGAAGGAATAATTAAAGTTGCGGTTCGAACTGAATTCTGTTAAACTTAGTTGGAATATTATTACTAATTGATGGATCGGGGAAAATTGAAATGCAGTTTTAGATATGCTCAAGTCATTGTGTTTATTGAAATTACAGCACCATTAAGTACCAATTATATCAACTGCGCGCGGTAAAATTATGGAATAAATTTATAAAATTTCAAGCAGTTTGTTTTTCGAAGAAATGCTCAGATGGGTCAATTTTATTTTTAAAAAATAAACGTTTTCTCATTAGTTTGAAGTTTCCCACGTTTCTAGTTTTCAAGTATCTTTTTAAATGACCATCTCGGATTTTCTTTTAGATAGATTATTTAATTGGCTAAATGGTACCATCAAAATGGAGCCCGAGTTCTTGTCTGCATACAGGGAGTTAACTATTCTACCGGTTATGGAAATTGGATGGATTGTACCTAACTCTGCACAAATTTGAAAAATATCAATCTGGCTTTTCTAAGATTTTTTTTTATTGCATTATCATCAAGAACTCGGATAAATATCATGGTTCTACCTCTTACCTTACATTTCCAATAATTTTGGCCTAGATAGGTCAAACGGTCCCCGATATCGCTAACGCCTCTGAACATTTTGCGTCATCTGCAAGCATAAAAAGAAAAAAATTCCTATTAAGTTTTAATTGGGTTATATGTACAGGAAAACATTTAACGACACATTGTTTGCAACAACCATTTTAGAAACTTCGCGACAGGAATTACTATAATGACAATGTTTTACGATCAATTTCAAGAACTTCCGCCGTATACCTAATTACCATTACCAACGCCACCTAGACGGTTCTACGACGTACTAAAATCGTGGAAATTATCGCCCAAAAAAAATTAGCAAAACAACTACAACGGGTAATTCATTATCGCTATAGAATAGTAAATATCAGAGATATTTTAGTAGATTTTCGGACTGACTGCGAGTTCGAGCATAGGAACGAGTACATTTCTCGGTATCGTAAAAGTTATACGGTGCGCCGTAAAACTGTGCGTTTAAACTAATAAAATACGAGCTCTACTGTTGTCCAAGTTACAACGTTTCTAGGTTTATATCTATGTATGCTCGAATTAAAGCTCACGTAACGATAGAGCTTGACGTTTGATGGTTTGTGTAAGAGCGTTTGTAGTCGAGATTTAGAATTATTTTTTAATTTGTTCCATGACGTTTTAAACGATATTACATTTCAATTGAAAAGGCTTGGGTTACTTTCTGAAGAGATACAGGCGGGATAAATTAAATGCAAAAGATTCAGAACCAGAGCGTATTTGCTCGAACTGAATCACGAGGCAGTAGTATGGAAGAGACGTTTAAAACAATTGTTAAAAGCTGAAGATTGCAATTTTGGAAATGCAAGTAACAATGGCTATTTACCTAGCCATTCTGACAGGAACAGAGATGACGCGAGGAGTACCGATGCTAAGTTACCAGCACCCGGAGTAAACATGAACATTTAATATTGAAGGAAACTGCAAGGCCGAAGGCGCACGTCAGCGAACCAGGGAACAAAAGTCAGAATCAAGAGGACAAAGAACGATACCCGTAGATAAGCTAGCAAATTTGAGCTTGTTTTACAGTATTGTATTTTAGACGAAAACATAATTCAAAAACGTCTTCACACATTGTTCTAATCATTACTTTCTTTTTAATAAATCTTCGGCCATTGACTTCTTAACATTTTCAGCTTCGTTTGCGAAGAAGTGGTCGTTACCCTTTTAACTGCTTTGTGCCTTTCGTTAATACCGGCAACGATATGAGATCTGAAGACCTCGAAGGCCAAGTTCCTTCCTATTTCCTCTTCATGGAAAAATTAAGTGCAACGGAATTTTGAATTTAGTTTGCAAATCAATAGAAAACATCTCAAGCTCGATTCACAGGAAGAGGTTAGCTATAAAAGGAAATGGGCTGTTACCCAGTGGCGATTGGTGATGAAAAGAACAAGAATTCGATTCGCTCATGTATTTCCGTTGCGTATCGTGTACATTGTATTTCATAAAGGAAAAACTAACAACCTATTCACCATCCATTTACGTTTATATAATATACTCTTCAACATATTAACATTTCCTCCAATAAATTTTGTATGAATCGGATGTTATTCCGATAAAGTTACGTAACACTATTACCTGCAATTTACTTCAAATTTATTCAAATCAAAGTCGTCCGAAAATTATTCCATGCCATCGAAGGTTTGCAGCACGATATTATTTACGGGACAGACATGCTATCGGCCACCAGAAACGCTAGGCCAAGGTAGAAACATACAATTTGATCGTGTATTCATGTAGAGGCTCTCGATCACGCGATATCAGGGTAGTGGAGCTCTTGGATGGGGTGTATTTCTTCATTATTACAGGTTATGGTTGCCAACACGTCCTTCATTTTGGACAGGCAAAAATTATACATAATATATACAGATTGGATTTGGATGTACGCCAGAAAGGAAACTGGAAAGACATGCAGTCTTCTGCGGTGGATATCTTAAAATGCATTAAAGGGGGGCGAGTTGGCAGGTGTCGAATGTTTGTCAAATATTTTTTCAGATACAAAGAGTTCTATATGTATTCGTCAAGATGTCTGAAAAGTTTGGATGAATCTCACCAATTTACGAAAGCAGGATTAATAAGAACAGTTGGCACATCTGCCATATTCAACAATGGATGTAAAAAGTAGAAATAAAAGACAAATAAAGTGGAATTAATAAAAAGAATGAATACAACAAGAAACATACCAAAGCAGTACGCAAACACAAGCCTCAAAACTAATTTAATACGCGCAACAGAGATCTACTGTGACGTCATATTTCTTCTTCAAGTAATTCAAATGTTTCAACCAAATACATATATACAACCACGGTATATTTTTACGAACAATACACATTTCTAATAGAATCTAAAACTACAGAACCAATCCTTACTGTACGTAATCAGCTCGTCGCGAACTTGTTCTATCAAGCGCAATCTTGCGGGCTACGTAGGAACGATGACATTAGGGAATATGGGAGATTCAATGCTGTCTTTATACGGTCTCCATACGTCGAACTAACACGATTAATTCGTGTTCGGGATGTGTAAAGTTCGTTCCGGTTTATTGTATTGACTCAACGTTATATCTATATGTACATATGTAACAACATATGTACATAGGCATATACGGACTCAGCATGAACGTAGCGTGCCGAACATGCCGCATATGTATCTACTCTAGTCTATAATGCAAAGCGAGAACTCTAGACTAAACCCGACGATAGATAATTCACGCAATCATGATGAAATTCCAAACTTATAATGAAAGTTAGCAAGGGCGTATTGGCGCGCCGCTGGAGGTATAAGGCGATTAATTATTTGTATATGTGCGGTGGTAAAATGGTGGGGGAAGAAACGATGATGAGCTAGTGATAATTTCCGTTTCGACGATATGTAATTCAGCTAGATACGATAGATTACATTGTTAATAGTTTTTTTTAAAGCGTGATTTACATTTACGGCACCTTGTCGCTTGACGTGTCGTATCGAGGAATTATTTCTTCTACAGCAAGGCTCGCTTACTCGATTTAGATGCTATTTCAAGAGACAGTGTCCAGTCACCAAACCCGGTAACGGTCTTGATCTTTTTTTGCTGCGTTTAATTAGATTAACTGAAAACTTAGAACCTCCATTTCCTATTGCTCGTGGTTTGAAGCTTTGCTTCAGGACAGTGCTAGAAAACCAGCATTTCACCACATAGGATGACTTTTTCTGGATCTGCTGTGAAGCGTTCTATGGTGCGAACTGTCAATGTTTCTCATGTCTATCAGCATTTTTCCATCAATTTTCCAAATGTTTTCATCAATTCCGAATGTCATAGGTCGACCAGGATGTTCACCTTTAAACTCCTAAACACCTCCTTCAACAATTGAAAACTTGTCTTCACCAGCAATTTGATATTAATGCGGTGCTCGTTTTTTATGATGATGTCATAATTCAAGGTGGTTGGTTACACTGCTCAAGATTTTTGTAGCTTGAATATTAGAATTGTCTTTTTTTTTGTAAGAATAAAATAAGTGTGGAGTTTGTCCCGAAGCCCGAAGTTTGTCCCGAAGTCCCGAAGTTTGGAGAGAACAGTGTCGCTGCTTTCTAAATGGCAGGCGTCCCTAGAGAGCGCTAAAAGATGTCTGTTTTGTCGCTTCAAATGTTATGGTATTGACTACGAGATAAACTGTACAAGGCAGAGTGAAAACACTCTCGAAACCACGCTGATGACGCCGGGCAGGCAGAGACATTTGCGTGGGTGGTGTGTTTTTCTCTCCTTGCACTGCTTTAGCCGTAAATGAGATTCCATCAATACCATGGAAGCTATTTTAGGATCTTTTTTTTTGTTATTGAGTTTATGTTTACTTATTCGAGAACTTTACTTATTGTTGCTTTATGTGGTCTTTTTTTCCACTATTACATCATATTTAGTCTGAATTTGTAAATTTTGAAAATAAATCACTTTTGGACGAGGAATCTTATTACTGGGTAAGAAATCAAAAATGACGATCTTGCTATAATTTACATAGCAAATGTACACCTACTCTCTACCTACTCGATATACACACATAGCATTAAAGCTCCTTTGATGTGCGTATAATATATTCACCCTTTAAACTAAAACTTTGCCGGAAAGTTAACCTGAATTTTCGAAACATTCTAAAATCGCGAACGAATCTGTTCAAGTTATGCTTTACACCCGCGTACGCCCAAACTTCCTCTTTTACTATCGCAAACGCTAGTGTAATACTTGCAGTTTACCGCTCTGTTAATGGGGCGAACCTATGCTTTTGATCTGACATGAAAGCGTATACAATTTTGCAGGTATTATAATAGCGTTTTGTTGTTATTATTAAACGAACGTTTTATTAAATTTATTAAATAAATAACATTCACCCCAGTCTATAAAACATTTATAATCTTCCCACCAAACATATTTTATTCCCTCGTAATTTCCATTGCGTCTTAAAAAAAACTATAAAGCCGCTTCTGCCTGAACCGGAGCAAGTTATACGCTAAATTCGCCCGCATAGAAAGTGCCCAATTTTAGCGCACACGTACTGTTAAAGCAAAGCAAATATGTAAATGTTGTGCAAAATTTCGTAATTATATGTTCTGCTTTGCCGGTTTTCATAAGGGAAGGCAGCGTTGAAATAATCAAGACCTTCGCTTCTGCGAGGCTAGGCGGCATTCGACCTTTTCGAAATATGTATTAACTCCCATGCAGAACGTTTGCCATAGCTTATATTACACATATATTTACTGAAAGACTGAAACGTCTATAGATGTGGTTTCTGTACGTATGCTAGGGTGGTCCTTATTTACATGCGAAATATTTTTTTTTATTTCAGTACTTAAAAAAATTGGTTGAAACGCATGAAAAGGTGCTTTTGTAAAAACTTGAAATCCCTTGAAATTATCTCCATTAAATCTATATGGGTTTAAGGATTAGTTAAAAGCTTGCTGAAGTGTATCTGTTTAAATAATAAATTCTTCATTATTTCATTTTCAAACGAACATTACAACATTGAGGCCTGTTGATCCAACGTTACGAACTCCACTTTCAATGCCCCACATTGATTTTTCCTAACGTCTGGCTCTGTACGACTGCAAAAAATGCCGTCCCGGAATGCAACGTTAAGTTGCAAAATCGATATGCATAGAAAGTAAATGCCCGTAAATATAAATATTCGTGGAAACTTGTGCATATACAACACATAGCTACTACAAACATCTAGCCCTCTCTTGCTCTTTCTAAATGTCGAAATAAGAGGTGTGCGATAGCTATATTGCAGCATAAAGCTGCATAGCGTTCAAACGTATGAAATATCTAGGATTATATGTTGCGCAAGTTCTTAGAATTTAGGTTCGACGTTTTGTCACGCAAAGCTGATAATGTAAATAAGCCATAGTTTGACGTTATCGTTATTGCGAATAAGCGTTTTAATTTTTGAAAAGTTTCGAAATTTATATATTGTACTTTTTAATTTGTTTAATTGTAGGAATATCTTCACCGCAATCTAAAAGCAATTTTTCCCTAATTGAGATTATTATTTATATCACTATCAGTCGTAAACAACTCAATAGAAAATATCCACAGCTCCAAAAGATAAGATAATGGTTGGAAAACCCATTAAACTGAAATTGTTAGAATTATCGTAATTTTCCTTGTCCTTGAATCAACGCCTTTATTGCTTTGGTGTACATTATATTGATTGTATTTGTTGTTTATTTTGTTGTTGTTGTGGCGTTCGTAAGGTCTCCTTGTTAGAATTACGGATCAAGCAACAATTCCCCGTTTCCGGGAGTAAAGACATTTCTCCCTTTTCTATTCACAAGTTTGCTTCATCCGTACTATAGAAGTCATTGATTACAGCCCTTCTATCAACTTTAACGTTCAGTGGAATTGGAATATTAAGTCTTTTCCCCTTCCAAGAGTTAGTGGCCGGATCACATCTTTCTTCTCATCGATGGCTCAGTTACGGGGAATCGTTTACAATCTTCAATTGGCGTATTCTGTCCTTCTCTTGGCATCAATATTTCTGGAGCCTTCATTTTCACATGTGAATTAACAGCAATACACATTGCACTTAAGAAAATCGAAATGGGAAACATGCCTAAGGCCGTTATAGCCACGCGCCCTTCAAGCACCAGCTCAGGTGCACAGCAAACAAGAGAATTAAGGAGATTACTCAAGCCCCACACGTCTTGGGACAAATCTTATCTGTGGTGTGGGTGCACAGTCAGGTAGGAATTACAGGAAATGAAAAAGCAGATCGGCTAGTAACATTTGGACGCAATCTTCCTACTTCTTGGCTTTTGCAATTTTATTTTCTCCATCGAGAAATCAATGTTTCAAGAGAGGCAAACACGGTAGAACACTCCTATTGCTTTGAAAAGATTTAACTTTTATGGGATCCAAAAACACCTGAGGCGGAACTAATGGCATTCAATGGATATCAAGAAAATTTATGGTTGTCTTCAGTCGCTTGCATATCGGTCAGGCCGCAGTCAGATGAATTTATCCGGAACTTCATCAAGCCATTGATGCAAAAGCTCTCTTTTTGCATTAATAGCTTGCTTGTTACTAATTTATTCAAATTTATTAAAGATTTAATGCCATATACGTTTAGATTAGTTGAAACGTTCCATGCTTTTGTTGTATATGCTTTGCTAGATTCTTTAGTTTAGAATTCAGTTCATAGTCCGTATTATTCATCCATGATTATAATTTGCTCATTCCATGTTTGATCATTTGTCAAGATTAAGTAGAATATAATAAACACGTGTCTGGTCGTAAGCTTGAGAACTCTTGGCCTAAATTAAAGCAGTTAATTATTAAAGCATCAAACATCATCCATATACAAACACGTCTTTTTCTGATCCGAATTACCACACCTTACCAAGGTATTCGGCATTAACATCTTAAACTCACGTAGATATCCACACGCAGACCACAAGCTTATCCTTCCTTATCCGTTTCCTGCTAGATATACCGGTGGGTTATAAGCAGTTCTAGATTATATTAATCCTACCGGTGTAAGCATAAACTACTTGCTAGAGTGTCTTGTTCCTCACCTTCTACCTATATACATACGCAGATCTAAAGGTAGCGGCAGGGGTCTGCTCTCTTGCTTTGGATAAACATGTTCACGCAAGACAAAAGCCTATACATGTATTGTTTGCATGGGTAAGTATGTAACGTGTTTGTACACGCTCTAATAATATAGGCGAAACGCTTTTAACTGACGATAATATCGTTAATATGCTGAAAGTAGGGATGAATATGTATGGTGAGATGGAATTCATAATGAGAGAATATGGAAATGGCGCGCGGTATTGATGCCGTTGCTGCTGCTGTTGTTCGTGGCCGTGATGTTTATTTAGGGGAAAGGCGAAGTAGAAGGGAGTATGTTGTATTTATGTGTATAGGTCCTGTTTTGCAGATTTAATACTTGAAAAAAAAAAGATCTTAAATCTGCTATGGTATACGTGACCACAACTTCTTCAGAAGTTCTAACTGTCTCTAAAATAACCAAAATTTAGTTCATAATTTTTTGGAATTTAGCCCTATTTAGTTAACAACCAAGACGACGTTTCGCCCACGATCATATGTGGCTTCTTCAGGAAAAGGAAAGGTGGTAAGTCACAGTTAGCGTTAACTCAACGTGTAAACTATTCTAGAGGCAAAACTAACTTTGCGAGAGCGCCTCTATCATGGTTCACATGCTGAGTTACCACGGTTGATTGATTCCCGCTCAGTTAGTTTTTCCTCCCTTCGGCGTGGTCGTCACGTTGAGTTGCCATGCTAACCACCACCTTTCCTTCACCTGAAGAAGCGCCATACGATTGTGGATGAAATGTTAACCTCCCATGACACAGTCCCATTAAATTTCTTTTTAAAAGCAACAAATCAAACGTAGGAAATTTTAACTTTAATCTAGAACGCAGCAACATTTTCATTAAACAAATGCATCCTCGGTACTCCTCCTTAAAATGGAAAAAAACCTATAGAGCATTGCTTTCCGGACAATGCAATACATTTTATATCGAGAGAATTCACATCCGCGCGTGGAGTGATGAGATTTACAGTTCGCGCCCTGAACAAGTGCCCGGAAACATAAACGAAAACAAAAGAAATGGAGGAAATAAAGTAGAAACAAGTGAAGATACGCCGGGCGTCGGAAAAGAAGCTGAAACCGTATAAGTAACCGTCGCAAGGCGTTAACTTTAAAATAGAACTAAGTGATGTGTCGGATTATTTCTCACGTCGCGTCGCTTCGGGCGCTGCAGAAATTGTTTTGTTTTGCACTAGATTAAAGAAATTATGCGTCTATAAAAACATCTAGATTAAAATTTATTTTGACTTGTCGATGCAGTTTCACCGAACCATCCTGTTGTAAATTAACGGGCTTGCAGTGTATACTTGGTTCTATAATTTTGGGAATGTTTACGGTGATAGAAAGTTAGTTATTGATTCAAGAAAATTTTTGTAAAATTGAATGGGAAGAAACAAACAATACGTATCGGCACGCCTCGCGCCACACAAGTTGTGTGGTAATTAATCAATCTGGCTGCTTCGAGAATGCGTATTATGTATTACAGATGCGGTAGGCTAAAATCGCCAAGTGTAGCACAACACATAAACGAAACCGGGCATATTATTAAATTACAAAAGCTGAAATTGATTAAGAACGTAACTACGCCGCCGGAATTAGACGCTTAATGAACTGCGAAGGGTGAATCCGCTCCGAAAAGACGAAGATTGGACGACTATATTGAAAAAGGAAAAACGACAACAGTGGTATACTATTGACAAAAGGTTTCTGAGGTTATAAAAAGCTTTAAAAAAGCTTTGGACCGCCATCACAAAAAAAAATAACATTTTCTCTTCATTTACTAGTTATTAAATTATTAATGGAGTTGTAGTACGAACTTCCAATTCTCCTGTAGAGTCCTGCTAACCTTCTTTTCGACGACAACTCTAAGAACCGCGCCATTATAGGAACAAACATAATCCTTCCACTTTTGTTTTGAACCCCAGGCACGAAATTCCAGTTTCTTCTGGTGATGCGACTGCTAACAACGCGGAAATAGAAGGAGCGCCAGGATATTACGATTTAACGCAAGAAGAAAAACAAAGATGGAGAGAATACGGAACCGGAGCCTACGATTACTGAAATTAAATATACTTATAACTTAATGGACAGCTATAACGAGCAAACAATTCCGCAAATTATTCTTACGACGTTGCTCTGTTTCATTAGCGCGGATATGGACTTCCGAATTTTGTAGAAGGCTTGATACGGTTTATTTCTGCTACTTGAGGGCGTCGTAGCAAGTTGGAGGAATTTTATCTGTTTATGGAGGATACTCCAATGCAGAAGCTTTGGTAGCGTATATATTATAACTAAACGATCTTATTGAAGGTGTAAATGCAATTATTTTTTTTATATTTCAATTCTTGCTTTGACTGTTTCATTACAATTTTTGCGCAAACCTCCAATCTCGGCAGAAATTTTTGATCGAGATAGCAAATACTAGACGCTACGCTTTTAATTTATCGCTTCTCTAATTTATCTTTCTCTTCTTAGCACTTAAATGGAAAGCTGTTATGAAACTATCAACCATGAATATTTGAATTAAATTCCGAAATAAAATCTACATCTACAAAAAATATTCACCATATCGAATCTCTCTTCCATTTTCCTAGAATCCAAAACAAATTTTCAAATTTCAGCATTTAATTATTCCAGCAAACAACATTCTCGCAGCATTTTACATCCAGCTATAAAAAAACGAAAATCCAAATACAAAATAGCGGAAAGATATGTAATTACCGGACCAGCTACACCGAAAAAGAGGCAACCACGTACATATATTTACGCATGTATGTATGTTACTACCCTCCCTTCCAGCCACTAGCTCATCCCAGCGCAAACCGCCTCGCTGGCAGATGAAATAATTTAATTTCTACATCAGCTTTTTGCGCTGGCTATGACACAGACTAATTACAAGCAAACGACGAGGCGGAAATAAAATTAATAAATCAGATCTTTTGCCGTGTTCGTGGGTCTATGTATCCGGATTAGACATGGTTGGATAGGTCTTACAATTAGTATCGATGTTGTTTTGAATTCCGTTTGGAGGGATTCCGCAATCAATAATAAATTCTGCTAGAACATTTTGTGGCTTGTACGCCATTGTCATTATCTTTGGGAAGGTGATTTTTAAATGTCCAATCCGTTCAAATTAACAATAATTTAATGCAAACTTGAGAAAACGAATATTTCCAGGAAATAGGACAAACTCGATAACTACTTTTAAAATAAATACCCAAAACATATAAATCATAACTGCACCTACCACAATCCCACTAAACTAAATATCCATTTAAACATTTCACTTTGTCGCACGCAAGGAAACTCGAATCGATAACAGCAAAACAATAAAAGGGAAAAACAAAACAAGGCAGTGAACGTTGGGGTTGCTCTATTTACCCTTCTGTTTTTCCTTTTTGTTTTCGGAATAAAACTTTCCCAACAATGCAAAGCGGAAATATAACAGCACAACTGCTGTTTTTCTAAGCGACAAATAAAACCTTGTTATTTGCCGGATCGGGGAACAAACTTTAAATCAAACATTCCCCTACGGTATTCGCCTGTTACGTAATACGGAGGCTTTAAGAATGAATTAAATAAGGAGAAATTTCGTATATGTAAATTTAAAATTTTTGTTTTTTTAATTTGGGAAGGGAAAAATTTATTCGTAGAAAGTAGTTTTGTATGTGAGGAACTTGGAATTGAAAGATTAGAGGAAGTGCATCAAATGTAATGGGATTTAGCAAACGCGCTTCCATCAAGGTCCTTCTATGTCCGCATCGCGTTTACCGAGACGTGAGTGAACTGAAACAATCGTCTTACACGATCGGAGTTCGGCTCGAAATTTAAATTTAGGATCGCTTGATTGAAGTCAAGTTAAACGAGATGAAATAAGATATATAGCGGGTCCACGCAAAATTCAGCAACTTTGACAATCTTAAACCTACCCCCTATTTCCAATAATAAATGTGGAGCGTTGGAAATAAATCACTCTACTCTACAACATACATCTGTGTATTTTTCCAAGTTTTCGGCCTGTTACAAGTTTTTGTTTGTTGCTGATTAAAATCAAACTCCTTTTTTAAATTATCTTTCGAATGTGGAATACTAAACAGAGGTGTTCACAGTCGCACTTTAACACGGGATCAGTCTTCAAGGTAAATCTTGAACCATGGCATTCTTTTTCTACCGATTACGATTTTATAATCTTAAATTCTTATAATATAGCGGAGCACACGAGCACTTGTTGAAGCTTGCTTGTTGGCAAGAAATGAAGCCTGGTGATTGAATACAGACATGAATATAGAGCTTTGCCAATGATATCAGAAGACAATTTTTTCATTTCTGAATATTACGCTTGCTGGTAATAATTGCCAACGAACATTTCTATTTTCTATTTACTTTTCTTAATATCCGGCAGTCCAATGTAATATTTTTCTGGGAGACTCACACCGCTTACCCCAGCCTCTACTTTTCCAAAATTTCACGTTTTTCTTGGATGCTCAAAGTTACGTGCTTCCTCTTTGGAGCCATATTGCATGCTACCTGTTACAAACGCTTTAAAATTTTGGATTGGATTATTTAAATCCAGTTTAAATAATCCAATCATTCGAATTTCCCATTTATCGAATCCCATTTATTTTAAATGACGTGTGAGAATCCGAATTACGGAAATTGTTCATATGTAGACTATAAGGTTAACAATGTAAAAAATAAGTGGCCCAATTTACTGCTGCTTTTAACGCATATCTATGAATTTGAATTCGTAATATGGCCCTGACGAAGCTTTAATTAAAGATATAAGCGAAATGTTAATCAAATTTAAAAGAATTAAATTTCTTCTGAAACTTTTGGTCGTCATCCTTGCACGACTCCGTAATGTTCTCTGAAAGTCTGAAAGGAACGTACCCTTACAATATATTACAAAATTCTTAAAATAAAAAAGATTTTTGCTGTAATAATATACAGTGCTCTATTCAAAATAAGCAAGTATGGAAAGGGTGGTTTTAGTAGTGGGACAATCCCCTATAGACTTACCATGAAAGGGTAAACGAGTAAATAACTCATATTCGATTCCATACGATGAAACAGAGCTCGTTCACCCCTAATTCTACGTAAATCTCACGGTATTCTCGACGGTAAACTTATCGTCGAGGTCGTTACCATCGTGACACAAATAATTTCTTATTAATGAAGTTAAATAAGCTGCCAGTCGGTCGTCGTACCGGTAAATACGTTAAATTGCTACGTTATTCTTAGGTTTGTGTACAGATGGAGACGATATCGAAGGTGGAACTTGGGAAAAGAGAGCAAAGTGGTATCTATCGATCAATTTCATTAATTTTTCATCCCATTACAATGCCGTCGGAAATGGAACACTGCGGTGAAAGGTTGGTTTTCAATAGTGCGTGATAGAGCAACGTAGTTCTAGCTGATTGCAACTTCATTAATAAAACAGTTGCAAAGTTAACGTACTCTAGCAGAGTGAAAAACCCATTTAGTTGTGTCAATTAAACTATTGTCGATCCAACTAAAATCATTGTTTGAATATGGCAAACGTTAAAGTATCGGTACACTCCGCATCACACAAGTTATTTGATGAATTCGAAGCGATTGTTTCGGGAAACCGTGGACTTTTATTATCAGCTGTACGACCGAATGATGGGAAAAATATAACATGTTTGGTCTATGGTTACTTTAAAAAATAGTCGTCTATAACGTCGTCCCAAAACATGCGAAAACTGCCTGCCTATCGAAGCTGAGAGGTTAAGTTAAGATCTTTTCCCGCGTTTAAGAGATTTGTTAATTTGAAGTGTTCTAACTTAATATTAAGTCATACTTCGTTTCGTACTACACTTAATAATTCAATCCTTCCATAATGGTAACGCCTTGCGCATGGTAGTAGGTAGCTCTACAATAACCTAAAATATCTACCTCATCAGTGTCTGCTCAAGCATATTTTTTATTTTATTAACTTTTTTTTTATTTATATTTTTATTTTTTATTAACTTAACTATGCACAGACGCACATCATTTTGTTCTATGCCCAACTAATCTCCAAAAATACAATATTCAACCCCTGAAAGAAGATTTACAACCATATCTCATCCACATACATTTTCATATGTTAAGCTCTACATATCCACCACGACCACATATATGTGTATATCCTTTCTCTCTTAGCTCCGATATAAGAAAGCGATGAATTTTATTTTTAGTATCTTCCCTTAGCGATATTTTACGACCCATCTGATCGTAGCTTTTCCGCAATAAGAGAAATGAACGGCGCCTACTCCTTTCTGATGTTCATATCCGACTTTTCTTCATCTGTTTCCATTTTTGCCTCGTTTTGTCCTCCTTTGTATAATGTATAGGGAACGTAACGCTGTCGTTGTATTAACTTCACTGAAGGAATTGCGAGGGGGCGAATATGAAATATTTAACACGTTTAGATTGATATTTGATGTTTGCATGTTTCTACATGTTATCATCTATAGATATATAGAGGTTGTTGATATTCTATTTTTGGCCATTACGTCGTGTCGAGCAATTAGGAGCTTTGCTTTTGGAGAAATTCAACTATGTCAAAAGTTCAATAGATGCAGTTCTTCGCGAGGCTTCTTGTATAGTATCGTCGGATGATCGAACTGTATATGCAGTGTTCCGCTTGTTGCCAATACGCGATGCAATTATAGTATCTCATGAATACGCGTATCTGCAACCCAATAAACGAGAATCCAATAAACCGTTACATATAAGCGAAACAAAGCGAATTTAGCTGGAATGGTTACGGTAAGCGGTTAGTAAACCCATGTTTGTTCTTCCTCGCTACTAATAATAAACAGAGGTTGTATGCTATAATTGCACCCAAGGCGCAATATTTAAATCTAATAAGCTACGGAAGGCAATGCCATAATTAACGGATATCGTAGTTTTTTTTTTTGAGTGTGAAAGATTTAAATTTCGCCTTTTCTTATACATAATTCAAACCCTTTTCAATAAAACATACATAAAACGATACAGAAAATATACTTCCACCCTTAGAATAATAAAGTTCATCTTCCTAACGCTAACGTAAGACCCTGCAAGTAAGTATCTACTTGATGCCAATGTAAAAAGAAGAGAGCCATACTTCGTAGAGTTGACCGACTTTAATTCGAAACGTTAGCGGGACCTACGTATAGCTGCTCAAAGTCGTCCAATAGAAAAGTGCATTTTATGGATATGCCCTTGTTCTGTCTCGACTTTAAAGTTTTGTACAGGTATATAACGGGCGAGAGTAACGCGAGCTTATAGTCGGCATTTCGCGCAACTGCTGGATAGTTTAAGCTGATGCCGATGTAAAAAGTAATCACCATTACACCCCGGAGTGATCTTAAAAATCTTATTTACGAGTTTAGGTGCGAGCGTATGGAGGGTTAGAGTTTGCAAGTTTGTGTCCACAAGTTTTAAAGGATGACATATATTTTTTCAAAGTGTGAGAGCAAAGTTTACTGTACCCGGGGGTCGTTAATGTTTGTTTATGGCAAGTTGAAGTTTAAGGTTTTAAGTGAAGAAACCTATTAGGAACAAAACTAAGCAATATATGTTTATATTTCTTATTTGTGTTATGAAAAATTAAAAAACTTCATCGCTAAAGTATTTTCTAATATGTTTTGTTGACTTGATGTTTTACTCTGCACAAAGCAATGAAAAGATGTCAATGGAAATAGTTGGTTTCATTATTAAGCACTAAATATGTGTTTGAAAAATTAAACTTTGTTTCCATTAAACTATGGTTGTTGTTGACCAAACAAGATCGGTTTGGTTGAATTAAACACTAATGACCAAGAATGCGATTTCAGGCCATTTACTAGTGTAGCGTTTTTCTTTTATCAAATGTGCACTTTCACACGTGTCTCTTCTTGTTCCTACCTGTATCCTCCGCTTCATTTATTTCATATCCTCCGTTTCATATATTTACGTAGAGGCTTGAGAAATACCGTGCATTATACCAGACAGGAGATCGCAATCTCACCTAACATTTACTTCGAAAAAGGTAGGCACCCGAATAGTAAATTCTTATGCAGTACTTTTTTCACAAATTTAAACTTTAGGTCAACACAATTGAGAATGCCGCTTTCCATTGAGCAAACGACATTTATTTCAAAGGCTTATTTTCCAAATGGCCAATGGAACTAGGAGAGTACCTCACTTCATGTGGAAGTATTTTCTGATCGAGAAATCGACAACGCAAACCTGGAACGTTATGTTTACATAATCGTCGCCGGTTTTCATTGCTTGTAAAGGAAAATTATCTGACGGCAGGTCCGTTTTGACAGACGAAGTGATGGAAGATGTTCGTACGAGCTGGTAAATAAATGGCTTTATAGACTGATATCTTTGTTTTTCTTGATATTTGTCCAAGTCCAAGAAATTTGCTGTCTATATTTTAATTCATCAGCTACAGTCCCTAAACTTTTGCATTTATTAATTTAACTACACTGTTCCTCCCTCCACTGCTTTAATTTCTCGTTCTTAGTTATTGCCATACATTTAAATAGTTCTTTCCAAACTGCAATTTTGTATGGATTAAGTAAATTTTCGGAGTATTCTTTCTACCGATTTATTATCTGATTTTCTCCCAAAAGCATTTTTATTTCATTTTAATTAGACGAATGTCCAATTCAATACGTTGTCAAAAGAAGCGAATTACGCATGAATAACATCATCTACTGGAGCTGTTTACTCCATTCCATTCATGAATATGAAACGATCAATCGAGACGTGTCGTTTCTCCAGTGTACGTACCTTTATTTGAACTCGTATATGGTGTCTTTCCACAACTGGTTCGCCCACGAGGTGCCTGCCGCCTGTCGTAGCGGAAATGCAACCTTTCAACCTACGCTCAAAGGTGCAGAGACACGATTCAGTAATGTCCGAAACGGCCTACCTTCAGCTCAGGTCCGTTTCGTGTGGGTATGCGACGTTCTAGAGTAAATATATCTACTACTGGAGAAAGTACTTTTGTCGGGAGGTGTGAGCCTACACGGGAAAATATACTTTTTTTGAAAAAAATTTGTAATCTTTCAATGTAGTCTGCGTGGTACTCGTTGTATTTTGTCTACCGACAGAAGCTACGGCAAGGACATGGTTCCGGCAATTAAACCAAGAAAATAGTATAGGTTATAACTGCAGAAGCTTATGTACTAGAATATCTCCGCTTGCTTATAATTTTTGTATTCTAAAAATAACAAAATAGCATAATAAAAAAGTACAATGATTATGTAAAAAAATAGGTTAGTTTGCTGTTCAAATTGATGGGCTTGTTCTTGGATATACTTTTCTAATTTTTCAGTTAATGACTGACAGCATCTTTGATGTATGTCTGCATTATTACGTTTGCAACAGTATGACATTAGGAACATGTCTTAATCGTTATCTTTCTCGAATCGGAGGAAATTAAAAAAAAAAAAATGTTTTATAAAAAACCTTTAAGATCCTGTACATTGAAAATATATTCAGGGTCACCCTGTATATTCAAAATAACAATTTTCATAGAGTTCGAGAACCACAAAATCCAGAAGATTGCATCGAGATCTTCAGAATGTGTAGCCCCAACGTGGTAGTAGTCTCAAATTTTTTTTCAATTTTCCACATCTTAAACGTATTTATTCCGCCCAATTCATTTGATCTTAACGCACATTAAGACTTACATTCGACGTTCACAGGAAATGGACACCTACTTCCCAAGCCTAACCGACCAGTTCGCGGAACGTTATCGCATTGAGAAATGCACCGTCTAGTGGTCCGTGTGTGTACGTATGTAGGTAACGTGTCCTACCATTGTCACCCCGTATGCTGATTCGAGTCAATGTAGAATGTAGATTATTACGTATTGCACTACTTGCGAATGAGATTTATGGAAATTCGCGCGTAGGTTACGCTGATATCCAACATGCGAACGGTCATGATGTATTTACATATGTATGTAAAGGGTTATTAACTGCGATCTTACGTAAATATGCAAATTTTCTCATTTGAAATAAGTAAGTAACAGATACTAAATTCCCGTACGTGCAAAGGTATTGTGAAATTAAATATCAACATCTTACAAAATGCTTTCTTAGATCAAACAAGCATGTAACCTTCAAATGGAATTCATAACAATAACAATATGAAAGCAGACGGGAAGTACTCAACTGTACTCGTTGAGAAATGCATAAAGACAGTCAATTACGATAAAAATTATATTAATTTTGAAACTACTTACAAAACAAGAGTAGAAGGCTTAGAAGCTAGAAGCATTAAGCATTCAAATCTTGTAAAAAAAAAGCTGATAAAGAAGGCTGTGCATTTGCGATGATGCTATTACAAGACAACTTAGTCTATAAAATATTATTACGCAATCCTAACATGCAAGGAAATCATCAGCAAGCGGTGAAATATCAAACAAACATGGGAGATATCTCACAATTTATATCTCTAATTTTCAAAAATGTTTTTGCCATCCAAAGATTCACAAACAAAACATACCTTTACGTGCGATTAATAGCTGCCTAAACTCTATAACATATAAAATAAAAACGTAGGCTTCCACGGCCAGAGTCAGTTGAAACTAAACGTGTTCCGGGTTGGAACCGTGTCATGTCGTTGGTTAAAATAAAACTTGACGTTTCGCCCACAATCGTATGGGGCTTCTTCAGGAGAGTGTGAACTACGCCAGAGGCGAAACTAACTGAGCGGGAAGCAGTTGATTATGGTAACTCAGCATGTGAACCTTGCCAGAGGCGAAAACCAACCGCGTGGTGGACATGACACCGTTCAAACCCGGAACACGTTTAGTTTCAATCCATAACATATAATTTATCGAAATTTCTATCCCGCATATTATCTGTTGCTTTATTTGAACGTACAAATTACAATGATTCCGATACATTCTTCATCTTCAACCGAATCTCGATTATTCGGTAAGATAAGGTAAGATAGATTGAAACCGGAGGCTACGAAATATCCGTACTATTGGTATTTTTCCGGGGTGAGTCTTCATCCGAAGTGCTGTTGACGTTTTCTACTTGTCTTCTTTATTTTCGGTGGTACTTCTTCATATTTGTGCGTAATAAATTTTTTTATTACGCACATTTTTTATTTATTTATTTTATTTTATTTTTTATAAAAATTTTTAACCTTGCCAAGAACATAATCTAGTTATCGCATAAATTACATACCATCCTTAGGAGCACCAGCTCCTCCAACGTGCGATAACACTTCGTTATTGTGGCTACAAAATAAGTTACTTGTTAGTCATTACTTTCTTGTATTCATCCACATGATGACGCCACAGTGTGGTGAAGTAAGTTATGGAGTTTCAACAAGTGTCTCCTTTATTAATTATTTACTTGAACAACATGCATAATCTACAATCGCTCAAATTAAAATAATTACGCAATATCGATTCACTAATCTGTACACAATTGATTCCATTTATGGCAACATCGCAACTACTTTCCACGTCAATTTCTAACGTTAAATAACATCAATTTCGCTTTGCTATTTATTTTCTTCTTCGTTCAGAAGTAATTATCGATATAAAAAGTACTTTCGCTTATTAGAATCGACTCGACATACATATATAGACATAATTCATCGATTCATTCAGTATATCTGCGGTTGGTAGCCTCTATTGCCGGGCAAGCTTCCAAAGATGGAAGTGACCATGACACACGCTACGACTGGCGGAATTCGTTTAGCCGTTTTCATACGTCATTGTTTTTCTTTTCTTCCTCTTTCGTGCGAAGGTGTATTTGTTAATGGACATGGTTGTAACAATAAATGAATGAAAAGAAAACAACGGTTAATAATTAACAATCAACAACCACATGTAGGTGATTCGATTCATTAGCATTACAAGTCTTGTGTGTTTATGGCATTCATTCAAAACAAGACGTGTCCACTTGAGGTTAACGTATACATTATATAGGCAGCCTCACGAAAACAGTGCGGTTCGTATGGGGGATCTTCTTTCTTTAATAACCAATATAAGTAAATACTTTGCCATTTATTTACGCTTTAAAATAATGCCAAAAAGTAATAATATTAATTACCCAAACGTAGCTTGTAAACAAAAATAAAAAAGAAATATTTACAAAGAAAGAAAGGATATAAATTAGCTTCTCACAAAGATATCTTCATAGATCCTATTAGCATTCCTGGGAATTGCCAAAATTGGAGCTTGCGAAGTACTACAGTTAGGATGAAGAACGTCGCAAGATGCCTGGATGCAAAGCGATAGATAGAAATTCGTATGAGCCTCACCTGTTTTCTTCCAAGTGAAGACACCGAAAGCTGGATTCAAGTTGAAAATAAACATCCAGAACGGACTTTCGAAAGTTTCGAATTAGATCGTCTCCAATAATTTGCTTACTCTGGAGAGCCCATACTTTACACAATAATGAACAATTGCGCACGCTTTCCGGCATTTTGAGTTGCTCTTAATAGGAATTACATCGGCATTCTAGAGTTTACCTCGAAGTTCTTCAATGTTTTGTGTGACATCTGCTTTATAATTTGAGGTTTTCGGATTTTCACAAGCCCTTTTCTCCTAAAGTAACGAATTTGAATGTAAGTTCTAAAGCAAATAAAATTTCGTGCAACTTTCTTATACACAAGAAAAAATTGTTGGGGCTGGATACATTCTGTGAGATTACATTTACGTACTTTTTGACACCAGCACGCACTCATCCCATTAGATCGCTAGCAGAATCCCGCGAAAATAAGCTTGAACCAGTCAGCCGGTTACAATAGTCAAGACCACGGCTAGAATTAAGCTTATATAAGGAACGTATTTAACGACTTTGCCCTTAATACGATTTTAAATACAAGGTATTAAGGAAGTTCTGCGAAATATTCGCTACCCTTAGATACGTAATTAGCGCTTATACATAACCTAGGAATAATGTCGGGGGGCTTTCTTTCACATGCGAAGATATGAAGCAAAATAAATTTAATCAACGTAAGACTTGGATTTTAAGAGAAATAGATAAAAAATCGCTGCCGTAACCGGAAAAAAACCTAAAAGAAACAGCATAGTACGAAAGCGTCCCTAATCCCATAATATGGTTTATTTAAACTCGAAAAGAAAGAAATCAGCAGCAGACGTGGACGTGAGCAGTCAACGTAGAACGTGATCCCAGCCGACCAGGACGATAAATTTCCCTACCAACGCGGCTCTGTAAGCCTCCAGACAACACACTGGCCCCCGTACGAATAGCAGCTTTATCAGTCCGCTGTACGTTTCTCGTTTGTTCCGGTTTATCTCGGTAGATCTCGACGTTGGTCATGGAATAGAATTTATGTCGGAATTACCGCATTTAGTCCTGTTAGTTGGCGTTGACCGGTAATCCCTAGGTTACCGTTTTAATTCGCTTCGAAAGCATTTTGCGACAAATTAATTAAAAAAAAAGTTCGCTACGTTCTCTAAAAAAAAAGTAACGTTTTTGACAGATGACAGGTTCTGGAACTTCCCTTTGAATGCGAGAGTCGTCCAATTAATTCCTTTTTATGTCCTTCGTACGGATGGCGAACTAATGATAACAATAATAGGTACACATCCATTCATATTCGACCCCTTTTTTTAATACGCTAGGGGTTGTTTTAATCACGTTCCGGGCACGTGCCCTTCACTGTACAACGGCGTTCATGGGAATGATGTTGAAGTTACTAGTGACTGGTGATTAGTCGGAAATTATTATTAGCAATCCCTTGGTTTTCAGTTTTACCCATTGGTGTTATAAAGAATAGATGATTTTTTTTTTCATTGTTTGCTGATGCAATCCCTATTTGTGTAAATAACGAATAGGTGCACTCATCACTCATAGAACATCCTGTATTTTGTTATATTTTTAGTTTCTTCAAAAGGGAGACCCAAGGAAACGTATGGGGCGGAACGAAGAAAGCAAGTTGGCAAAGGGTAAAAAACACCTAACGATAGTGTTAGAGGCCAGTTCGTATTGCATTTTTAATTTAATTATTTGGTAATTTAAATGCATTTCCGTGTTGCGACAATTATCAAGGGAACTGTGTCAATTTAAGAAATCGTATTTTGGGATCGTAGGAGCAAGTACTTCCGCGATAACTCTTCGCAACACAAAAACAATTACAGAACGATATGAACTGAGGACCATTTTTGTAGAACGCTATGGATGGAGGTTCAAAAAGGAATTTAGATTTTGTGAAAAGAAACAGAAGTCGATGATTAGCTTCGGTAGAATCATTTGGCATTCAAGTATAAGGCATAAATGGTGAATTGATCAATCTCTCAGCTATAATTTTAGAATACGCAGCCTAGTAACATTGGTGTTAGGTGCGGAGAGGACCAGAACTTCGAAATGCGAAATTCGTTGGCTGGATTTATTATTCCCTTACTCCCACATTGCAAAGGCCAGAAAAAGAATTTCCATTTCCAAAACTGACCTCCCAATCACATTGAGCGAGTGGACACAATGGAATTACAGGACCTGATGTATGCGCGGTGTTAAGTACAACTAACTAGCTTGGTATTCCACCGTCTTCGTGGCTCTATCAATCCTTCCTGCCTAACTTTAATTATTATTGCCCAATATCCTGTAAACTACGTCAGGTAGAGATATTCTTCTGCCACCATTACAGCATGTTCCCAGTTTTTTGTCATTTTTCCTCCAAATTATTATTCTTACTTACTTTATATCATTATTCCAATTTGTATTTGGACATTTCATAAGATACGCAAGAACAGCATACACGAACTCCCCTCCTATTTTTAACTCCATTGCAGATAATACTCTTTGCCACCTCGCCGGTTGTCCTCGCAACGTAGTCCAAAAAGAAAAGAAAAAAATGAAAAAAGAAAGGAAACGCAGAGGATGGCAGCAGGAAGTCGAAAGCGTTGAATTTACTGCGGGTAACGCGGCGAATGCTGTGGAGAAAAGCGGCGAACGCAAGCGATAATAATGATGGATGTACTCAAATGTCTTCTGATAGGAACACGAAAAGCGTTGTATTGTAGCAATAAAATCGTCAACTCCCAGGTTCGCCTCGCTAGACGTGCTTAAACGTCGGCGATTTCTACCTCGAGATAGTTTATTTATTCCCCGTAGATGGCGCGATGATGGTTCCGATGATGAATGCAGGAAGTCCCAGTTCTCTCTTTTGCTAACGTGTTGGCTTTTTTTGGAAGGGGAGACAGGGTTACTCTAAGGGGGTTAATATATATGAATTCCATTGGCGAATACTGAAAAATCGATATTGCTTGATTTTATTGATGTAATTAAATTAAATTAATGAATTACACGGTGGTATGGTTCGCATATACGGCATGTAACTGAATGGACGCACTTCCGCTACACCGGCCTCTTCTAGATTAGAATCCATTATATGTGATGACTGCAGATTCTTTTTCAAATTTTGGAAGTTTGGATTGAAAGAATCGCTCTCTTCAGCGTAAGGTTTTAGAAGGTTAGAAAGGTACTACGATAATTTGTATGTCCCATAAGAGTGAGGATGAAACGTCAGCAGAAACTGCGACATAATTCTAACCCAGAAACCCAGATTTTGGTGTTATTGGTAACCGCGGAAGCCCACGTAAAAATATTGTACAGGTTTCATGTAAAAAGCTACTATCAGATCTATTCGAAACGATACAATAAAGTGTTGTTTTTTGCTGAGGACAACGTCGAAGGAAAGAGCGGTAGATATTTATGTCGATTATGTCCGAAATAAATAAATTTAAATAAATCTATGCCCGCAGACATATTATAATATCTCGACAGATCCGTTGCTGATCTACACCCCGTGGTGTGTGGTTAGCACGCCTGTCCGGCAAACGGGAGATTGTCTTGATTTAATTACGATGGACAAACCACGAACATATTTTACTTCATAACTTGTCGGGAGGAATTAAAAAATATATACGCAACGGTATAACACAATCACCGACTGGGTTCCAAAATTAAGCCTCTAACATGCTCTTCTCCTTTTTTGCCTCTCAACATTCCACTTGATATTTACGTCCGTTCCAATTTTTGATTCAATTATCAAAACTTTTCGCATCACGTCGACCTGGCAAACTGATAAAAACATCAGCGAGTTGGAAATTCTATGAATATTCATCCGGCAGCGTGTATAGGCAAACATGATTTGCATTATGCCCGCTTACTCTGTCTCTAAAAAAGACGTGTGCCATTAAATTTTGTTTACGCAAACTCCTATTAAGCGGCTGGATATGAATATACACCGGAAATCTACATAAAAATGGTAGCTATTGCCATCAGAAAAATTGAATTCTACGAAGCCTGCTTGTGCGTTTCAATTCCCTTGAGAGGAATGAAAAGATCGTGATATTCCCTAATTAGAATCGATGTGAACATAAAATACAATATAGATGTTTAATAACATCAGAGATTTTTTTTAAAAACTGTTCCATTCACACCGGTCTATTCAATTGTATTTCATTAAAAATTTACGCTACATCAGTCCTCCCATGAGAACCATTGTCTCTATAAAAAAAAAAACTGCGCTTTCGCAATTCTATCCTAAAATTAAACGTAATAGATTCGATAATTGGCATCGGTATTGCCCGTCGGCTACAATTAACGCTTACCATATATAAAAGTGCAATTCGACTAGGGCCTAAAATGTAATATCGACTGGACGAGTGCCGTGCAATTGTTGCGAGTTGGAGTTGCGAAAACGGGCAAAAGCGCCGGTTAACCATTGTGAAAAGTTAAATTGGACGTATCACCTAGGACTTTCGACATTAAAAGTTTCGATATTGAAAAGCGTCTGGTCGTACCACTCCGGCGATTTGTGGAAAAATATAGTTATAGCAGTCGGTAGGTAATTTCTTGATACGTCGAAGTTTTATGGCCGACGTCAGCTGTATGGGGAGGAAAATATGTAGTAAAAATGTTCGTTTTGGTTGCTTTTTTCTTTTGGTAATCGCGAAGGTTCATTGTGTATACACCGAGTGTACAAAAAAAAATTTATTTAAATATCACATTTGATGACGTAGGTAACTAATGTTTTGTTTGGTTTACTCAAACGATCTTGGAGCACATTCATCGATTTCTATGAAAGAAGATAGAGGACCCAATCCCTCTATTCGAGAGGTATTTAAAGATCCAACTATTGCAGCATCATCAACCAAAGCTAAACGACCTTGCTAGGGACTTAGATTTGACCAAAGAAAAATCTGAAATATCAGGATCATGACGCTAAAATCACAACTTTCGGAAAGCGTCGCAGTTTCTTAACTACGTAACCGGATTTCCACGAAAATTAACGCTAAATGTTTATCGTAAACTAAGATGCAATACATCATTGAAAATTCATTTTCCACAGTCTCATTTAGTTTCTTTCCGAAAAACCTGATGAAAATGGATGGAGATCGCCTTCACCGGGAAATAACGGAGTTTGAGAAGCGATATCAGCGTAGATAGGAACCAGCCACGCTTGCAGACTTGTATTAGCACCTGCAGAGGGATACTGCAAGGATTGAGTAGAAGAGAAAACCCAATCGATGGCAAAAATATATTTTTTTTTAATAAAAAATAAAATTCTGTGTCACTAATTTTGCGTATTTTTTAATAAACAAATAAACGCTTTTCTCCTTGAAACTTGACCTAATTTTATTATTATTATATATCATTAATGGATAAATACCGGATGGCACAATTCGGGTAACTGAAAATAAGGTGCGTTTAAACTACTCAGAAGTTATTGTATTTTAATGCAATTAAAAATATAATTTTGTTTATATCTAGGCTGTCGATTGATCACTGGATCAGGGCCTATTTTCCTTCAATTTTCGGTTAATGGGGATCGACTCCATCATGACGTCAATCAATTGGAAATAAGGACTGAAACTGGTAGACGCATGGCCACCATAATCGCCAGACTAGTCGACTGAGTCAATTTTTTTCTTTTTAGTGTGATGAATTAAAAAATCAGTATTGCTTTTAAATTTTGCAGAAACTTATATCAACATAGATACTGAATGGTACGCGCACTCCTAAGCTAGAATCAAAAATAAGCGCCATGCTAAAGGCACATCTGCGCTTATCTATGAAATTGTAACAAATTATGCGTGGAAAAAACTTGAAAGCGGAATATTCTGAAACGTGCGTGAATCACAAACCTCGCTACCATCAGACAATGAAATTACGTTGAACTGTCCATCTGCTGCCTTATAATATTAAAACAGTTGTATACTACGATTAAGGTTAATTAAAGTTCAAGTGCTATACGATGCTGTCACTTTTAATAATAGAAGAAGTTGTTATTATGCTGTGTATGTACGTGTGTCTTTAATTTCGTATGTATAGGGGCAATGCATTTGATGCGTTTTCACTGTGAAAGTAATAATTTAAGATTCCAACGATACACGTTATTGGCGCAACCATGTTAAATGAAAGCATGAATTTATCTTATAAAAAAAAAATTTTGCCTTACATTATAAGGCATTGCATGTTATCAAAACTTTACGACTACCTTCACAGGAACAGAATGATTGTTTTCACGTCCCTACGACATACGTAACATTTGTTTACAAACTTTAGCGTACTGGCCAGTCAACGATCGGGCGTTTCTTTTTTGTTGCATGCATATTGTACTTATGTATATGTGGCAAGCGTCAGAGCCCCGAAACTTTATATTTCATACGGATGCGGATCCCATTTCCGTTAGTAAGGCGTGGATACGTTGCTGTGAAGAAAAACAAGGCGTCGGAACTGAAAATGGTAGAAAAGTTTATGATGATATCATTGTGGGTGGAAAAATAAGCTTTCATTCTTTGTTTTTTCGTCCTTGTTACATTAAAGGACGTTGGAAGATAGTTTGTTCGGTGTTGTTCAGGAAATACGCAGAATTTTCATCAGGAAGTACGGCGATGATTGTATTAACGTATACAGGGTTTTCCACCGAGGTGGCTAATTAAAAGTTTTCAGTTTTAAAAATTTGGGGTTACTTTCTTCAAATTCAACAAAAGTTACTCGTTCACGAAGCAAATGGTTCCTTGTTTCTTTCGTCCTACTGGATTACTTGAACAGTTGATGCTAAGTGGTATACAACAATTTATTTGCCAAAGGCCATGAATGAAATCAGGAAGAACAATCTCGCATCATCCTTCATCACGATAATGCCAACTGTCACACAACACGTCAGAAAGTTGATTTTTTGAAGGGGCTTGGGATGACCACGTAGACTTATTGGTCAAAGGCGTTTCTGGGCGTTGTTCTGCAATCAAACATCTGTCGACTACGACACCTGCCAAACGTTCTGCACGCATGTCGTTGATAGTTAACTTACAAACTAGCGTTACTATTGCTAAAGATTCCATCGATTTATTTCATATGCTAAGTTATTCCTTTCTATAATCACCTTCCAAATAAAACAAGAAACTAGCAGAAACCAAAATTGTATTCTCCTTCTTACATAATCATGGTCAGATTCACGGCTCCACAAAAACCATCTCCAAATAAAATTCTATTCAAATCGTGCGTTTATTTGCATGTAATTATCCTAACATTGACTAAATCCGAATGATACGTAACCTATGTAATTATCGTAACGATTCCCATATAACATTGCAACAAATATCGTTGCGTAACCTCAATTATCCTCGAAACGGCGAGCCGCCGATGCGACAAAAGAACCCGTGTTCGGGAATCATCCACGCCCCGGCCTACTCCAACAACAAAACACAACAAGGGCAACAATAACGAACAGCGAGGACGATAGCGTTAATAACTCTAAATGAAGCGGATGTTAGCGGTAACTAACGCACAAATACCGTCATCGTCTATACGCTGATGTACAATATGCTATACCCCAAATGCACCAATGTCAAAATACTGTGCGTTTGAAAGTATATGAATTAAATCTAATACGAGAAAATTGTATTTGCTCAATATTGTTGAGAATTTTAACAATGTTTTGGTACATCGTTGGCTGAATTTGTTTAAAGATGGATATCAGGACAATATCATTAAAGGGTTGATTGTATCTTTGCTCTTAAGCTCAGACGATTTTTCCTTTCGTATTTGCTTTTGCCTCTTGCCTTCATTTTTTTATGTGCTCATCTATTGGTATTTCCTCGCTCCGAGGAAAGATTTTCATTCAAAATAGTTTTCATGTGTTCCTGAGCACGTTCAACATATCGTTTATTACAAAGCACAATTTAAGGAATTCGCCAATATTTCATTTCCGACATAACTAATTCACTGGATAGCTTAAACCAATCTAACGAAGTAATTTTTCATTGACTGTTTCAAAAGCTGCTCTGTTTCCAAATAGAAACTTCTTCGAAGTAAATCGTGAAAGTGAACCCTACTTTGACGACAGTGAAGTGCTTTAAAGAAAGATCCGCCACGTAGAATTCGAATTTGATATCAAAATTGAGTTAAAGAGATCGGAAACAAATACAGAATGTTGCTGAAGCTAGGAAGACAATTGGACTTGAAAATGTTCATAAAAAGCTCATTGTTCTAACGCGAACGGGCAGGGGGCGGCGAAGCTTCCACGAAGAATGTGCCTAAATGCAACTTTAAGCTAATCGTTCTGTTTCCCGAAGTTTGCCCAAAATTTTATGAGAAAGCTATTGATTGGCCCGTCCAATTTTAGCCAAAATCAAATAAATACTTCTTTCTTGCAAAGTCTCTCCGATGTTTCGTCTTTCTATCTTACTCCATTTAAAATTACTCGCATTTTTGGATTTGTTTAACTCCATTTCCAAGCGTTCCCAGCTCAATTTTGAGAACCAATTAAGATCTCACAGAGTCGATTCCTACCGGAAACTGTAGATAGTGATTATTATACAAAGGAACTCCTCAGACAAATCGACCCCGTAGAATCCAAATTTCATGTCAGAATTGATTTGGGAAGACCAGTTGCATTTGTTAAGTGGTGTTAAGTTTTAAAAGACGATACTAAACCTTAAAATGATTTCGGATATAGAACTTACATCATAGGTGGAGTAAGTCCACCTCTATCAATATTCAATGCACGTACTACATATACTATCATACAGCCAAGCCTATTAATTAGGTTTCGCGAACGGTCCCGGCCTTGATAAACTTGCGCAGGACATGAGGCCAGACAGTCACGGAGCGGACCGACCGGCAACATTTCCAGGCAATAAATCATCCGCTACCGTTCTGGCTGATTCTGTTTTTGATGACTAGACCAGGGGAACACATGCGTCCAATAACGAGAATAACAACGTCAAGGACGTAGCTGCTTGTCGGAATATAACATTGCTTCAGGTTGACAAAATAGAAGTAAAAGAAATTAGCGAGGAAGGATGAGGATATTTTTGGGGATTTTGTTATGTTGTGGACATTGCTGAACTATTGAAGCAAGCGGAAGATTTTTTTCCTTATAGGCGTTGTTGAATGTTAAACAATTCTTTAGAAGCGATGCGTCCACTGATTACATTTGCTGTGGTCGAATGAAACTAGTTAGCTACTTGATTCTAACGTAGCTGAAGTGCAAATACAATTTAGAAGGGATTATGAAACCGATCCACCTACGCGACTTACCCTTATACGAATCAAAGATTAATTCGACGGATGGAACTGTAGAAAACGTACATAAACAAAATACGAACGACCGGTTCATCAGTTCGGCAAGCGATGAAACGGGAATTTCAAAGTCGAGTGTTCATCGCGTTTTAAAGCGAACCCACTTCAAAAATTACATTCAAACTTTAAACCATGCCCTTAACGATGATCCCTGACCGGCGAATTGAATTTTGTGTGTGGTACCTAGGAAAATGTGCAGAGGATGAAGAATTTTCCAGGCTGTTTTTCAATTAATCGCCACAACTGTACCTACTGGGCGAATGAAAACCCACACGTGACTGAACAACTCATATAAATTTACCCGGGATTATAGTACGGTGTGGGTTGTCGGCATTAGGTTTAATTGGGCGATTTTTTGTTGATATCACAGTTACTAGTGCCATTCATTTAGACATGTTGTGGAAATTAATCAGTTTTTTATCAACAAGATGAAGCACCTTCTCATCTCATCCCACTTGATTTTTCCTTGTGGGGAAGAAGTCTATCGGCAACCATAAACGAGATAAGAGCAGCTATTCAAAGAGAAATATCAAATAAATCATATCCCGCTAATTTTATTAAATATGTTGTCATCGTATCGACATTTTTCGAGTGTAATTTTCTCCAAACTCATTCCTGTAGTGTAATCCAACCTAATACATAAAATCGAGATTTTATTTCTTAAAACGCGTTCATATCTCTTAACATTCGAATATCCGTTACAATGACATCACCCTTATAAAAAAAACAGCGCCAGATTTCCCAAAAAAAATGGCGCCAACCTCATAAAGATCTTAACCTTAACCATTATAAGACCCAAATTCGTGTAGATCACCGAAAAAGAAGTGTTTTTGACGTCTTCGATTGCAAATCTACTTTCTGTCGTCGTACGCGGTCCATTCCGACGACGATTTAACCACCTATAATATTAATGCGCACCATTAAGAGAGCTTTCGCCAGATAGTACGCGGCTCGTATTTACCAGCGTACAGCGTTAATGTTTTATAAATGTTTTAAACGAGTTTGGCGCGTCAAGAGACTCGTTATTGAACCGACGAATTGAACGTTTCGAAAGCTATTAACATAACTCGCGTTCCGCGAAATGGCGCTTAATAGTTCTGTAACTGTAAAATGTCACTGCGACGATGGTGTTTGTTGCGAGTTCGTTGCGATGCTGGTAATCGCTAACTTTTACCTTTTAAACGACTTTGAAACATTAATGCGTTGAGGGTAACTCGAAATTTTAAAGAATATTTTGCGACGCGGGCGCTCTCTCTGAATTTCTTTCGAAAATTAACTATAGATCAAAACGCGAGGAAATAGTTCTTTTTTTTATTTTCTTTCGATGGTTTAAACTTACTCTGTGTTTGTATGAAAATAAACTACTCATTAAACGTCAGCGCGATTAATCCCATTGACAAGAACTATCGACCAGGAGTCTGCCGGAAACGGAAATTTAAGCGATTTATATAGTCGATTTCGACATGACGTTTGCGCTTTTTGCCTCCTGACATGTATCAATAATGATGGTATTATTTTACATAAATTATGGTAACATACATTGCGGTACAAAAGTATCTACTGGGTTGAGTGTAGGCTTTCACGACCGTAATCCATAGTAGAAATGTATTTCGGGTGTTGTCGTGTACTTGATGTTTCTCTTGACATTTCACTGACCATGCTGTCAGCTTCTTCAGAAGATTTCTAAAGACCTTTTTCTTAAGACGTCTTTAGAAATCTTCTGAAGAAGCTGACAGCATGGTCAGCGAAACGTCAAGTAGAATATTTACTACGCGACATCACCCGAAAGACATTTCTACTATCTACTGGGTTTTCGGAAAGTATCTAACAAAATAAAAATTTAATACAAATGAAACAAAATTTAAAGAACTAATTGCAAATAATAATTTATTTTCACTTGTTTTCAGCATAAAAATATCACGGGGTATTTAGAATTAAAGAACCTAGAGAGAAGTTCAAAAGGAAGCTCTGGAAAATCAAAAATTAAATTAAGGATAGTGTATTCCTTTGGTAGGATCTTAAAGCGAATTCCCAAACTTGGTTTTAAATTCAGTCTGAAGAAAAATGAACAATCAACGTTCGATCGATGGTTTCTTTAATTTCAACAAAGACCAGCTAAACAAAATCTTGTGAACGAAACAAGATTTCATGTATCCGTAGATTATGAGAATGTTTAAAGAAAAAAAAAATAATTAAGTAAGGATTAGTTCTACAATAATCTTAAGAGGGGATTATGCACGTAAATTCAATGGTTTGCTGCTTCTCCCCTATCTAAACCTTAATGTTATTAATGTTCCAATTCAATAGAAGCCCAATAACTAAAACAATGCAAAATATAAGAGAAAACTGATGATTCCGAATTCCCCCCACATTCATATTATATTAATTAAATGAAAAAATGTGTTTATTCTCTTACCTGTAGTTTTCGATATGGATCCTTTTAGCAATATATTAAGCTACAATACCTGAAACACAAAAAAAAAAACATGTTAATATAAAGTTACGAAACTAGCCAGAACATCAAACAAATTAAATGTACATAAAACCAATATTTAAAAACTTTTCATACCCATTAAATCGTTACTACAACAACAATTTTCCCATTTTTTTTCTCATTTTTTTTTTCTCCATCTTTCATTTAGGGATGTATTCATCCTTCCGAAATAAACAATTATCCAAATCCCACCCTAAAAGAAAAAGACAGTGAAGATCATCTGCGTAATGGAGATCGGATAAAAGATTTTAAAGGTTTTTCCTTGAGAGATCCATTCACTTCGAACTTATCCCCTCGTCTCTCTGTTTGCTTCTTAACACCACGCCGCTTAAATTCTACGCCCTATGTCGGGACTTCCAAAACGGCGAGTCGAAAACATCGCAAATCTTACAAATGCGAGTAGGGATAGAATTTTAAAGCTCTTCGTAAGAAATAAGGGAAAAATTAAGATGAATGTCCAGTATTCAATGAACTGCTTATCGTTCAATCTTTTTTTTTTTGAGAAATATTCTTGCGGCCACTAAAATTGGCAACGGGCACGAGTTTTATTAAACTATTAGTCGTGTAAAAATGTAAAACGCTGCCTTTGTACCACCAGAACAACATTGTGATTAATATACGAGTAACGTAAACCTCTCCCAGTTAAATTCTCTCGAAAGAACCGAGGAATTCCCGGGAATGTAGCAAGCAGCATGAAAAGCACTTGAAAGCCATACCAACCGTGAAAAATCGCATCTTAAGCCCCTTTCGTTGAAACGCCAACCTAACGAGAGGAAAAAAATCAGCGGAGCTGCGTTAGTACGGTTTCCAAAGCAAATGTGATTCTATCCCGACATAATTACAACACGCCGTTACGATCCACCATTGTTAACTCTACACGATGGGTGATACAATGGCGCACATGCCATAGATATCCAATTCCGCTTATGTATATACTTATCGTGTACCTCCTTTGTACCGTATACAATTACCGGCAATTCCGATGCATCAAAAGAGACCGTGCGGTTACATATTCTCTCTAAGATAAGCGCCACAAAGCACCTACATATGTACAACGTGCATACGTAGCTTCGGGACGTGTCCGAATTAACCCATTAATAATAGAAAACCTATTTAATTTGTTTGGGTTCGCACACGAGCTGTTGTAAATCGTAGCCATTTGGAATTTGTTTGGAATACGAAACTGTTAACAACGGTGGAAAGGAACATGGAAAATGGAAATCTTAAAGAGCAAAGTGCAAAGTTATTTTTGAGTAATTTCTTTGTAATGTCTTTCAGTCTTTAGTACACTTTAGACATTTCATTTAATGTCCGTGATTTTTGTTTTATAAGTGAAAAAAGCGATGTGTAGATTGTAAAATATATTTGAACCTTCTTTTTCGTCTTCGGGTCCAAAATTTTGCAATAATATGCCTTGATGTGTATCAACAGAGTAGGTTTGTGCGCAAACCTGGTAGTGGTAAATTCAAGAAAAGAATTGCTGAAACTATTTCGAATTTGCGTAGGCGTATTCACCTAAAAAGTCAATTAGAGAGCCTACACAGGAAATTAATTTGTCGTATGGTGTCTGTCAGCATATTCTTGGAATAATCCTAATATCTTAAATAAAAATATCCGGGTTGTGTAAGAACTCAAGCCCATCGATTACCTAATAAGAATGCAATATTGCAAATTGTTTGAAGAACAAAGAAACAAAGAAAAAGTACTATTTCAGTGTTTTTGGGGCATTAGGAGATAAAATCGGTAGTGACCGGAATTCATACTTAAAATCAGTAACACGAAAAGCTGTATACAAGCTTCTAGTTAGAAAAAACATATTTTATTATTTTTGGAGCGGACAATTTTGCTTTAGCAAGTTCCAAAATTCGATAGTATTTCTTTGTTGCTAATCAGAAGCCTCAGTACGAAATTTAATGAAACACTATTACCCTTTACTACAAACACTTCACGGAAACTGTACGCACGTTTCGATAGCTAAGCTATCATCTTCAGCAGCAATACTGAACTAATTAACTGAGTCCAGAACTAACCTATTTATACAAAATATTGCCACGCTGACCGCTGTCACGCTACCGTTAACAGAGAGAAAAGGCTGGAACTTAACGGTCCTGAATCTGAATTCATTAAAATGTTTGTTTTTGTAAATTTCCATGCCTTCGTAACAATTTAACTGTATATTACTGTTCACATTCTTAATTAAACATAGATGCTAATATTATGTCTGTTTTCAAGCATATGCAAGGCAACACTGGATTTGTCAAATCTTCTGAATTTAAGATGAGCCAAGTGCTCTTTGTACCTAATTCTGATTGATCTTTTTGTTTGCCCAATATATACTTGATCACAATCTTTACATGATATTTTATAAATTCCTGATTTTTCCATGTTATCTACTTGGTCTTTGGGGTTTCCTAAAAGGCTTTTGAGGTTGTTATTGGAAGAATAAACAATTTTGCGATCAATTTTAGAAAAGATTTTTTGAAGATCTTCCGTGTAACTTGGTAAAAAGGGTAGTTTAACAAATTTTTTATTACTATTGTTATTACCTTCTAAAGTGGTTATATTTCTAATTCTTATCCTATTCTTTCGAGTACCTGATTTAGTACGATTTAATCTATCTAAATTAAAAATTACGAGATCCTGAACTTCCTCAGTCCAAATGTCTTTATGATTTCAGTAATTCTCTGTGTTGATGAGTCAGACAATCAGGGCATCTGTTGTTTGTATAATATTAGATGAAGAATCCACCATATATGAAACAACAGATAATGAAGATGAAAGTGAGGAAGAAAATTATAGCGTGTAATAAATAAATAATGCAATAAATTTGAAATGAAAAATAGAAAATAGAAAATCCAAATATTCGTTCTCCATGTCCGTCTCTTTTTTTATATTTTCTAGAGATTCTACTAAAGATAGAAATATCAAGAAAAAAGACCATGAAATGATTTAATACAGTTATTTTTTTTTTTTTATTTATTTTTAAAAAAATATGCAGTAATCTGGAGGTGTGCCTTCCACACATTTGCGATATGTTAAAGGCAGACACGATGACAATTTGCGACATCATCATCGACCATCAGCGACGATGAAATACCTAAATTGCCACCACCTCTTTAATTATTTTAACCAACATAAAAAGTAATTAAAACAAATATGTTATATTAGCTTCTGGTATCAACAATAATACTTGTACGAACGTTCAAAGAAGTGGTTGATTATTTTGGGCGGGTGACGTCACAAAGAAGCTGCCCAAAAGCGGGTATTTCACCAATGTCTGAAATAATAAATTTGCTTTTCAATCTTTGTGATAGCAGTAGGCAATTAATATCAATTAATAGATTAAAATAACTATTTTTCTTTGTTGTTGTTATGATGACATTGTAGGTTCTCGATTGAAATCTACAATGTCACCCAAATTAACACGGACGCCAAAAGGTTATTCACTATTTTCGTTCGTTTAAGATTCAATTCAATCCGGGCGTAATATTCCGGGGCATACATCACACAAGCTGTCTAAACTCGCCGTGCAACGCCAACTTGGTAGCTCCTCATCGTAACGATAATACGATATAATTTAGGCAATCCACCGCTGAAGAGTAGGCCATGTATTATTCATAAAATGAAATGGCGCACTTTATTTACATTTCATTCCGACTGCCACCACCTATATTTACTTTTATAGGACAACGCGTAGCATCGAAAAAGCGCGGCCTTCTCCGTTTTTCATCGCGATCCTCTTTTTTCCGTTTCGCAACGTCCATTCATCGACCACCTGAGCGGTCCTCGCGCCCGAGGCTTTCTCCACATCCGAGGTAATGTATGGGGATTAAATTCCTGTGCTAAAAATTTTTCTTTTTAGTAGCGCTATTGGGACAGGAATTAAACGTCAACCTTTCGGTCAGCTGCATATACGTTTCGTTTTTGCCCGCACCCTTGGGATCTAAACAGTTAACAGGAAGGTGAAGTTGGCGTAAGTATGCTAAAAAATGCGAAAATGTACGGAATGGCACTTAAGGTGGGGAAAAATGGATTTAAAGAATAGGAAAGTCGAATTGTTTCGGATGGTTTAGCGCTATGGCTAATACCTTAAGTATCAACGTACATTTTATTTAGAAAAAATATCCGGGAAAAAAGAAAAAAAGCTGTTTATATAGGGATTACCTCAGACTAATAAATCTCGAGTTTCTTATCTACAATCTGAAAGGATTCCATTTGTGAAACCGCATGGTTGCAACCCAAGATTTACCGGGGAGCTTTTTAAAGAGATTACAGCGAACTTAGTGGGGGAAAAACAAAAAAAATAGGACTGATTAATTGTTGTAATGCATTTAATTTAAACTAAACCCAAACGTATAGAAAAATAATAATTATGTTTGTAAGTAGATTTTTCTTCTTTTTAGGTATTCCACCGATTCCAATATAACATACCAAAAAGTACGGCCGAACTATTTAAATAAGACTTCACGTGAAATACAATGAGAAATCAGTTTTTAGAGATCATCATGCTTGATTGATGAGTGAGACACTTAACATTGAACATTTGCATTAAATCGTTTACAATGGAAAATGTCTAAACATCTGTTATTATCATGACCTGTTGTATACAAGGTGTTCCAGTGCCAATTGGCCAAATTCGCTGTAAATACTCCTGACATCGTTTTAAATAAAATATCTTCAGAAAGCTACGTCCGGAAACAAGTTATTTCTTAGATATAAATCATTCCCATTTTAGCTTAAATAGTTTTTGATATTTTGGGCACAAAATCCTGGGTACGCCCATGCATTTGGCCGTTTTAACCAACGAAAGGCTTGCTACCCACGAATTCGGGATCACCGCGGGAAGGATTTGAATAAATCGTACCCAGGTTCAGGATTAGGATTTCAAAGTAAGTATTTGAAGATTTCAGGACATGAAGATCGGATTTCAGGTACCGCAAAAATTAAATGTTTTGGTCACAAATAAACATAAAATTCAATTTCATTAAATCATCCCTATCCCTTTGATAGGGGAAAATGTTCGCCTATGTTAACACGAAAACAATCGCCTAGACCTACTAAATAGAAGAGAAATACCTATAATGCCATGTACTGCAAAATAACATTTCCCCAAAATCAACACGAAGCGGCACGCAAAGTATGTTCAGTACATTTTCCAAATATACGTACAATATAGCAAATACATACATACATGGAGTCTCCGCGTATGGGTCACGTTCCCGGCGTTAAAACCCAAGATTTATGAAACCGGTTTGATTTAATGCCCCATTTTGCGATATATACATACATCACACACACAAATGCACGCAAACGTATATACGTACACATTACATATTTATACAACTACTACAGTTGCTAGCTACCAAAAACAAGAACGGCAGCAGTTACGCCCCGGCGCGGCGGCGTTGTGTAATTTGTTACCTTCCTATCAGTTTTAGTTTTACCAACGTAACCGGTAGCTAGTCATCCACTGTGGCTAAAAAAGTTACGATGGACATTGGGGTGTAGATTCAAGGAATAAGATAATAAAAAAGTGTTTATTACTTTGTATATTCTCGAGTCCGTCTCTTCTGATTCTCCGATTTGTTTTATGACATCCTATTTACGTGTCGAAATCAAATATTCTTAAAAACAAACCTTATTTCCTTATCCCTCAATAATTCATTAATTTCCAAGACCAACTCTCATACACCGCTCTATATGGAATCCAATCACATTTATCTAGCACCGAAGCTGGAACAAGAAGAAAATTTGAATTTCCCTTTTAAAGAAAATTACATCATACCTTGCCACATCTTTACTTATACATCATATATGAAAACATGGAAGAAAAAAAAATGCATCAATGACGTAAAACCTTATATGTACCTATATACCTTTCTCCTCCACGTGGAAAACAGAATACAAATGCCGAAATTCGAATATAAAATTAATATCATGCGAGCGTTCAGGAAAACTCATTTTCTATAGAAGGTTTTCCGCGTGCAGCGAACGGAAAGTTTTGGCAAAAAAAAATCCTTTTCTCCCTTTGAAATTCCACATATTATATAGTCATATAATCAGAAAGATGCCCCTGCTTCGTCGCCTGTCGCTCTCTGTGTAGTCTTTTTTTTTAAGGTTTTGATAACTACGTTATTTTCTCTTTTGCGGGCCGCAAAGCGAAAACTGCAATGAGTTGTATATTTCCCGGGAAAAAATCCGCTTTTTCGTTAGGAGGTAACGTAATAAGCGGATACCCCGAGGGCTTACCAACTACGAGATTTAGATGGGATGGTGCATGCAGGTTGAATCTCGTTAAATATAACAAAATTTTTCTTTATGCGTATATAGTACATGTTACATATTACAGTGTTATATAAAGGGGTGGAACCTGGATGTCACATTAAATTTTCATGTTATTTCATGTCCGGTAAATTTAGTGGATTTAGGTTTGCATCTTTTTGCAGTTTTTTTGAAAAATGGAATATTGACTTGTTCGAATAGCCGCTTTGAGTAGTTTTCGGGATAAGTTCCAGCATATTATGCATATGCTGGAAGTTACCATCTGGAAGGAAAAGAAGAAAAAGAATAAGAAAAACTGATAACTATATCGAAAGAAAGAAGCTGAGAAGAAAGGTAGAAGAAACAAAAGACAAACAAGAAGATGGTGGAAAATAGAAGAAAAAATGGAAGAATATGAAAGCAAAGAAGGGAAAGAATAACAAGGATTCTTTTCCCCAAGTTAAATGAATCGTATTTTTATTTCTCTAAAATTATTTTTCTTTGTTTGATATAACAAAAAAAAACATCAACGCTTCAGTGTCGAGTGTGCTTGAATAAAGTATAAAAGAGAACCTAAAATGCAAATACAAAATTTATCCATTCAGTCTCTTGTAATAAATTCCATTTTATTAACGACAAAATTTTTCTTCCATTGTACAATGTATTAATGTAAGAACACCATCTCGTGACTTGTTCTACTAAAATTTTCCGCAACCGTTAAATAATCATCGTTACTAATTACCAACCATCCCGTAGCGATTAAGACGTTTCTACAAGAAAATTCTAAAATTCCACCGCCAAAAACGACCGGCACAGGCGTCCACGAACATCGCGAGAACGGAAAATAACGTTAAAACAGTCCGTGACAAGCGAAATTAGCTAGAACTCAGCTTATAGTACGCAAGCTGCGCCGTAAACACGGTTTTCGCGATGCGGGTTCACCGTTAACGAGCTACAACTCCAAAGAAGAAAAAAATGAAAAAAGAAGAACTCAAAAGATGCCGTCAGAAACTCGACGCGACGAAAATGACGATGCCTTGATGACGTCGTAGTGTAGTGGATCGGAGGAAAGTCATTTCGGGGTAGAGCTAACGATCGAAACGATAAAGATAATTCTTTTTCGGAGGATAATCTGTAAGCTTCTTTTCACTATTTTGGACGTTTCGCGAGTATTTTCGATTTCTTCTTGCTCGGGAGCTAATTCCCCTTGTTTATTTCTTTTATACTTTATTATTATTATTGCATTATTATTACCCGCAATTTAGTTTTACAAAAGAAAATTCCAAGGCGTCAATCATTTGTAGGACCCGTCGAGTGTTGTAAAGCTCCGCTTTTTATTTCAGCAGAATCTGACGAAGTGTACTCATGAAATGTCGATAATTTTCAGACTTTTACAGTTTATATCGTAATTATGAGAAAAAAAAATAAGATTACATGTAGGTCTGCTATACTTTTTCAACCCTTTTACCACGATCCCCCACCCGCTTTCGATTGAACGGAGAAGAGCAAAATAATGCAGGGTGTGGCGTTTACCCAAATACTAAGAATTATTAGTAGTTAAATGCTGAAAATTCGTGAAACTTTGATGCAGATCATTTAAATGAAAATACAGGCAATAGTGAATTATTTCCGGTTATACCGGAAATGAGTATCAGCTTGCTTATTTTAAGTCTTTTTTTTATAGCACACATTATTTTAGGCAAATTTTCCCTGTACCTAACCTGATTGTTTTGGAGAAAAGCGGATTTGAAGTTTTATAGAAAGCAGAATAAAAACGACACCCGTTTCCGGTATGACCGGAAATAACTTAGTGTTGCCAATATTTTCATTTGAAAACCAGTATCGAATATCCCTCAATACAAATTGTCAGCATTCGGCTAGTAATAATTCCCAGTATTTCGGCTAACTGACGTGACACTGTACACTTAAGTGATTCCCTAGAAGTATAATTTACATCCGAAGATGCTTTTTTCTCATCCCCAACTATAACGAAAAAACAAAATGCTTGCAGAGCACACTAAATTCGAGCGATCTTAATAATTATAGCAAGTCACTTTTTCCTTTCGCTTTAGGACGTCACTGTATATGCCCTCATAATGTAAACATTGCCGCCTGAACGAATAAAGTCCAAAGTATTATTATTATTATTACGGAAACTTACTACAATCGATAAGGAATTATCTCGAAAATTGACCGGCAATTTAGATCACGCGATATAATATTGGGCGATCCGCTTACTATTTTATGGGCGCTTTGGTCTAAGTGCAAGAATAAATTGCAGATAACAGCGTTGACTCTATATCCCTTCCCTCTATACTTAACCTCATGCTCTGTAGAGAACGAGGCTAAATTTTCGCGAAGTTATAACTGCAATATCGTGTTAATGCAAGACAACCATCACAAAGTTTGAGAGAGTTTAATAGAAATGTCGGTAGAAATTCGCAATATACAAGGTGTATATGAATTCACGCAAAAGCCACAAACAGCGACGTTCTTCGTTCAAGTCTGAAACGAAAACCTCAATAGCAAATTATTGTGTCATGCTGCAATATGTCTTTTTGAGGTTCACGGAGATGTAGCTGCAATTTAAAACAAAGAAGAATGTTTAATACTAGTTTTTCGCTTTCTTTTTTTTTGCATTTAGTAAATATATTTCTTGACATAATCTCCTCTATATGCTTAATCTAGCGAGGATGTGACATTTTCAAGCCAACCAAATAATACGATTTGTTGAATTCTACAAAACAAAAAAGCTGCATTCGTTTAGCGTCTAGGAGACCAGCCTAATATCCACAGCTATCTGTGGAACATCTTAGAGCTCGATTAGCTTTTGCACAAGATCACAAAAAGTGGAATCACGCCGACTGAAGCAATGCTAGATTTTGCTTAAGACAGAGAGAGAGATTTTTTCAATGTAATATTGTGGAAAGAATCAGCTATCAGGGTAGCCCCGTTATTGTTTGGATTGGTATAAGTAGCGAAGTCTCTATATCTCAAGACTTACTTACGAAGAAAAGTTCAAGTGGATCGAATTTTTTGCACCTGAGTGTACATCCCCCACAAAAGACTTCTCGCAAAATCTTTCCCTTTTCAACGAAACGAAGACAATGGAGTAACACACAGCAGAACTAAATCAAACAACAAGGATATTGTAGAAACAGCGAGGCGTATTTTACATGGCCAATTACGACGAATTTAAGTTGCCAGTTTCAACTTCAATTTTACAACTTTCCAGATGCAAATAAAGTGATTAGACGTTTAACGTCGGCTAGGGTTTTGTTCTTTGTTCATTTCCCTCTCTGTCTTTTCACATCCCGCAGTGAAACTGGGTCGTCTACAAAATTTCCATCACTTAAAATATAGAATTACGTAGACTACTTTTGAAATTATTACCATGCTAGTCTTAGGGAGTTAAGGAACATCGGGAAAGTTTCCCAACAGCTAAACTATGTATGGATTCGCTCTGAATGAATTCCTACAAAAAAAAAACACAAAAAGCAACACCAGAATTACGTAAAATTCGACTAGAGTTTACGCGATTTTCCAAACAGTTTACGTAAACTGGCTCGTAACTTGGGACACTCGATAGTTGCGAAGAGCAAATTATGAAGTAGAATTATTTTTTCATGTAAATATTTAAAAAACGGAAAAAAAACTGAATAGGATTATCTAGTAAGCGTGCAGTATATTTATTTTACGATCATGTATTTAAGTTACCGGGGAAGATCAATGGAATACGTTAGTAAATTTTAATTTGATCTAAACAGATTTCGAATAGTGTTCGAATGGCTTCTGTCTAAATGCGTACTTGTACTAGATATTCGTTTGTATACAGGCTAATTCATTGTCGACCTTCTCTATGGTGATCTCGCCTTTTAGTGAAGATAGAGACTAGGTTTGAATTTGACAAAGCTAAATTTTGGGTTTATTATGAAACGAAATGAGAAAATGGACTTGTAGCAAACGATGTTCTTCTTTCACCTCTGGCACCTTTATTTGGCCTTGCGGAGAAAACTAAACACACATTCTCTGTCCCACAAAACATTGAAGACGCTCAAGGTAGACTCCAGAACGCCGATGTAATTACTAGAAGAATCATACGAAGGCCAGATCAAAATACCAGAAAACATGGAAATGACCAGTTATTAGAACATCTATTGTAATCGTTGGTTTCTCGTTTTATTTTCTATTATTCTTACAGTTATTGTAATCCTTATTCATTGTGGTGAATAAAGCTTTGCAAAAGCACACGTTAATTTTCGTTCAAATTTTTGTTTAAAGTTTTAAGTAAATTTTCTCGTTAACTTATTTTTTGAAAAGAAAAACATAAACTCTTGTTCTTATTAAATTTCTCTTTTCTTTCTGGTGTAAAATTCGCTCGGAATGAAATTTTTATTTACGTTTAAAGGAATTTATACTTCAATACTGTTCGTGTCAAAACAATTAGAAACGAAATTAGATCAAGAGAACCTTCTCGAACAATCACTCTCACTAAACAGCAATGCAAAACTTATTACATTCAACTCCCAAGAACAAAAAGAAATATTTTTCTTCCTTCGTTTCGCATTAAATTCGTCATTAATTTTCCAATTTATTTTCCAATTTTACACCTGATTAAAGAAAGCGCGTATATAAATAAGCGGCCAGCAATTAAGGTTCTTCTTGCTTTCACCTCCTTGAACTTTTGAACGCTATGTACGTACAAGGTGGATCTCATCGGAAATCTCCAATTCTGCACACCTCCTCACTTTTTCCTGCACGCCTTCGACGTCGCCAAAATGAATCCCGAGGGAAATTGAAAAGGGGAAGGGGAGAGAAAAGAAAATTAATCACAGCTTACTAAGTGGCGGCTTGGAGAAAAAGAAAAGTATAGACCTAAGGGGGTGGAGAAAGAAGGAGGAAAAAAAAGCGTTTTTCTTTAATGGCTCTCAATTGCTTCGCAATTTCCTTTATGAACCGATCGTTTTATTTTATTGGCTCGTTCCGGATATACATTTTTTTCCTACTTTTGCTTCTTAAAAGAAAAGAACCTGCGTGCGGAAAATTTCCGTTTACGGGTAATGCCGGTCGCGATTAATTTTAGCTTTATTGGTGGTTAGGGAAATAAATGTCAAAAGTGGTTGCATAATTTCGCTTTTTAATTGCATTGAGTTTCTCAACCGGAAAATAAATGTTCAAACTCATATGTATTATTCGTAATAGGATTTCTTTGCTAATAGGCAAATAATCTTGGCTATTAAGCAATAATCAGGCGATAATATTATTCTGGCTTCTGCTAAATCTTGTGAATAATGCAATTCATTAAACAAAAAAAAATTGCTCGCACCAAAATAACCGGGATATAGAAGAAACAAATCTACAATAACAAGTCATCGAAGTTATGCAAAATATAACAAAAGAATGTTTTTTACGAAATCCTTTCTATCTGTGGATAAAGGGAAAAAATGGAGGAAATATCTACAAGCAAAGGAGCAAACTGATTACGATGAATATAAAAAACAAAGGAGGAAAAAGAGGATTTATGGCTAAAAATTGGTGAAAAAATGGAAACTGCTTGTACAGACATACGGAGAGGATGAGACATTGCATGTATCAAATGCCATCCATTTGTGGTCCAACGTTGGTGTCTTTATCCACATGTATCGCTCACCAAACCTATCATCAATTACATATCTTTCAGATCAATCAAATTTCGCATCAATAATAATGCCAAAAATGTTCAAAATTTCGTTGCGTCAAATTTAATTATTTATAGCCTCCTACGTCTGCATTAATCTACATTTAGTAACCCATACCTGTCATTTACACCAATACAACACGCTAACTCTACGGTATACTCGACAGCAATACCACAACAACAACAACAAGGTGCAACTTTACACACGGTCAACTCAACTGTAGCTCTTGCTATACATTAGATGATTCTGGGTGATTTAACTTTAGACTTTCGCGCGAGTTCACCCGTAGAGTTAACTAATAGCATCGCGTAGTCTTCTAATGGCTAAAACGGTTCTGGCGTAGCTTGCATTACACCAACCGATAGGAAGATGAGATGCGGAGAAGGTACAGACGACGGGGGAAGCACCAACTTTGTAATAAGTTAGAGGCCACGCGATTAGAATTAATTACACCGAATTGGTGTGCGGTAGTGGAAATAGCTGGCAGGAAATCTAAGGATAGATGGCTCTAATGGCGGAAGTCGATAAATTAAATTTTACTTCATTTGGAATAAAAATTATACGCAATAAGTAGAAACAAGGTAACTGATATAGCCAGTATGTCGAATAAGCCCCCATAAGATAGGTTGGCAACAATAATTGCTTCATAGAATCAGATAAGAAATTTTTGGATTCATTTAGATTGATGTTTTGTTGTTGGATGAAGATTTTCGGATAACCTGAATCTTTCTGAATTGTTCTTGGGAGATCTCCTCCTGCAGTATAAATCAATGAAAATTGATGCAAAGTAATTGAAATGAAAGATGCCCAAATAGTATACAAGATAACAACATGTTCCATTACCACGTATGCACCTATGCACATAGTTCGATAATCGTTACATCGGCTCGTTAATTAAGTAATTTTTATAATAGAATCGCTCAAGGATAATTTTTAATTAAGCAATTTTAGAACCGATAAGATGATCGGGATCGAGATTGCCATACACATCTCGTCACTTATCATCGTTCAGCGCCATCTAACGAGGCTCGCGGCGCTAATTTACGACCATTATTCTTCTTAATTATAAGCTATGCGTACCGAGAAACCCATCATCAACATTCCACGCGAGCATTACCCATTAAGCATATAGAGTTGCATCTCGAGCTAAGTAATGAACCGATTAGAACGGGCAAAATCGCTATTTCATCATCGAGAGAATCGTATATTTTAGTAAATAGAACAAAACATTAACTATGTATACATATAAATTTATGCTATCTTTTTAAATCAAGGCTTGTTAAATACATTTAACACTCACTCGTTCTAGAAAGGAATGCATTTCGTGGTTGTTCGATTATTTGTAGCTACCCATTAAATTATATTATTACAAAAATGTGCGGGATTTAACTACATCAGCATTTAGCCAAGATAGAAAGCAAAGTCTACCAAAGTATTGTAGAGGTACAGGATGCTAATGCAACCAGTGATAAATATACTTGCTACAAAAGTTGAACAATTACTGGATTTTACGTTGTCTTTATTTCAAAGGTATGTAATGAATAGATTAGGCAAATTCGGGTGCGCACCATCGCCGCAGCTAACGAATGGACTCTCGCATGCGAAACACTAGTCAGTATCTAGTTTCCTGTCGCCGGGGTCGTACGTAATAGTAGCAGCGAAGTACTCTATGTTCTGTACATTCTGAGTACATTGGTCTTGAACGTGTATTCATCGTTTTTAGAACAAAGTGGACGCAGCTTCGCTAAAGCGCTTTCTACTTCATGGAGGAAGCAGTAAATAATGATGTTATGATAAACTATCGTGCTAGTGACATCGGCCAAAGTAGCTTCCTGCAGATGAATCATGTGATTCCAAAAATGACTCACAATTACCGATGTTGCGGGGCAGAAATACACCCAGAGGCGCCGAACTTGTAGAAGAAGTACCAAAGTGGAATTTAAAGTACATAAATATAGAGATACCAAAAGAACTTGGCTATTTAGAGGCAAAATGTGAGGAAATCTTGGCTACGTCCGCTCCATCCAAATTATCGAACCGTTTATGTATGAGTATCTGGTTATCATTCATTGCCAAAGGATAAATTATTTTGGTTTCTAGATTCCGACGTTGGTACCACTGAAGTTGGCACTGAAGTATGTCACGAGGTAGATTCGACAAATAAAAAAATATCCCCACTTGGCAAACAATAACGACGGAAAGTAAGCGTGTTCATATCAAATTAAACTAAGAATTCAAAAATGTTATAATATATAGGGTGTTCCATTTAAAATAACAAATTTGACGGCAATTTCCGGTATAATCGGAAGTGTCAGATTTTTTAAAAATATTTTTGTTCAGTAGTGCATGTCGATTTTAGTGTACTGTCAAGTTTTCAGTTTTCCAAACATTGTATCGATCAGGTGAGACAGCCTGTATAGAATGGTTAGGACTGGCGTAGCTTATATGAATAGGGGGACAACAAGGGAACTATGTTGAGAAATAAAATTAAATTTAGCAAAAGGAATGCTTATTTTTGTGTTAAATGGGAAACTTTTCAGACTGCTTTCTTGGATCAATTTTATTAAAAGAAAACATTAAAGCTTTTGTTTTAGTTGCGTTATTTACGATACAAATTGATTTTGTTAAAATTAAGAGGAATATAGGAAACAATAACAAATTCAAAAAATAACAACGTTATTTTATATTTAATTCTCTTTGAGAGAGCGGGAGAAACAATAGAAAATCGTTAACAAAGAACAACGTTACAGCATATCCTTCTCCACCGAACCGCCGCACGCCTTCATTCATTAATAATAAATAATACAATGTGTACGCATCGATGGAAGAAAATAAATAGGATGTCAGAGACAGCGCTAAGAATCTGACGGAATCGTATTTCAATAGCGAAGGCGAAGATCGTATGGGGGAATGTCAATTGTTACGGGGAGAAATCTAGACGCTCTCGTTGCGTTCGAGATTTGCCGTTTCGATGTTATCGCTGAGGTCAAATTCATTTCGATGGTAAACAAGTAAAGCGCTATATTGATATTTAATATTGTGTTTACAATGTTGGCTGTATATATTTGCTTCAAAATTATACGCATACCTAACAGTATTTTGGCAATTTACGCGTTACTGTTCGTTGTAATAAAAGGAATTAATAAATCGAATTTATTGAGTCCTTTTTATTAAAATGATAATAAAAAGGTTATTATTGATTTAATTTAATTTATTGATACAATGATACAATTTATTAACTTACTTAAAAAAAAATGCTAGTCTAATTTACTGTGTTATAGCTTTTGTTACCATGCATTATTTTTTATATTACTTTACCATTATAAATTCATATCATATGCGTTTCTCCTGAAAAGCGCCTTGCAAGTATTATGCAATAATGTTAAATAATAAGAAATAATTATTTTGAAAGCAATAAAAAAATAAAAAATTCAACATTTTCTAGCGTTCGTCAATTGGTATAAGTGATAAGAGTTTTTCTGACCAGCACAAATTACTTCTTTAACAATCCTTTCTTTTAATTAGAAATAAAATTATTTTATATCATATGTGATTCACCGGGTTCTAATTTCTTTAGGGTGAGCCAACGTGAAAATTGAAACAAAACCTGTTTTCTACATCTAAACGCAATGCCACATTTTGTGTGCGTTAAAAGCATATTTCTTCATGTAAATGGAGTAAATGACTCCATTTTACCGAATCTATAAGCTCCAAAAATCACTAATTTTTAATGTGCGTTGCTTTCAGAACTTTCTGATGTTGAATTAGAAAAAAATGCGAGATTTGATTTAAGTAAGGACAACGATCTCCTGTTTCTCTTGAAGCTTCATTTCGATTAAAAGTAACGTACAGAATTAACTGATTTTCAAAATACTTAGGTGCAAATCTTCTGATGAAGATGATGCAGTGTTAACAATGTATTTCAAACAGGAAATCTCTTGATGTTCATTTTAGGAATAATTACGTAGCACATACATACGTTACATGGTCCAAATAGTATCATATAGAAAAGAATTTTATTTTAAATGTATTTTTAACATTTTATGATATAAATAATAAAAAGAAAAAAGAAAGCTGTAGTCTCAGGTCTGAAGAAATTAAGCAGCAATATTCTGGTCTTACACGGATAAAGTATTCTATTTATTCGGCACTTCTTCTTTGATGCGTTCTTTCATCAAAAAAACATCAAATTTATGTGATAAAAAAGTACAAAAAGTATCACAAAAATATAACTTACTTCTTTCTGTTAAAAAACGTTCTTTTAATTAGTGATGTTTATGGCGAGAGAAGTGTTGTAATCCAATCAACGAAGAATTTTTTAAAAACACTCCTGTTTTCTTTCTATTTATTTAACCAAATTCAACATAAAAGTCAGTAAATTAAATGAAGAAATCGCCTCTGTTCCTTTTTATTTGCTTTTCGTTTTAATTTAATTTCAAACCAATAGAACACGTAGAAAAAGAAAAACAAAAATTCCACAATTTGTTTAGCACTTTATTTATTAATATGTATATTGCATGTATCGTCATCAATCTCGAAACGAAAATCCCATCTATACAAATAACAAATAAATTTCTTCACGGAATCCGCGGCATCTCAAACCCTTCACTTCCACCGACGACGACGACGACGCGTGGCGTGGGATCTACGTTACCGGCGAAGATCCTACCTTTCACCGGCCCGTTACGCATACTGACCGCCTATACGGGCCTGATTCCGCGCCCTACCAACACGCGTGCAAACTACCGCGCCTCGCTCGAATCCGACCGATCTCGGTCGAGTGTCGCGATCGTTTCGGCCGCCTTTTACCGGCCGCCAGACTTAGAAATGACGAGCGATGAACCTGTCAAACCGGTCAAACTGTTGACGGCGAGTACCTTATAAAGGCTCTTCGTATAGATGGTGATTTTTTTTGTTTTACTTTCGATTTTATTGAGTTAAGTAACTGGACTGTGTTTGATGCTCGTTAGAAATCAGGATCTGCCAGAATTGGACAGTTTATTCCAATTGAAGTGGTCCACTATTTCATCTAAAATGACATTAGCTGAGTTAAAGCTAAAGTTAAAGTATTAAAAATGCTACGTCTTAGATATTATAAACAATGCTTTAAAATTAATGCAAAATTGATATTCTAGCAGAGAAATGGCTAGAATCTACAATGCATGTGATAGTATCATTAACAGACTTGTAGTGTAAGGGTTAGTCAAGCAGGAGGCCGTCAACACCTGCACAAGATTAGCATTTAAGGCTCTAGTTCAGACGAAATGGCGTTCGGTCATCCAGGACATTGAGTAATGCTTTTTGCGGAGCTACAGGAGGACTCAATAGGGGGAGGCCCTTACCGTAGGAGGCTTGTGACTGGGAAAGATGCATTTTCTTTGCCAAGTCCAGATTCGCTCTGCATCATTCTGATAGTCTCTGCAGAGTGTTAATGTGGAGGGGGCTTGGAAAATAGTATCTTGAAAGGAACGTGACTCCATGCGTGCCAATTGGATATGGGGGTGGCATATCTTTAAACGGTCGCACCGAGCTGGTGATTTTAAGAAGTCATGGAGGTATAAGAACCTGTGCATTCTAGCGATCAATACGAAATTTCCCCCTAATTCTTCAGAGCGCAATTGCATCGAGCATCTTTGGGAAAAACTCGATCGACAATAGCGATCTCGTCCCCGTCCTCCCATAACGCTGGATGAGTTTGCAGAAGCGACAAAAAATGAAAGAATTCCGCAAGGATTTATCAATACGCCAATAGAAAGCATGCCCAGAAGATGCTTAACTGTGCCACAGGCACGGGGAGATTTCTTACAAAATTATTATTATTATTAATAATTTTTTTGAATTATCCCTTAATGGTAGTTTTTAACATTTTACTGCTTAAATGGTTCTAAACGGTTTAAAGATTCATATTTCGTTATATTTCAGCGATTTGTGTATTGTATAAATTTTAGCTGATTTTTTATTTGTGAGCCACTTGGACGGCAGTTTCAATAAATGTTTGATCATCAATAAATTGATTTTTTTTTGTTACAGTTACTTTAAATCTAACAAAAAAAAAAGTAATTATTTTAACACTTGTTACCAATAACTTGTACAAAGTAATTTACACATTTTATAGTAAATACATATTTTTCCTCAAAAAAAAATTCTATACACGTATTTATTTCCCGACTTCTGCAATTTATCACAACATAGGTTGACGTTCTATAAAATTTTATCTATTAGAGAAAGACTTATTAGTCGTTATCTCCAATCATGCAGAAGTCATATAAACCAAAACACATTAGTGTTATCTCCTTTCGGTCCTTTACTATCTTATATTTATATGGTATTTAATTTTTTCATTATTTATTTACAGAAATAAATAAGTTTTACTACTGCCTTATCGTAATTACTGCGCCTGTTCTAGAAAGTTGTGTCTCGTTAAATTATTACATAAACAAACAATGTAAAATATACATATATATATACGTGTAAGCATGTATATAATGTAATGTACAATAAGTATGTGGGTCAAAGGCATTGATCTGAAATGAAAGTGAGATGCTAGAAACGATTTATGAAGCAACCGAATTCACTTGGTTCGAAAGGAATCTTTAATTACCTCTTAAGAGGCTCGCAAGCGTATTTTTCGAGTTACACGCATGCATCTCTAGTTCCTTAAAAAGAAATTATTTATACCTTTCAATATTTATTATCGCTGATTTCTACCACAGTTAAAGTCGTGGAATTTCTTATGATTTTTGAACTTTCTTAAGGATGCGATAAGCATCTACAGAACAGTAACCATTTTAAATAGCTTAATTTCAAATTTGTTGTATTTGCTTTTATTAAACGGGAATTTCACCAATCTGTTAATTAAGAAATTCATCGCGGCCATTTTGTGTTATCAACAGTTATCAACAGTCATTTAGCATGGACGCTCGTACGGAGTCGTGCCGATTAACACAATTTTTTGGCATTGGAGGCAATCAGAAATAAAGCCTGGGTCCATCATTTTAATCCTGAATTAAAAGAAAAATCAATTCAGCGGCGTATTAAGGGCTCTAGCCCTCGCGAGAAGTTTAAAGTTAGGGTATATAAGGGTAAATACAGTAATAGGAAAATATTATGCATCGTCTTAGAGATTCTATTAAAGTCAAGAGGCGCGGTAGACTGACGCAAGGTGCCATGTTGCTCAACGCCAATCCACAAAACAAGATTTTCAAACGGTGTCGCTGCTGAATCTCGCTTCATAGGAACTGACTTTTCACCTTAGGGTACAGATTTGCTTCCTGCGGCTATTTTTTCTTTATAAATCTCAAAAGCAAGGGCTCTAGAAGAACCGCCTACATACAAATTTCCCATCGCCACACCATCCAATCATTCATGACGCGTCAACTATTTAAAACCGATTTCGAAAAAAATACGTACTTTCAAATATCTTTTGAAGTACAGACACAGTAAGGATTGCTCCGAACGCATTTGCTATTTTGGATGGTGCGGAGTGTACCGATGCTTTGCTATTTGTCGTACTACCCCGCCGTCTTTGCTCTTATCTATTTCTTAAATTATTTGCAAATAATACAATAAGATTTTCAAAAGTACATCTTTCAGTTCGAGTAATTTCAATTCTCCCTTTTGGGAGAAAAAATCGAACGACGCTAGATAATAAGTTTGTTTGTTGATTTCAAAAATTATCATTTCTTTTTAACACGTTGATACGCATTATTTAATAAATTTCCTCTATATATCCAAGAATTAACCCCAAATATTGCATTCCATCCTTTCACTTCCTTCTTCCTGTTCATTCTTCCGACGCTTTTAACGACCTTCCGAACGAAATTTAACGCAACGCTGCGAAAACGACATGCCCGTGATAGAGCCCCGTATCGGACAAATAGGGGTGTTACAAGCTGCGCCATTGTAGCGTTCTGGCTTCTTTTACAGGCCGAAGGCGGACCCCGGAAGCCCGACGAAAACCTTTTAAACTGATTGATCGCCTAACGGGGGCGCTGTCTATCCAAACCGAACACCGATTGAAATTAGTTCCATTGACTTCGAAATTCATTCATCATGGTGCGCGTTGAACGTTTAGGACGTAGTCGAAGAAAAGAGTAGAAAAGGATTAGAAAGGGGGGTAGAAACGATGGATGGAACTAAAGTAGCTGTCATGGTTTAGAATTTCGGCAATGAAAGGTGTATAGTTACGTATTCTGTTAATATTAGGGAAGGAAAGTGTGAGGTGGTGGGGTATTACAGGACACAAAGGGTTACTGATTCTTTTTGATGAATTAGATGGCTTGCATGAGGATATTTCGAGAAGTTTCAAGCTTGAACGAAGGAGATGACGTTATTTGTTAAAATATGTTAAACATTTAGTTACTGTTTAGTAGTTATTTACGTTAATCAATGGAAAAAGTACCTCAACGCAAATTAAAGTCAAGATGGACATTCCTTATGAGGATTCTGCACCACTTACCCCAGTAAAATTTTGGCCAGCCGAATTTAAACCTGATCTTACCAGCCTGATTCAGGTCGGCGAAAAACTGTAACCACTACCGATAATGTCAGAAAATTTCATGAAATGGTGCTAAACTACCGTAAAATTAAGGTTAGAAAGAGAGCACATGCTCTAGACATCTCGAAAGAACTCGCATATTGACTGAAGATATGGATATGAAAAAGCTAACCACGCACTGGATGAAGTTTCGCTCGCAGAACTAAAATTTTCATCTAAGTAATACCCAGAACAACAGAACCGATCGTCGCTAGGCCAACCATTCAAAGTATCAAGTCGTTCTTGGCATCCCTAGCACAACAGATAAATAAGTGGGCTAAATATAAACAAAATTTGATGTAACGTATTTTTATAAAAAACATCTAGAAATTTCATTTAAATCAACGGAAAGGTACTTCGTTCTACTGTTCACTAAATAAAAAAGAAAGCCACCGGAGGGGATGAATGAATGAATACAACAACAACAGGGAAAGGGAGGAAGATTAGATTTTAACAGGATTTCAAGAAGTAACCTACACAACAAACATAACAACACACCTGCTCTCTAAGTAATTTCCTGTAAATAAAAATTGTTAAAGCATATCAGTGTATTACTTAATGGGTCCTCCTAGCCACCTCTGTTCCAAAATTTCAACAGCATGAAAAGAAAATCCGCACTACATCCGTAGATCTTTACCACTTATTAATAAACATATTCGGATCAAAAAAAAGATCGCTTTATCGATAATCCTATTAGACCGCGCCATTTTGTCGTAGTCAATTTGTACATGACAAGCAGATATTGGAAATACGCTTCGGCCTGCTTCCTACGTCCATCATAAATTCTCCCCTGAACAGATTAAGAAGACGATCGAGTCGCTCCATCCTCGCTAAATAATAGATTGTTCGAACTATCCGTTTCGCCGATAGATAGGTCCAATAATAATCTATTATTAAACGATGTATTCGTTCGTTAGATCTTTCGCAGCGATGGCTTAAGGAGAAAATCAAACGAAAAAGGAAGCGAGAACAATATATGTACATACATAGATGTATTGCTCCTATACTTAGATCTAGCGTGGTTGTCTGCTCCTCTTCTTTTCCATTTCCCACCAATTTAGGAACTGATATCGGATGCCAGTCACGTATCCCGTAGACAAGGGTTGTTTACGAAGAGAATGAATAGCTGTAGTGCAACTGCGGAGTTACTTTTTTCAGCCTCTTTGCGCTGCTTGATGCAAGGCCCTGCGTATAGCGCCATCTACGTAAAGTTTAGTGAGCTGTTTAATGCGGAAGGACGATGATACTTCCATTATCGACATATCAAGGATATTGTTTGTCCTCCTTAATTGATTTTTGGTACGAGAAGTCCGTGAAATGTAGCGATAAATTTAAAAGATTGAATGCTCGAAATGAGCACGCACGGCTTATTTTTTTTTAATAGTAATTTCTAGCGAATTTTTTCAAATTATGATGGAATTCTTGGTTACTCTGTCAACTAGTTTTTGCAAATTGTTTGATTGGCTGAAACATTCTTCAAAAAATTCCGTAGATTAAGCAACCTAAACATACAAATTTAATATTTTGTCCTGGCACCTTTATCAAAATCTATGTATCGATTTTAGGACGATATTTGCGTGTTATTACAGCTAGAGCTGAAAATCCAGCTTCGCATAAACAGGTTGTCGCAAAGAAAAGGAGAATCCTTACAGTTTTCGAACTCAGAGAATGATATTCATTTTTGATCGATATCGTCGGAAGGCGAAATCTGGTGGAACTTAAGCTCTGAAGAAGCTCCCCTGAATACACGCTTTTATATATATTAGACTACTTCGCACGTTAAATTGCAACCCGTGACATGTATCTGATAAAAGTCAAATTAATCACGTTCCAGGTTTAATAGTCTTATAATTAACCCCCAAATAACTGCACAGTATCCAAATAAATACACATCAAGCTGTAATTACGCGAACTATGTAACAAACTAGCGTCGAGAGAACTCGCCCCGATTATTACCTGACTATCTCGCTATGCAGGGACGCTATAGCGTGTACAGTTTTCGATATTAAATATTCGCTAATCTAGCAAATTATTCCCTAGACGCTATACGTTCGCCATTAGTCTTAATAACGGCAACATCGTAATTACCGTTTCACTACCACTAGCCGCCTGTAAGAGCGGGAATGAGAAGAATGATCTGTATGTAGTTCGTAAGTTCCGAGTTGGTCTAACGCCTTCGTTTTAGGCATCCCGCTACGTAATTGGCGGTTCGCCGAACTATTATCATTCAAGGTGGACCGAACGCTGACTCGAATTGACTTTCCAGACAGGATAATAATAGCAAATTAGGCGAGGAGTTCTGAAGCGCTGAGATGATATCTTGAACTTTGGAAAATTGAGTATTAGTTGTATTAGTGGTAAGATAATAGTGGTTATTTAAGAATTGTTCTTAAATAAAAAGTAATTAATAATATAAAACAGACATCAAGCTTTTTCACATAAAAAAAAAATATTTTGCTCGACCTCTGTAAAATATGAACTCACCTAATAACAGGGCACGCGCGTATGTAAAATGTGGTAGGGTGATTGGGGAGGAACCTCCAACATTCAGAGAAGGTGTTGTGGGGATGATCAAAAAAGTTTAATAAACATATGCTCGAATATCAACGGTTACACAGATAGCAATATTGCTTTTTTTTATTATTTGGTATTTTATTTTGAATAGGTTCCTTCCTTCTAAGCAAAACACATGAGTGATTAATAATTGTCACATTTATTTTTTTCCATCCATGGAGGTGTTTCTGCCAACGCAGCCGCCCACCCGGCGGGAGTAAAAAACGCTTTCGGAACTACGCTGATGACGCCGAGTATCCTCCATTCCTTTTGCTGTAAATGATTCCATCAACACCAAGAGCATATATATAGCATTATTTTTTGATTCTGTTAATGCAATTGAGTTAAAAAAAATAATTTCATGTCTATTCACTACATTAAAGCCTCTCTTCCAAATTCTCGGCAGTGGTACCAATCCATGAGAAGGATTGCCTAAATATCGTTCTGTGACATTATCGTAGCAAAGATTAACAAAAAACATTTCTCCTTTTTGATCTTCTGAGATTTTAGTTAAGCTTTTGACTGCGTACAAGACGAAATCTTATCAAACAAGCACTTATTCAGCAAAGACAGCCACCACAATATACTAGTTGACAACAAATCCATAGTAACCATAAATATCTAACGCAAAAAGAAATAAATTAATTCAATCTATTTATTGTTATTTGTAATGGAAATAAACAACAGAAAGAGAAATAACAAAATCGTCGCGGTTTAACCGACTTGCAGAAACAAACAAAAACAATTGAAAAACAACCTAAGGAAAAAAGAAGAAATGCGAAGAAAATCAAACAACGCCCCTTCCGACAATGACTCGCTACCTACACCTACCTCGACGTTATTTATTGTCCCCTGTTAATGTCTTAGGGAACTGCTTGTGCGAAATTTCCGGTGGAAATGCTATTCGCAGCTTAAGGAATGATGCAGGATGCTGTAAAAGCAAATCTGCGCAAGAAGGGTATAGCGAAAGATATAATACAAGGATTATTTAATAGAAAAATCTTTGGAAGTTGAAAGAATTCTTTATTGGCAAAAACGCATGAATCCCACTGATTCATACTAAATACGCCTACAGAGTGCCCTGGGCTTTTATCAGATGTTAACAAGCCTGCTAGGGCTAATTCGTCTGCTTTTACATACCCTCGATGGTCTTCGTGTCCTGGTAGTAACCTTGTGCGCAACCCCACACCAGTTTCAACTTCTTGTTGTTGCGTTATCACTCATTACTATAAAGCCCATATCTCATTTCCTTAACACGATATACACTGGAACAATTTTAATTTTGCTTCAAACGTATTCCCTCTTCAGTACGTTGTACTTTCAAACTCGTGCATGTATTTCTAGACTTAGACATTTGTAGTACGAAATCTGAAATACCTTGTATACTAAATTTACTACTCCAGTCGATTTTAAACCTTCCGCAAGAGCGAGGAAGCGGTTCAGCGGAGGTGTTCGACCACACTCTCTTGATATATGGGGGTGAACCTCGCCTCGTTAGCGAGATCTTGCAATTACAGCCGACTAGGATGATGTCGAGTTAGCATCGACTTCGCTATTTCGCGAACTCTACTGCTATTCCTTCTGGGCATTTCCTTTTGTTTCTCTTCTTATTTATTTTTATTTTTTTTTATTTTTCCTAGGACCCACGGTGGTATGGAGCTATAAAATTGCAAAAAGAGAATGCGCTAACATGTGAAGCGTAATTGAAAAGTGTTATTACGAAATATAGGAAGGCAAGGAAAAAGGAGAAGATGAAATTAATTTTTGAATATGACAAGGAGAAATACTTGCTTCTGTATTAGGCTGGAAGCTATTTTCCCAATTCGTTGTAATATGATGAGATCGATGCTTATGAGATTGATCCGTAGTTTTATACGTATCAGGCATATGCTAACAATAACATTTCAATCTTGGAGGTAAGTCATTCAAAAACATGTTGAATAACAAAGGATCAAGGTTCGATCCTTGCAACATATCAGAGAATATAGGAACTACGGGCATCTCAAGGTTGAAAAGTGAAAATTCCCTTTTTCAACTTTGAACAGTCGCAGCTACCAAACCTGAAAAGCTAAAGGGTTCTTATTCGGCAGATTCGAACGTCGCGTTTTGCTGGTCCGAAAACTACAAACCGCCATAACTTTCGAACGCTTAGAGTGATCTAAGCGAGCAATATATTCAATTAATTCAACCCGATTTGGTGCATTTGTTCTTCTACAGTTTTCGTAAAGGGCAAACTTCAGACGCACATATCCCCGATGGACGTAACAAATATGCGACTATATGGGCATAAATTGGCATCGTTAAATTGGCGAAATTCCGCCCTGTTTTTTAGGCACTTCAAAAATTCCCTCACTTCGGGATTAAATTTTAACAGCGCTTTTATATCTTGGCATAAGAGATTAACTTGCTTACGATGATCAATTGGAGATGAAGCCAGTTGAATAATATTTATGTCATTAAATTTACATTCGTCGATCTTCCGGTGTTGCTGTACACATATTGATGTAGATTTTAATAATAATAAATACAGCAAAATGAACGTGTTAATTTCTCAGTTTCCTGTCTTACCCGCCAGAGTATTTTCTCCGGTGATTCGGACACCCTGTTAAGTTAAATAAATACCAATTGAAGTCCTACCAAACCGTTACTAAACATAGATTTTCATTTGCTGACTCGTACTGATCGTACATATTGCATTATTCTTTCGTTTATCTTGCATTGATACAAAGAGCCATAAAATAACAGTATTTCACCGAACACTCTCTTTCCATTTGTTTTAAACATTTTAACATCACACGATAGGCATCCCTTCCGTAATATCGACTAATACTGCAAAACAAAATATCAACCGACCAATTTATCACCATTGGAGGCAACCCCATCATATCGAATTTGATTAAAAGATTGCCGTTACGTAACAATAAAAAAGACCTGACGTATTACTTTGTACCCCTGATATTCACACGTTGTAGATCGAAGAGAATTCCGCGCAAACACTCTCGTTCTTCAATTCGCTGGTTGGCATCAACCGCTTTTTGGTTTTTCAAAAAGGCAGAAAGAGATGAAAAAGTCCATTTACGTTATTATTTGCTATTGCGTTTGATTTTGAAAGCAAATTTACAGATTAATCGTGTTATGTACGGGAGGATGGAATCAATCGATTTTGGGAAGTATTACGTTTGAATTTTGTTTTCCGTTTTATATTTTCAGTAACTAGCGAGAAATTTAATTTATTAAGGCTTTTTTAAACCTACAAAGCTTTGTACTGCAACGATACGATTAGGATCAAAAAGATTGTTGCAGCGTACAGTGTGAGTGAATTGGATTCATCACGGATCCGATATGCTTTGGCGGCACCTTTGATTTTTGGATTTTTGACACTTATATCCTTGAAATAAAAACGCCACACTAACAATAGTGTTGATATTTGATGAATTATGTACAAAATTTATTTATTTGTACTACGAACCAACAGAAACTTCTCTACGATTTGTTATTGAACAGTAACGGCAAAATAGATAAATTAAAGAAGAAAGGTATTGATTTGTCCACGGGTGATTCATCCTAGTTAGGACATAGGAATTTCGAAACAAGCATTAAAGAACATGTCAGATGCTTTCAATCAAATTCTCTTATTTTGCTTACATTTTAAGAATAATTCAAATTCAAAAAAGAGGAAGAAACATTTCTGGTTAATATTAAATAATATTAAAAATTCTACTAATAAAAGAAGCGATTAAATTCTAATTTAAACACAGGATAGAATTATTTGATACTCCCTCTATATTACAAAAACATAATCAACTGGAATTGCCAAGAATAGCACCGGTATTTCCTTTCTCCTGATGAGAACAGGATCTAAACGGCATTTCGTTACCCATCGCAACAATATTGAAACACCGAGTCCAATCCAAGTTTAAAAAACAAAAGAAAAGGATAAAATAGACAGTGGGATAACAAGCGCAGCTAGCGTAACGGCGAAAGCGCGGAACGAAGGGGATGTAATAACGGAAGAAATAATCTATTTTGTGAATTCTATTATTAGATTAACAATTGCCTTGGTTTTATCATGGAAAAGTTTTTGCCGTCCAGACCAGCAATTGGGAACGTGCTCCTAACTTCGCGAAATATCAACTGAAAGATATATCCAAGAGTTCCCAGTTAAAAAAAAAAATTATTGGGGTCGAGAATCCATCAAAGATGATCCAAAACTTGATAGACCTCTTGAGGCAAGAGGACAATAAAAGATATGTAAAGAGATTTGAAGGTGTGATGTTGGCAAAGCAAAGAAACACATCACAAATGTCTAGGAACAATAAGCAAAATAAAGCTAATATAGCTAATGGTTGTATTGTTGGAATCACTCACAGCGAAAGAAATGTAAGAGGAAATGATTAGTCAACGGACACGTTTCTGCCTACCCCACGACATCGGCTTTGCTCCGACTGCTTCTCTGCCTCACACCACTATTTACCTCGCGACTTACATCAGTATCCTTCAAATCAACGAGCAAAATATTTTTTGCCGCCATTTAGTGCGAAGGTATGGCAGGCGTGTAACTCTTAACAGTGATATTTACCAAATAGTGATAATAATTAGGTAGTGTAAACAATAATCCTAGGGCGCCTCAAGATCTAGAGCAAAACTAACGCTGGAGTGCTCTAGAGACTCTTGGTGTGGCGATGATGTTAGAAATGCTGTATTGGATGTAGAAAATTGGAGGTGAAAGGTCCTGTAATGAACGCTTCCACAGCAAACGCATCAACACTAATGAAAGTTGGGTATTACCTGGAACCTAGAATCATAGGAAGACCATTTAACCTTCTGAAATACTTGGCTTACTTTCACCAGTTTCATATTTCATGAAAAAGGTAACTGTTTATGCTCAATGTAAAAATGTGAAATTCGTGCATAAATACTGAAACCATTGTTCAAGCGAAGGAGGAAAAACAACAAAATATAAATGGATAGGAAGAAAGACAGAAAATAATAAAGAATTTTTCGTTTGAGGATAGTGACGACGATGGATTTTTAAGGAAAATAAAATAGTAGGATGTAATGAAGATTATATATACAGGAGATTGGATTAAGTGCATAACATGCTCTCGTTGGTTGCACGAGGAAAAGGACTACTTAATTAAAGCTGCTACTAAAGAACACAAGCATCTTTGTTTTCGTATGATGAAAATCTTCATTATCAAAGTTTATGCTTACGATTAAATTAAAAAAAATTAAATATAAAAATAAATTAAGACTATTAAACATTTTTCTTAATAAACTCCTCACCTTATCTTCGAATATGGAAATTTAAAATCTTACACATTCTACACATACAATTCATAGCGGAACATTTGCCCCCCAGAGTCATATAGCTTGTCCTTTTCAACCGAAACCTAACCCCCAAGGTTATAAATCGCAATATAATGGTACGGTAACGGTAAAAAAACTTCCTGAAGAAGACAATAAAGCAAAACGCAACGTTGTAATAGGAAGTAAAGCTGTCCGTTCAGATATCCGGTCCAGTCATCAATAAAAAAAAATAACATACACAGACACGTACAAACACTGAAAGAAAAGAAAAAAGGAAAAACGATACGATCTCTGACCACCCGGCGAGTTCACCTCCGCTTCTGGATATTTTAATCCAAATCCGAACGTATCCATTCGACAAGCGCCAGCTGCTTTCCCAGTCCGGAGGACCCGCTACTGTCGCCAGATTCCACCTTTTTATATCCTCTCTCTTCGATCAAGAACTTGAACTTGTCGTTACTCTGGTTAGATACGATATTGAGAGTTGCTCGTGAGCGAGTAGTACCCATATTACGATTGGGACAATTCGGGAGGTTTCGAAGGGTAAAATTCGATGATGAGGATTACTTCATGACGGATGAGTAGATATTGGGACGGTTGATCGAATTTCCCCTTTAATAAATGCCGTTCTCGGGGTCTAGAATCGCGTGACGAATGATCGCTATCATCCTTACAAGGGTTTCACTGTTCCAGTGTCACAGTTTTCGAATATAACTTTTTAAAATTATTGCTACATCAATCTAGATAGATAATAATGGTTACATCAAAGTCTGTCGGAAGATAATATTCTTGAACTGGTGTTTGTCGTTGAATGGTATTATAGGATGTGACAAATATTCTTTCGCCCAGGAATATTTACGTAAGAAGTACGATGTAAGAAAAGAAAAATAATTTTAATATTAATTTATTTGTCTTCCTCTCGAAAAAAAAAATCATTTGATACTACATATTTACAAAATACACTTTATGATTTTATTAGTCTTCTCCATTTAACACTTCAGAAAAGACATAGCACACCCATCACATAGCTTCGCACTTGTCTGGGTGTACCTTCCACACGATCTAATCTTACAACTTTAACGCTAAATTATGATTCTGCTCCTTAAAGAAGTACTTCTGGATGAACTCCTTCTGCCCAAAAGAATCCACGAAAATACTGGCGAACATATGTATAGTCAAGTAAATAACCAGAGTTATGTACAGTAATGCCAATATGATCACACCAATCAAAGGTAAGACGTCCAAACCCATTTCTTCGACTGTATTCTCCACGAAGAAGATATTGATGGTTATCACTACGACTGCCAGTAAGATAGCGACGACTTTCAAGACGCTGAAATTAAAATGAAGCTTCTTCGAATCAAGTTGAAAGTGTTTATTTACTTACATCCCATTCGTGAATTGTCCCATGATCTTCGGATTGCTAGTGAAAGCTATGGTTGGAATTACGGCGAAAGGTAATTGCACGCTCATCACGGCGTTTAGAATGTCGTTCATGTGAGTTAAATCTTCAATGGTGCTAAAGAAGGCAGTTAGGAACGTTGGAATAATAGCGATGGTCCTAGTGAAGAGGATTCTTTTCCAGCGAGCCCATCGGAGGTTCAAGAAACCTTCCATGGCAAATTGACCAGCGTAGGTACCAGTCATGGTGGAGCTTTGACCAGCTGCAAGAATACCAATGGCCCAAATGTAAAGCGCTGCTGCTCCAAAGGTGCAACCCAGGAAGATGCCACCTTTGTATATGTCTGCGCTGACATATTCAGTGTTATTCTGTAATTCAATAGTACAATAGTTTTATCAAATTCTGCAAGTTAGTGTTAAGTATGTTGGGCCAAAGTCAGTTAAAACTAAACGTGTTCCAGGTTTGGACCGTGTCATGTCGTTTCATGTTTCATGTCGAAGATTAACTGCTTCTTTATGACATTTTCCAATAAATCCCTTATTTATTGCTCTCTTCCAATTTGTGCCTATGCACATTGAGCATTGCATTGTAAAAATATATAATTTTTATTTACGGAACTTTATATAATAGTGAATTTAATACTGAAGCAACTTAACCCCAAGAAATTACATTGAAATTAAATTGAAATCAATCGTTTTAAACACATGTCCCATTTCACCGATTGTTTTACATGCCGATACAAAAGCGAGGCAACACACAAAGCGAGTGTGTTTGATACTGAACTTTCACAATCTCAGTCCAAATAGACTGACCGAAATAACGTCGACCGTTTTCCTAGAAACAAACCGAATTGAGTTCGACACGCTGGGTTACTTCCAGCTTGCCAGTTACCGACCCGTCGTTACTGGTGTACTACGTTTAATTAAAATTCGAATTCGATAAAGTTAAATGGTCGAAATGTTTGCGGCCGGTAGAGAAAGGACGGTACATGGAAGTATTACTTACCGGAAACACGTCGATTGCGTCAATATGGTTGGCATCGCATTGTTGTAACTGTAAATAAAACGGAAAACATCAAAGCAGTTGTTTGTTTGAGACGCTGATTGAATAAAAGTACTCGGGAAAATGTAGTCTGTGAAGTGGATGTTTTGATTTGATGAGAATGTTGATAAGTTGAGCGTATTGGTTTAATTAAAGCAAATTTTAAGATGTTTCTTACTATACGCAGCGTTCAACCAGATTAAAAAAAAAAAATTAAACCTATTTAGTTTATTTTCTGATGTCAGCGAAATGGTATTTCCCTACGTAATGCAAAAAATGTAATTAATCCATTTAAGTGATCGTTTTAACAACAGAGCAATGGCTACAATGCTCTGATTCTTTAATTAGGAAGAGCTTTTTTAATATCGGAGTCCCAAAAATTTGTTATTCATCAATTTTTAATCACAAAGCAGCTTGTTTGCGCTGTCTTGGAAACCGCCATCTTGAATCTCACTTTGCATTTAGCTGTAAACGTACCTACATATCTTCTATAATTACGAAAATTTAAATTATTTATTAAACCTGCAAAAAACGAGTACACTTTCCGTGCGCTTCACGAAATTAGCAGAGATTAAACAGACTCGTGCTTTGTCGACTTTCGGGGAAATCACTAGGAAACACGAACCCTTTCATATGAGACGAATAGACACGAGTCTGTCTAGTCTCTGCTAATTTCGTGAAGCGCAGTTCTTTTCTACAGGCTTAATTATTATTATTTAATAAACCTGACTTACCAGTTCCATGTTAGTCTTCTGATGCAAACCGTAAGCGAAGACGGCAACCACGAAGACGTTGATAATAAAACTGATTAATAACGCTATGCTACTTTCAATCAAATAATAAAAATTAGCTTCCTTGATCTTTTCTGGGCGTTTCCTATCAATATCCCTAGATTTAACTAAAGCAGAATGCAAGTATAGATTATGAGGCATTATCACAGCTCCAACGATCCCGACTGCTTGCAGCAAAGCTTGCGAATCACAACCTTGACACCAAGGGAAGAACATTCCCTTGACAACCTGTCCTTGATCAGGTCCAGCCACGATGTACTCATAACCGAAGCTTATTCCCATGACTGTGATGAGGAAGCCAAATAACAGTTCCAGTTTTCTTAGACCGTATTTATCGAGAAATAAGAATGTGAAGGTGTCGACGATGGTGATGACACAACCTGCCCATAGGGGGATACTGAAATTGATTAAATATCCAATTTGATATCGTTTTTAGCAAGCTATGGATGTTGGAGGAAAACGTACACTTTATTTGATAATAAATAAATTGCAATGCCAGTACCGATGACTTCTTGCATATCGGAACCAATTACAGCTATCTCTACCATAATCCAAACGACCACTCTAGGGAAGTTTTTATATTGTCGGAAGCACATTTCAGCTAGATGTAATCCAGTTGTTACGCCTGAAATTGTTATTCATATTTAATAGAGCTTACGTTTAATAGGCTGGAAATTACCAAAAAGAAATCATGTTGTCCAATATTATTTCTAACATTAAAACCATCAATAAGAATTCCGATCACTTACCTAACCTTGTAGACAAGCTCTGAGCAACCAATCCTAAAACGGTAGCACTGAGAAGCACCCACAATAATCGATACCCAGCAACAGTACCCGATTGCAGATCACTTTCTATATTTCCCGGATCCAAATAGGCTATGGACATAAGGAATCCTGGTCCAGTGAAAGCCCACAGCTTACGAAAGCTGAACACTCCCTAAAAAAAATATGATTTTAGTACTCGGATATTTTAATCTACTTTTTTTCTTTGTGAGAAATTTACCGTTTCATCGCTTGGAATGGAGATTTTATTCGTATTGAAGTAGGTCTCCAATTCTTCGTGTTGGTGTTCGTACTGTTGCTTCTCCTTGGGTTTTGAGGAGTCATCGCTGGTCATTTTATAATCGAACGTTTAAATTCGAACCTATTTCTATAGCAAACGAATCTAATGGCATTTAGAAGGTAAATAATTTAAGTGAGTATTGCGACAAAGACACTTTATGGTGTTATTTATATTTCCCCTACTACTACGGTTTTTTTCTATTCTTATCATCTTATTTGTGTTTCGCGATTGTTTCTAATACGTTTTTTGAGGAATCACGTTAAAAAGAATCCGTAAACAATACTCCTTATTTAGATTATCTCTCCCAGGCGGGAAAGGTGTCAAGTTAGCGAGTTACGTACATATTTACAAGATCTGGGTGTAGTTTCGTCTGAGGTCACCGCATATCTTTGTAGCTTACCTATGATGCGCCGTTTACAGTCGTCAGTCTTGTTTTCGCAGACCCGTAACAAGATAACATAATTTCCGAACTGGCACGTATCCCGATAAAATTTTTTTCTCACGCAATCTATCACGTATGATCTTGGATAATGGAGCTGCTACGACCGTTGAAGTGGTTTATCTGATTTTTTCTATTCTTCTTTTCGATTGCTTCGGATTGGCAGATCGGTATCGAAAACAGGAAATGATGATTTATTTCTTGTTTATTTGTAAATGACTCGATTCTTATTATGGTTAAAGAAGTATGAAGAACTTAAGTACAAAGAATTACACAGCAAGCTTTCATAAATAACTTCATAATTCGCAACTAACCTTTGTACACCCAATCTTCATCTTTTTCATTTCCTTTCAATCTCCCCCACTTTAACTGAAAGATAAAAATCTCAAAGCAATTCGGCTACTAATTGCTGAAATTATTTTTTACCCAAACTTAACCGTTCCTGGCCGATATCGCCCATCAAACATGCAAATTTTCGCGGGTTTTATTTGTCCAAACGGGGCCATTCCGTCCTATCTACTGCAGCATGGCAACGTGGGTAGCTTGTAAGAGTGACACATATTTAATTTGGAAACCGATTAGCATTTTTATTGGTCACTTCTTTCCTTTCCCTGTTTATTAATAGCGTTGTGGAGGTGGCGTGATATGGGGGTGATTTTGGACGTTAAAAAAATAAACCTCACTTGCGTGTGCATGACAATGAATAGCTAACTGGGTAAGGGAGGTTAGTAATCTGCATAAGATGGCATCGTTTAAAATTAACCCGTAACTAATGAGGCCGTAAAAATAATTTTTTTTGTAGACAAACAACATTAACAAGATTTTAATCGAATGGTGCTTTGTGAGGAAGGCTTGGAAATGGATAAACACGGTCAATTGTTTTCCTTTAGTTCAGTCGATTTTCCTTTCCTTTATTTTCGAATAGCTTCTAATTCTCTTAATCGGACTTTATCAAAAAAAAAAGAAATCATGACCTACTACTTAAATTGAAGATTAAGTTAAGAGCTATAATTATAAAGTAATTATCATATCAAGATATAAGAACAAAAAGATCTGAATTTCGTATTCTACAACACGAATAAAACAGTATTTGGTAGTAAATTTATTTCTCAAACTATAACAATAATAACAACAAATTTGATCATATTTACAATTCATGTACATACAGCCATGCTCATATATTTTAGACAGTCGCAAAGAAAATTCGAAATAAAGCCTCCTATATACTGTGGATTAATTTCAATAAAATACAAGATTTACAAGACGAGTTGTGGATTATTTACATTAATGATAGATCGCGATTGTTCCTGTAACAAGGTGGAACAAATAGAAATGTTAATTAACCATATCCCTGTTTGGCAAAACTAAGGGTAACGTGATTCAATCCTAATAATTTAGGGCTCCAACTAGTCTTTTGCCAAAATAAAACAAATCCTACTTTGGTAATTCAATTATTTTTTTATTGGAAAAGAAATCGATTATATGCATATATAATTTTTTTTTTTTCAAATAATTCGAACACGAGTGAATTTAGGCGAAGTATGTCGCTTTTAGAGTGGAATCAAAAATAATTTCCGAACAATATAACAAAAAAAATTGTTTTGAGATTTCTTGTTAGTTGTGCATTATTTTCCTAAAAAAATACTCATTCGCCCCTAATTTATTAGCCTCATCCCCGCTAGTTTCCAAGAGACCCCATACTAAACATTTATTTACTAACTATTTAAAGAATCCACAATATACAGAGTGTGCTGTGTGAAATAATAAAGATACCCGTTTCCAATTTACTTCGAAATTACGGTACTTGTCCATAATATCATCCACCGAATTGTCAAAAAAATATGTTAATTAGTTTCAGAAATATATCTAATAAGCCAGCATGGATGACCCCGTATATCCCTTGACAATCAATAATAATCTAAACCCGAAGCTCCTTTGCTGGAGCTGTATAAAATCATATGAGCATGGCGGTATATTCCAAGTACAAATATAAAAACAAAACACAATAAACAAAACAACAGGTACTAATATTCAAAAAAAACATAAATTTAAATATTGCAATTACATTTCTAAGCGTACTAAGTTAATAACACCGGCGTTTCCTTGAATATCTCATTGTTCACCACCTTCGCTACGGGCTGATATCTCCAAAGCTGGAATTATCTCAACCGAAGACTGGCTTTTCCTGGGCATTCCTCCTGCGTTCGACAAAAGAAATACATAATTTTAATGTAATTTTTCGCTAAAAAGCAACAGCGACGTCGTCGGACAAAAGACAGCAGTAAAAATGAGAACAAAACGGTAAAGAAAAAAGTAAGCAACACAGAAATTGTCCTGAGGATAGAATTAAGGCAGACATAGTTATGGAGAGTAGAGTACAAGAAGGAGCGAGAAAGCAACACTGATATAAAGAGACGGTTGTTTTGACAACAAAGAAATGGATTTCTTTGAGATAGTATTTCGTCTTCTTTGTTTTCTTTCCTTTTCGTGGATTTGTGTTTATTTATTTATTTATGTCTGTGTATTGACACATCACGAACAGATGAGAGTTTTTTTAATGAAGTGGAAGGTTTCTTCGTTCATTTTAGAAATTGTAACTTAATGTTTGTAAAGGATTATTTTTAACCAAATAAAAATTTATGGCAAGGATTTCGACTGCCATCTTTAAAATTTTAGTTAATTAAAAAAAAAATGACGAAGGCTTTCAACAGCATTGTTCTATTTGAAAAACCAAAAACAAATTTTTAGCGGTTTCTTAGATAAAGGTTATCCACACTACTGGACAATAATTTATGAGCACTTAGTATTAGTAACAAGAAAAGCAAACCTCAAACAATGAACCAAGTGTTAAAAGCAAAACGATTTTGCTGAATCCCCACACTTTTCGGACTGTGTTATTCACTGTAATAGAACGCAACAATAATTAACATATTCTTACAGCATCTTCCTCCATAATTAGCACATCCTGTTAGTTACAAAGACGGAACATATCTTTTGAACGTCAATAAGTACCTGGCTCTCTTTTCATTGCATTACCACCAGATGGTCTATTAACTGGACTTTTGTTTCCATTTTGTAGACTTCTCTTGCTTGCATCTCCCAAATTCTGGTTTCTATTTACAGGTGGTAGGTAATAATTAGTTTTAATCGAACTGAAGGAGTCACTTTTGACAGCTTGATCAAGGCCAATAATGTTTCCGCCACCACCAGATGCTGTTCCGGAACTTTGAGTAGTCACCACTGCTGGGACTTGAATGTTGTCAGGGTTAAATGGACCACCGAAATAGAGCCCTTCATTTTTAGCATTCTCTACCTTGCTATTGCTTGTATTTTCCACCACCACCGCACCATAACTGCCATAATTTGAATCACTTTGCGAGGATTCCTTGAATGAGACACCTCCTACTTGGGTATCAGTCTGATGCAGAGGCGGTAGATAGTTTCTTAAATCAATTGGAAGGTAAGGATTTCCGTACGAGTCTTTTAAACTATTGGCACTATCACTTTCTTGAATAAGATTATTTATGTCATATGGTGTTAATTGTCCTCCCGTATAAATGTAACCATTATCTTCTTGAGTACTATTGCTGAAATCATCTATGTTTATCATTTGACTTTGTGCTGTTGAGTTTTGAGTTGTTTTTAAGTTTTTCAAGCTCTGATCCAAAGAATCCAGATCATAGTAACGTTTTTGATAATCTGGATTGAAGCGACCGCCAAAATAAATTTTATAGTTCCCTGGTGAACTAGCGTTTTCATTTCGTAATATTCCTGCTGCGGCACTTGAAGAAGAACTTTGAGCAATTGTTTGCACGGTAGTACTTAAAATATTTTGACCATTCCCACCATTCGAACTCTTTTCACCACCCACATTATTCTGAACAATACCTTTGTAATCCGGATTAAACGGACCACCGAAATAAATCCCTGCGGAAGAACTCATTTTCCCGTTAGAATTTATTGCACTATTTAGTGCATTGGACTGTGAAGAAGACGAGGAAGAATTTCTCCTCTCAGTGCTATCGAAACCGGGTGGTGGTAGATATTCAGCTTGACTATTTGAGATTTCAAACCCAGGAGGAGGATGATCAAGTTCTTCTGGTAGATTGTCACTAGTAGGAGGAACAAAAGGCAAACCAGAAGATTGGGAGACTGGCGCTATACCTGGAGGTGGAGGAATAAGTGGCATACCAGGAGGTGGGGGAACAGGAGGTATACCAGGAGGTGGAGGAACAGGTGGTATACCAGAAGCTGGAGGAACAGGTGGTGTACCAGGAGGTGGAGGAACAGGAGGTATACCAGGAGGTGGAGAAACAGGAGGTATACCAGGAGGTGGAGGAACAGGTGGCATACCAGGAGGTGGAGGAACAGGTGGTATACCGGGAGGTGGAGGAACAGGAGGTATACCGGGAGGTGGAGTAACAGGAGGTGTACCATCGGGAGGAGGTGGAAGAGGCGACGGTACAACATCCGAAGGGATATCACCTTGATGGCCATGAAGACCATAACCTATATGCGAAGTATCTTTATGATCATCGTAATAATCTTTGAAATCTGGCGGCAAATGTTCTAACTCATGATGTCCACTACGATAATGGTAATAGTGGTGATAGTAATCTTTATCATCATGATCATGATGATGATCCTTGTCGTCTGAAGGATGATCGTGTTCTATATC
>LR736868.1:3375677-3472638 GCA_902654985.2 Oryctes borbonicus
ATCCTTATCGTCTGGAGGATGACCGTATTCTATATCATGATGGTGGTTATGATGATGATCCTTATGTTCTGGAGGATGGTCTAATTCTACATCATGATGGTGATCATGATGATGATCCTTATGCTCTGGAGAATGATCGTATTCTACATCATGATGGTGATCATGATGATGATGATCGTTATCGTCTGAAGGATGATCGTATTCTATATCGTGATGGTGGTCATGATGATCCTTATGATCTGGAGGATGGTCGAATTCCTCATCATGATGGTGATCATGATGATGATCCTTATGCTCTGGAGGATGATCGTATTCTACATCATGATGGTGATCATGATGATGATCCTTATGGTCAGGAGAATGGTCAAATTCTACATCATGATGGTAATGAGGGTGATGTAAAAATTCAACATCACCATGCCCGTGATAGTGATGATCATGGTGGCTATCAAATTTACTGGCGATAGCTTCAATATCAAAATGCGGTAGATATGACGCTATATCATCGCTATTTTCAAAAATTATCAATCAATAAAGGTAATTTTATCTCTCAAAATAATTCTCAAAAATAATTTTAAATGAAAGGGAAACTTACCCATGCCATGGACTTATTACGTGATCGATTCTTCTGCTAGCAGCTCCTTGGTGGTCATTTTTATCTGAAAAAGAACATACGCCCAATAAAGGCTCCCTTATTTGAATGTGCAACTAGTCACTCACCATCGTATTTCACACCTGCTGCTCCACCACTGTTTTCGCCCTTTTTGGATTTGCCATAAGCTGAATGGGATTCGTAACCATGTCTGTCGCTGTTCTTCTTGTGGAAACTATCATAGTGTTTGTAACCATCGTCGCCGTCATCCTCTGCCTTTCTATGGTAGCCTTTGGTTCTGAATTTAGTATCTTTATCGCCAAATTCTTTTAGGTATGATTTACGTTTTGCTGAGAGGAAATATCAAAGCATAAGAGTCATTTAAAATGTCCGATTGTACAAGAATTAATGATTCTGCATTCTAATCTTTATTTTAAGTATACAGTGTGTTTGGTATACAGAATGTTCAGTATCCACTGTACCTAATACAACTTCAGTTTTTGGTTGCTTCCCTTCAATTCACATTCTTTCAAGCTATATCTATGTAGCTTAGCTTTTGAGATAATTGAGTTAATTTTTGAGATTTCGCGAAATATCTGTTTCTTTAACGCCTGATATCTTAATCACCTTATATAATAGACTGTCAACTTAAATTTTATTCGGCAGAAATGTTTACAAATAAACACAATATTACTCCCAAAATATTGGCAAATCTACAACAAAATACAAAAACAATCGCCTCGGTTTATATGTAGGAAAATGGTGAGCACACAAGAAACCAAACCATTATCACTCTGTACATTTCAATATAATTGTATGTTGCGTAAAACTTGTTTCCGTATAATATTTGTTTAATCTTTCCATCAAACTACAGAATATATTCCGACTCACCCACTTCTACAGGTTCCAGTTTTTTTTCGCTATCACTACCTTCGTCATCTTCCTCTTGCTTTTCAGTGACTGGGATGACTTTGTCTTCATCCTTCTCTTCGGTGGGTATAGCAAAAGTCATACCGATCAATACGAGCAACAACACTTGGAACAAAATCATTTTTTCGTACTGATAGATGCCCTCCCGCCTGAGCAAACACCCTGCTGTGTACGATATGGAAATTTTCTCTCCTTTCCGACGCACGATCTTTCAGCCTTCCTCTTTTGAAATATTCAATACAATATCATATTATCTCCGCCGATATTTCACTAAACAAAAAAAATGGGATAAAGAAGGTAAACACTGTCTTCTAAATTTAATCACAGCGTAACGCAAATCGTGAGCATTTATTTCGCGAAAAGAACAAGAGCGTTATGGAAATTTCACTTTTAAACCGATCAATTTTGTTCTCTTCGAGGTACTTCGAAGTGGGGTGGTCTCCTTCTCTACATCAGCTCTCGAGAAAAGGTGCATGAGCGTAAATTAGTTTTGGTGGTAATGTCGTAACCGACCGCAGGCAAGCGCGGCAAGTTTAGAGAAATTTGTGGTTCATTACCTTCGTCTTTTTTCAAGTTTCATGTAGCGCTAATTCGGTTTCGAAGTGGCGAAATCACTTTACGCAAAAATGAGCATGGATAATGGTGAAAAAAGAGGTATTTTGAATTACGAGACTTTGTATGGGTGCTTTGTTGTTTCGGTGATTAAATAAAAAAAATTGACACAGAATATTTAGTTCCAATATTAAATCTTACTAATTTTCCAAGATTATTGTGTTGCCACGATTACAGCGGCTGCTGAATTAAAGGACCTACACACAAGCTGATAGACATTGAGCGGGCTAGTAGTTATGTTGCAAAATACAGAATCGAAGGTAATGCGTCCAGTTCACAATGGATCAATTTCGGGCTCGACACTGTTCTTGATATATGCCAATGATCTATCACGTAATATACTGTGTGATGAAATATGTTTATATGCTGACGATTTCACGCTATGAACCAGGATCAACATGGTATGGAGATCTGCAGAAAAAATCCGAATTAGCGTTAATTGAAGCAAATGCCTGGAAGAGTGCTATTGTTATTCTTGCGTCCAAAGTGCTACTTTTGAAGATGTTCGGCCAATCAAGACGTTTTCTTTTAAACAACCACGTTCTTCCCAATTGGCAGTCTGGATTCCGACCTTTACACAGTTGCACAACTGCTTTGTTATATGTCACAGACGATATTAGATATGGTCACCATCAAATTTCAGTAGAGCGTCATGCTTTCTCTACTTCATTATGTTGAGGTTTTTCCCAGTTACAATTCCGGTCGTTCTCAGGCTGTTAAGTTCAGGAATGTTACTTCTGGTGTCGCTCACGATTCCATTTTGGTTACTTTTTTGCGCCTCAGCATTTCCCACTCGTTTTTTGCCACTGCTATGGTGATGGTGCGCGAGTTTCTTGTGCTACCGATGAACTATCGATTTGCTTAATCAAAGTCTTAATAGACTTGCAGAGTACTCTAAACAACATTTTCTTGTCTTTTCTTAAAAAACCATACGTCTAGGAGCTTACAACGTACCTAAGAAATGATTTATCCCCACCGACATGTTCTTAGCTCCAGAATTAAAACATATTTATTTTATCCCAGCTTAATTTTTGTGATGTTTATTGTTTTAATTTGTAGAAGATTACCAAAATATATAATCCTGTATATGCACAATATTTCTTATACGTTCGGTATACGCGATTTTATTTATTTATTTACTCGTGCAGGGTGTTTCATTGATAGGAAATTCCTCTATAACTCGTAAATAATAACAGATAGAAAAAATTGTACAGATTGTTGTAGGATCATGATTGCTGTACAATGTAAAATTATCGGTATTTGTACAGAGTGTTTCGTAACCTCGGTACCTCCTACCTAATATTATGGAATTTAATTGTTTTTTAGTGGAACGCTGCTATAAAGAAAATAAATCAATCTTGTCGAAATGAATCATATGATTTCGATAAAACGGTCTTTTATCAAGTGTAAAACTGTCTTCTAGGTTTCGTGTTTTCAAAAAAATTCTTACAATACAATTGCCAAAGACTTATTAATATAATGTAAGCCGCCGACTCTTGTTATTTGCAATCCAGGTTGAGTGAAAGTATTGCTACGCCTGGTAATAATTAGTTCTAATATATGAAAATAAGTAAAAGTGAAAATACACAATACGCTAATACGAATAAAAAGATACGCATTGTAAATAATGCCGTGTAGTTATCGATATTACTTTCTTCTTTGCCTGTGATTTGTGGAGATCTGTATACAGAGTGTGTTCTTTAAACTTAACCAAAATTTGCACTTATTGTATTACTTTCCTTATTCATGTTTATCCATAACCAATACCATTTTTTTTTTGGCAAACATGCAAAATTTTTACGCGAAAACTTAAAAAAAAAGGAAATAAACATTTAGCCGTGATAATTCAAATTTATTTTTTTGGCAACAGCGGGCTAGCGACGTATACTTTACAAGACACATCCGGTGGAGGTGGATTAAGTACAGGTTTATTATTTGGACCAACATAGGTGCAATATGGTACATCATAAACTAGCTTCATCTTGAGTTCCTCGCAGATCTTCTGTCTATAAAATTTTGAAGGAATTTTTGGATGAAAATTAATATTCTCTTCGTGGAACTTACGATTTTACGGCACTGGCGTCCAATCGAATGCAACTATATCCGCAATCTGCTCCCGTATCAATTGATTGCTTGATTAAAGCTGAGGCTACACCTTTACCGCGTTCTTCAGCTTTGACGCAGATATGAGCAATCTGGAATATTCATAATAGATCTCGTAGTGTGCGTACAAGCTACTATTACCTCAAAGATTTTTTGAGTGCACGCCAAATTCCATAAATCGGGTAATCTTTGAAGATAAGCGTAAAATTGGTATAATTGCCTCAATTTTACGTTGCCTAGAGTGCATGCGAATTTATCCCAGGTGTCTGGATCCCAGGGGCACGTTCCCTCGTTAATAGCTGCGCCCACGATGCACCCGTCGTATTTACACCTGGCGATTAGGCTCAAACCTTGAGATAGTGCCTTTACTATGTGTTCATCCATGATGTTATTAGGTGTTTTGCCCAAACCCAGTGATTTAACAATTGGTTCGTCGGGGAAGTAAGAACTCCACATTAAATCCAGGATTTCATCGTAACTCTCGCGATCTGGACGGAGAATTATGAAAGGCCAAGATTTTTGCTGGAAAATAAAATTGATGTTATGCATGTGGTCTTACACTTTCTGAATAAACACCGACGTTATTACATTAAATTATCGTTTTACTCGCCTCTTAAAGATTAGAGAAAATTTGTTCTGAAGTGATTCTAAAACATTTACCTTAGTTCCTTTTCCCCCAGATCTACGCCTTTTTGTCGGGTCCACCAGTAGAGGCTTTATGGCGCTGTTCAATATCTTGGAGGTGAATAATTTGGGTATTAATGCCATATTAGTACTTGGTAATTTTGTCAGAATCCTTTTGTAAGATTGAAGTTTGTCAAAAGAGTGACGTACATCATGTTGACATTTGGCATTCCCATTTTAGCAAGTTTCCCTTATCATTGCTTGGTTACGAGCAGTTTTAGTTTAAAGAAGTAAATTATTTTGGCATTTTATCTCGAAAATTACTTTTCCGTTAATATCGGGGACGACTGTGAAATAAATGCTATCGAACGCGATATTTTTATGCTCGAAATAAAATTTAAATTAACCCGGAAGTTTAATCATCACGAAAATATTAAATAAATACACACTTCTCTGTAATATCTACTTACCAAATTTATTTTCGATATCTTTAGAAACTCCAGAGTTATCTCCTTAGTTCCACACATTTATCCGTCACTGTATACCTGATAAAGTTCCACGGAATTATCTAAGCAATAGGAAAAAAGGGACACCAAGAAATCCACTGTATACATGACACTATCTAGCGAAGTCCATAGCGAATGAAATTAGTCATGCTTCATTTGTTAACATTAACACTTCCTGTTGGCTATCCACTTCCTACAAATAATTATATAACACCAGCCTTCCGATCTATCGGTTTCCGACTTCTTAGCTGTTAGAGCAAATAGAGGTGACAAATATAAAAGAGCAATTTCACCTACTGCAAGTAATCACTCATATAAAAGTAAGATCGCTATGCGTAGCTTTAACACGGCATTTCTTTTTGCAATCGTTTCAAATATAATCTTAGTAATCAGTGTAAAAAAGGACCCAATAAAAGATTCTCCGGTTCAAGAAACACGACTTCATTATCATAATACAGGAGATGGTGCATCGTATCACGATCTACATCGTTCTAACGAAAATCAGCACGAAAAACAAGGACGCCGATCGCGCAAGAAATACGCGGAAAGCGACCATGGGAGACAAGGAAAATCCTTCCACGAAAACGATTATGGTGAGGAGAATTTAAAGAAGGACGACCACCATGACGAAGCGGATAACTACAAGCGTAATAACGAAGAAGGCAGAACGCTTAGGACTGGAAAGTTTGACGAAAAGGAGGGTCACAAAAGAGGGCATAAAACTCGAGGATATCACAACAAATTCTTCAAGGATGAGTACCATAGGGAACATAAATTCTATGATAATTATCGTAGAAATGGACGTTTCAAGAAACACGGTGATTATAGCAATAAACACGATTCTAAGGGAGGTGGACATAAGAGGAAAGGCGATAGAAATTCTTCTTATGGTCGTAACGAATATGGGAAGAAAGGACATTATGATAGAGGAAGCTATGAAGATGAAAACCGTGGGGAAAATTTGAGGAAAGGTAACGAGAAATTTTATAGAATAAACGAAAATTATGGAAAGAATAAAAATACCGAGGATAGTAGGAGATATCGTTATGGAAGTGGAGGACGACATGAAATTGGTTAATTATAAGTATTATCTATTTTCGTTATTTTAAGCTACTTGTACATACAGTCAAATAAAATAACTTGTTTAGTATATTCTTGTTTTTATAAGAGCGAATAATAGAATTAAAAAATTCTCTAATGATTAGTTACACCAGCATAATTTAACATTTAATCTCCAATTAAGTCAAAATGTCAGGTAGAATGTGATAGCTTCTAATTGACTACAATTACCACATTCCATTTGCCACTTTAACTTAATTCTAGATTAAATTTTAATGCGTGTCTGTACAATTGTTCATAAACAGTTATTTAATTGGAGTAAAGCTCATTTGCTAAGAGAATAACAATTTTAATGATGGTATCGTATAGTGACCGTAAGAAAACAACAAGAAACGTATGTTTTTTTTTGACATAGCTCAATATTTTGCAACTGAAATTTGAAGTTCTTTTAGAGCAACGACTCTTGTGTACAGACTTCCTAAATCTGGAGCACAAAAGATTGCAACTAATGATTACTAATAATTAAACATGTAAATGTGGATTTGATACATTGCGTATTGAAAGCAAGCAAGTTTCATTCTAAAAAATCTCTTCCACTTCCAGAATTATCTCTTGTGTCGCATCATTCCAACATAGCTAGTCCTTTGTATAAAATATTCGGTTCGTTTTAATTTTATTACCTCGCCAAAATAATTATTTTTTTAATCGAACCAACAGTACCAACTTAAAGCATCCCTGTGTCTCTTCCTCTAAATAATTTTTTCCAACGCCTAAGCTTAACATGTTAAATGATGCACAATTTGTAGCTACGGCAGTTGAGATCTTAGCTCACGTTTTACTCAATAAAAAATCTACAAAGTAACGGTTGCCGTTTATATTTTACCATTATTCTCCACTTAACTAAGGTTTTTGTGGAAATAATTTGGTAAATTTAGGTAAATTATGAATGAAGTGCTTCTTTCTGTTGTATTGTACCTCTTGCTCTGCGTAACTTAATACGCCATTAATAATTTGGATTTTGCTTTAGAATATTATATGTAGTGTGAATAAATTAAAAATGCTTTAAATAAATAAATCTGTCAAGCATTCTCTAAATAATTTTAAGAATTTTCAAGCATTTACTAAAATTGCTAAAGCATTCAACATAATTATCCAATATTAGAATTTAACATACAGTACCATCTCTCTTCAAGAAGGTAAAACATTTTTGGAATGAAATCTAAACGTAGTACAAAGAATCAGTAACCTGCCTCTAAATCATATTAAACGTTTAACATAGAGATGGCACAACATGCAACGATTATCTCTAAATTCAAGATATTTTCTTAAATTAATGAGAAATTTTATAATACAATTTATTTATAAAACATTATTCTAGCACTTGTAATATTAATCTCGATACTCGTAAGTGGATATGTAGAAATACACTTTTGGAATTTTCCGCGAACGATGATTTTTATCGCCAGACATACAATATTGAAAGGGTATAAAAATTAAAACGGGGACTTCATCACCTACTTCTCTTTGTTGATGAGAAAATCAATAGAAAAAATTAACATCTGACCTAATAATAACAATATTAACAAGCAAATATGTATCTGCATCTAAGTAAATATGAATAGCACTCAATTAAACTTAGATATAAAAGACAATTTTTGCAAAGCTACCATTTTATTGCTAAGTTACCCTTGCTTCCAATAGGATGTTTCGCTCCTTGAAACTCATTTCGGTATTTATATTCAGTGCTTATCTCCTTGTTGATGGTGAGTTTTTAATACATTCACACTTTATTTTAAATACTCGTAATATTCTAGCTGCTCCTAATTATGGAATAAATCGAAGACTCGGATCAAATGGTAGAATTGTTGGTGGCATTACTGTCCCCATAGAAGAATATCCATATCAAGTTTCATTATTGTACCTATCTAGTCATATGTGTGGAGGTTCCATCGTTAGCGATGAATGGGTGGTGACGGCCGGACATTGTGTTTTTAAGTAAATATTTTCTTTTAATTTCCATCGTTATTTACCTTTGAACGACAGATATTAGTGTTTTTAGTAACCAAAAATGTTTCTAAATTAACCTTTGGTATTATCTTTCTTGTTTTGAGAAAGCGATTAAGAAAACATGCAAAAATTACGAATGGAATAATAAAGAACGAAAATATGAAAAGATAATTTGAGGGGTTAACAATTGTTAGCAGCGAGTTCCGGTTTTGGCGCTTTTCTCCATTCAACTTAGATACATAGAAACAAGAGTGAATTACCGAAACCTTCACTACTGCCTAATGGTGACATTCCTTAAGTTAAAGCAGGAGAAATATTTTCAGTTTTTATAATGGACAATGAAAGAAAGAAAATATTTTGGTACAAATCGTTTTATTTATACTTTTACATGTGTTCGAACAAATTCTTCACATTTATTCCATTCTGAAGATGGAATCTTCAAAATTTGATTCTTGTATTCTTTTTCGACTTCTTGGGATGATAAAAATCGCATTTTGTGTTCGCCATTCGGAAACAAAAAGAAGTCGTTTGGCAATAAATCAATGAGACATTACTTCGCTGTTTTTCTTGTTCAAATAATGCAGTGCGAGAGTTTTGTATTGAGTGTTTTTCAAGATTTCAACAATGACTTTTGCCATACAAATTGTTGCATTATTCCATTCAGCAATAACTGTTCTTCGATCTCCATAGCAATGCTTGAAGAAAGAAGCAATCATTTTTTTGGAAGTGTTTCATGAGCGAATAATTTTTGTTGTAATCGGTTCATCTGGAAATACATTATTACCTAGTTTCCGGGTGACCAAGCATTTCCTTACACTAATTGACAAGAGTCTTTTTTGTGACGACGAAGTTCTGCAAACCAGTTGTAAACAATCTTTTCTGATTGTGCTGTCAGGTTTAGAACTAACCGCGTTCAGTGGTCGTTTATAAAAGCTTTATAAAAAAACACAATCGTTGTATAACAAAAATGGAATCATTGGATTCATCTTTCCAAAAACATAAAAATATATACACATAAAGATTATTTCCAAACCATTTTTAGTACGCAACAAGAATTTTTGACCGTAAGAGTTGGTTCCTCAAGGCGCAATCGAGATGGCGAAATCATTCCCGTGAGAAACGCTTTAGCCCATCCAGATTTCGACTTGTATACAGTTGATTACGACATTGGTGCTGTGCAACTTAAGAAAAAATTAACATTCTCCCCTCAAATTCAACCTATTCGTCTACCAAACGGAAACCCACCGATAGAACCGGGAGGAACAGGCGTAGTTACAGGATGGGGAGCTTTACACGAATATGGTTACGATTCCAACGATTTGCAAGCCGTTAATGTTACCATTATGACCATGGAAAAATGTTATCTTGCTTATTCCGAAGACAAGATTACCGATAGGATGTTCTGCGCTGGAAGCGAAGAAGGTGGAAAAGATGCTTGTCAGGTAGTACCCAAAAAATAAGCTTCATTTCAACGAATTTGCTTATAAAATCTATCTGAGAGTATGATTTTTCGAACAGGGTGATTCTGGCGGACCACTGGTTGCACATGGTCAACTTATTGGTATAGTATCTTGGGGGAAAGGCTGCGCAAGTCCAATCTATCCCGGAGTCTACAGTAATGTTACAGTTTTAACTGATTTTATTGAGGAGTTTACAATACCTAAAATTACGTTTAATATGTGTGTACTGACTTTGAAAACAGATGCAGTACATTGCCCGCCACCATACTCTCCAGTTGTTCATTAATATTTGAAACCAATTTCCGTACTTGCATAAAAATTCATTTGCATTCAGCTAATTAGGCATGATCAATGTTATTTAGTTTTATTCTCTTCATCTTCTAATTCAATATTGTGCTATGCCTATTTTTTTTTTAATTCTACACTGTCTACTTTGATTGGAACCATGATTACCATGATTAAATTTATAACATTCCAGTCGTCACTTATTTAATGAGTTTAGCATTATACTAATGATGTAATTCTTTAATTTTCAATAAATATTGCTATTGTTACTTTATATGTGGTCCCTAATTGCAAGATAAAAAAAATTAACGAAGTCAGTTTTTTTCATTCAAATTTAGTAATTAAAAGTAATCGTTTAATTTGGAGGGAGTTGCTTTAGACTCCTCCATTACATCCCACGCAACAGTTCAAGAATTGTGTGTGTTCAGTTACAATCTTATGCGGTCAGCAAGTATCATTTCCTCTTTGTTTTAGTTGTTTCTTGATTTATATAATTTAAATTGTAATTGTAAAATGCTGATTCTTCCCTCTTTTTACGAACTTAATCTTTTACTAGATAATGATTCTTTCCTCCTTTATAACTTTGAGAAGTAGAACTACCTTTTGAAGTGTTTATACATCACTTGCACAACAATAGGTCGTAATAAAAATAATCTATTTTAACATAACATTATCTATTCTATAATACGCGAACGAACAATTCCTTTGGAAATAAAAATATGCAATTCATAAAGTTAGTTATTAATTAGCGTATCACAAAATTTAAAAATCAATTTCGATATATAAACTCCAGACGGCGAACCTAAACCACATATTCGATTTCAAAATGTTCCGCTTGATATCAGTATTGATTTTAGCGGCAAGCGTTTGCGGTAAGTTTTCTGTCAAACCCATTAACGCTCGAATTTGGTAATAGCTAATTTCCCTAAATGTAGCCTTCCCGAAACTTGTGCCTCGTCTCGATGGCAGGATAGTAGGCGGCAGCGATGCTGACATTGCAGATCACCCCTATCAAGTGTCCTTGGAGTTCTTCGGCAGTCACGTATGCGGTGGATCATTAATTTCGCCTGAATATGTTCTTACCGCTGCTCATTGCACTTATGGGTAAATTCTGATTTAAGAACTTAACATTCCCTTCCTGGTTTAATTTCCAACATGCTATTTGCAGTTCCACTCCTTACGGGTCAACTGTTCGTGTTGGCACTTCTTCCCTTCAATCGGGAGGATATTTCGCCGTCGCCATTGTACACATTAAACATCCAAATTTCGATTCCTGGAGTCTTGACTACGATATCTCCGTTATCAGATTGAAGGCATCATTGCCCCTCACCGATCTTATCAACGTCATCGCGTTACCCAGCGCAGCAGCTCAACTGTCAGCTGGAGACGAAGCCGTCGTCACTGGATGGGGCACCACATCGGAAGGTGGATCCCTTTCACAGCAATTACAAGCGGTCCAGGTACCGATAGTTAGCCAAGAAGCATGCCGAGCCGCCTATGCGGGTGTTAATGAGATCACTGATCGTATGATTTGCGCTGGTGTTGAAGAAGGTGGTAAGAATGCTTGCCAAGTAAGTCATATAAGAATTAAAATCGAAAACGAATTCGCTAAATTGGAAAATCTTTTGTTGTAGGGTGATTCTGGGGGTCCATTAGTTGTAGATGGCGTCCAAGTCGGTATAGTGTCTTGGGGAGTTGGATGTGCCCGTCCAGATTATCCTGGAGTATACGCCAATGTTGCTGGGTTGCGTTCGTTCATCAGCGAAATATCTGGGGTTTAGTTTGGAAATAATTTTCGAAAGTAAATTACATTTTCCTTTGTTATTAAATTTAAAGTAATCAGTTTTAAATAAAAAAAAATTGAGTATATCTTGAGTGATTATTTGAAGATAACCTATGTAACTAGCATTAATTTTTTACATTTGATAAGATAAAGATAGATTCCGCCGACACGCTCTGGTGTTGAAATATAACTTTTTACAGACATTCAAATCAACGATTATCGAAGTAGGACCCATCATAATCAATTTATACGCTAAAGTCAGGAAAAAAGTTTTTACTAAAAGGTACATTATTGCTTGCGGTTATAACGACGACCCTTCTGAAATAAATTCATTGATAGTCAAAAAGGCTGTCTGTGGGCGTTTCTTTCTTTTGTTCTGTTTTTATTTTAATTTGTGCAGTTATATTAATTTGGTTTTAATTGTTTGTTTTGTATTTACTATACACACATATTTACATATATTTACTACACACTATCACCTAACAAACGTCTCCACCAATAATTCAAACACTTAGATTAAGAATCATGATTGTTACTTTAGATTGCTCGCAAAGACGTCGATTTATGGACTATCTAAAGTCCAATCCTGAAAACACAATGCGCAGGTAGAAGTATTTCTATCGAGTCAACGTTACAGAAAAACTCCCAAAAATATATACAAAAATCATAAACAAAACGAAAATATAAGGCAACTATGAATGCATTAAGCCCAAGCATAGTTGACGTCATTGTTGGGGTATCCATCGCCTAACAAAGCCATATTTAATTGCCAGCAACGGATAATTGCTCAGCAATGTCGGAAGTAGCTGTCGGCAGTATTGACAAAATTTTCGAAGGTGTGGCAAAAGGAGAGAGAGAGCTTGCTTTTCATATAAGCTGCTGCTTATATTCTTAAAGCTTCACGCAATCTCTAACAATTCTGAAGTAAATAAAGAGCATGTTATTAATTAATTTTTAAATAAATAAAGCAAAAAGAATTTCCGATACGACTCGTTGGGCGTTGGGCACTATACTGAATGTAGCATAATCAAAGTCCCATGCTATTGAGCATTAATCAAGCTTAATCCTAATAAAAGTGCATTTTTGTGCAAAATTTACACCAACATCTTTAATAAAAGAACTTCTCGTGAGACCTTAATGATCCCTGAATTTCATTCAACTTCTTCACCTTCTAAGTAGTCTCCCTGACTCGAAATGAATGCATTTTGGAAGCCTGCTTTGTAAGTGATAACAAAGCAAAGTAATACATTATTCTCTGCTATTTGCGAGTCATGCATTTACGTTAGCTCATGTTGGAAGATAACATAGTATCTAAAGTTAACCACTCGAGGACATTCAAGTGGCTTTGTGATATTATTCATGAATCATTGGTCTTATTGTGGTGCACAAAAAAAAAACACCAAAAATAGGAAATTAGGAAATGGAAGGAGAATCAAATGCCGCGTACTAAAAGAACAGAGTAGGACAAAATCAGGTGAAAGTAATCATATCAGCTTCATCTGTGGGAGCAAAGACATTTTTTTAGCAAAAGTTGTTCCAAAATCACAAAATTGACAGCTGTTTCCGCTACAGCAGGAAGTGGCAGATTTTTAAAAATATTTTATTTCAATAGCACATATCTATTCTACATATATAACATCAAAATAAGTCCCTTATTGGAAAAGAAAAAACTCCATACTTTGTGTTTTAGTTGTGTGTGCATGTCTGGACTGTTTGCTCTATAACCCTTGAAAACTAAAATGCAATTGCACATCTGAAAATACCTCAAATGATTTCATTGCTATCTGTGTAAATCTAGAATAAACAACTTGTTTCTGCTATCCACTTATGGATATTGCAAAAATTCTATTTTGTGCAAGTATATTGTGAAAAATTGATGATTTCGAGAAAAAAGAGCTATCGAAATAGATTGCAGGATGGTATATAAACCTTGTACATCAATAGTTTGGGTACAGTCAGTAGTCAAGATGTTCCGTTTCGTATTGGTAGCAGCTCTGGTGGCGTGTGCAAGCGGTAAGTTTTTTCTTGTTTTTTTTTTACTTTTAGGTTATTATTTTTCCTTAAATTTTAATTCCAGCTTCCACCTTGCGCAGACGAGTTCCACAATTAGATGGTAGGATCATAGGTGGCAACAGCGTAGATATTTCCGATTATCCGTACCAGATTTCTTTGCAATGGTATGGCAGCCATATTTGTGGCGGATCAGTCATTTCTGAGAATTTCGTAGTTACCGCTGCCCATTGCACTGATGGGTAAGTTCATTTGTTTTTACATTATCGATCACAATTACTAAAAGCTTATATTTACTGTTAGCAAAACTTCACATAACTTCGATTGAATGATAAAAAAAAGTTTCATTAAAATCGGCGATTTCAGTTTGTAAAATGACATCATTTAGTAGATTTCTATCACCCTTTAGAACTTCGTGTTGGAGGAAAAATTCTTCGGTACACCATACAATACCTAGATTAAGTCCAACATCTGATCATCACCTAAAATATTCTAAATCCGAAGGCAATAGACATTAATAAAGATCTTCACGATAGAATTTTTTATAATGATTTTTTCGTTACAGTTCCTCAGAGGTAGCCTTGTCTGTCCGAGCTGGCTCTTCGCTCCGAGGATCTGGTGGTTCTGTAGCACAAGTCGCTGCTATCAACCAACACCCTAGCTTCAATTACTGGACTCTCGACAACGATATCTCTGTTTTGAGATTGGCTTCAGCTTTGATTTTGAGTGACGCCATTGCTCCAGCCGGTTTACCCAGTGAAAACCAGGAATTAGAGGCAGGAACCACCGCGGTGGTAAGCGGATGGGGGACCACATCCGAAGGAGGGTCCTCTCCGGTTCAGCTGCAAGCAGTTGAAGTACCGCTGGTCAGCAATAGCGAATGCCAGAGTGCTTATGGCAGTTACGACATCACCGACCACATGTTGTGCGCTGGTATCGAAGAAGGTGGTAAAGACGCTTGCCAAGTGAGTACAACAAGGCTTAAACATTATGTATTCAAGGTTTAATTGTACCTGACCAAGCTACTCTAAACCCTTCATTATAAATTTTGATTACGTCAATCTAATCTCAGTAATTCAGTTTATCTTTAATTACAAAATTATCTTGTTTTATTTCCAAACACAATTTGCTGCAACGTGGTACATCCAGTACATTCATGTCGAAATTATTTGAGACTTTTGAAAAAAATTCTTGATTAGTTCAGTCAAGCCCTGGAGATTGTCGCCAAAAGTTATAAACGAAGGTTAACGAAGGTAAAAAGACACCTTGGCAGGATTCACCATCTAACTATGTAGGCAAAACTAGGGAAAAACCGCCAACGAAAGCCAATATATTCATTAAATAAGTTAATTTTAACGTAATTGTTCTCTTGCAGGGTGATTCCGGTGGCCCATTGGTTGTTGATGGTGTCCTGGTCGGTGTTGTATCTTGGGGTATCGGCTGCGCTCGACCGCAATATCCTGGAGTTTACTCCAGTGTCCCGTCATTACGCTCCTACATCAGCGAAGTCTCCAAGATTTAAAGGTGCAGATATTGAATATTTTATGTAATTATGTTGTATATTGAAAAAGACAAATTTAATACTTAATAGAAGCAAAAATAAACAGTTCTTATCCGTAATCTGGTGTATTAATAAATATCCTATACAGTTTCCATAATTAACCAAAATAACATCAGTTATTGTGGCTGATGGCATAGCACCAAGGCCAATAATAATAATAATAACATTAGTTATTCATAATTAAATGAATGAAGCATATCATCAGGATTAAAATTGATAAACAGGAGATTAAATAACTTTCGAAACTACTAAACAAAGCAGAAAACATACAATAAAGTTGCATATAATTATATTTACATAATTGTCTACATAACACGCAAATCTTTGAAACTATTGTTTTATTAAAATTTGCTATTGTGAGATCATTGCCTTTGTGCAAGTAACTGCGTAGATGAGTTTTTGTTTGCTTTGTCGCCTCCGTAACTTGATTTTGTTTTAAACTATATTATTATCCATAAAACAGAAAAGAGTTAGGATATGTGAAGTTTTCTATCTCTTATGAGAAACATTTTGTTCTGAACAGAATCTTGTTGATATGTTCCCAACCTAATATCAAATATAAGCGTTTAAAATAAATCTATATCATGAAATACACAAGTGTACACTGAAACAAAAATTTTTTTAGTTAAGCAACATCTTGATGACTCAAAAATTTTAACTGATTTCCAATAAGTAATCGTCTGAAGTGGTTGGAATGTTCTGACACGTTAACAGTATCCAATTCGGTTGATTGGAGAGGCTCAATCGTGTAAGAAACTGCAATGAACAGCATCCATACAAAATACAACTTATCTAGTATTACAGTTGGCCCAAAAAAAATTAAATTATTTTATTTTTTATTACATATTTGATATTATTAAACCAACTTTGCTGCTCAAAATCACGGGAAAATCGCGTTGAGATTGCACCTATATCTCTATTCGTACGAAAGGTGCACTTGATCAACTAGAGTCAGATTAAAATCGGACAATCTTAAAATTATGGGCGATAAACATTGACAACTTGAATTGGCTACATGTAAAATGTATCTGTCTAATGATTTCATGAAGTAGGAATAACAATACTAAGTGTTATCTCTTCTTATATATCTCACTTTACACAGGCATATTTTGTTCAATTAAATTATAGATTTTTGCCTTTGTGTACTGCGAGCTGTACGAAATATTCCGTTCATTAAGCCATTGGAAGTTTAATAGCCAATGCATTGTTATAAGTAGAATTATGGACAACAATTACTCGTCGTGGTGGAAGATTTGGTATTAATTGTTCTTCAAGTCAACTTTCATAATTTATTCAATTCATGTTGTTGCGATGACCTGATTCAAATATTAATAGCGCCTTATCCACAAAATCTTGTTCGTTAAAAATACATTATTTATCTACGCTTGCATTATTAAACGCTTTTCTTTGGTTACGAGAGTCGGTTTGGGGTGATCAACTCGATCGTTAGGCAAAGCAGTGCTTCCATGCAGATGAGTTTGATCAAAGTTTCCATAAATACACATCGTTAAGTTATCGTAGCAATAACTTAACGATTAACGAACGTCCATTAAATAAAAGAAATCAGAAGTACCAACGTATCATTCCTAATTCAGACAAGCGTACTTTTGTTCATCTGTATCAATCAAAATTGGGGTTATCTCTATGATAACCAACACAATTTCGATGTACCGTGATAAAACCGTGCCAATTAAGATCACATTTCAGGTATGGCAAATTATATAAATTGACCAAAAAGGAACAATTTGTCCAACATTTGTTTGTTATTTTAAATATTTATTTTCAGCGTATATTATGGGTGTTATTAATTTAAATATCATTAACATATCTAAATAGCAAGAGAAATTACACCAAAATAACCAAGGCTAGTGAAGATTAAACAGCTAATCAACAGACGATACAACGTAGAGCTTTTTGCAGTGGTTTTCTGGCAAGTGCCTTTCGATTTTAATAGACGACTTTAATGCAGCGAACTAATAATAAGCAAAGTAGTCCGTAGAGGACGCCATGTGACGGGCTACCGTACTTTTCACTGAAATAAACATGTCTGCTCGATATTTCCTTTTCATTTTAATATTTCATTGTTGCCAGGTGACCTAAGGTGTTTTTCTATACTTTGGTATGAAGCTGGATCACACGTTATTGATTTATCATAAAGGGGAATTATTTTTTAACGACTTTTCTCACAAAAGGGAACATTTAATTTTCGATATTATTCATTATCTATTTTTTGAAACCATTGAAATTGATACGTCCCTAGCCCTCTTAATGAAAAAGATGTTTTAAATAGAAGACTTGGAAACACTTGGAAATAGTTTTATTAAGTTATAAAACAATCGAAACATAACACGCAATTTCCGGTTCTCCAAATAGTTCACATCTAGATTTCTAACGCGATAATAAAATATTCATACTTGCACAATCCTTGCAGCCATTGAAAACGATAACTCATTATCGAGTTTCCAAGACATGAATGCGCGGAAATTGCAAAAAATCTACTAACTCATCATTTTGTAGTATTGTGCAATTTTAATTTCCGTCTATTATTTCATCAATAAAAATCTTTATTCCAATTCATTTTTACTAAATAATGGAAAAATCCAGTATCATACGAGCACTATATTAAATAAATTTCCACATTTATAGTAAGCACTACTGACACAACAATATGTCGCTTGCAGCTATAATAATTTCTTTAAGTGTGCTGTTTGTAATTTCGAGTAAGTAGCGAATAATATATTTTTTTTCTTTGAGGGATGGTTTGGGGAACAGTACCCATTATTTTGCTGCTTTCTAAACAGCAGGACATATGTTTCTGGGCGCTAGTGGGCACCAAGGGATGTCTAGCTTGTTGTTTTGAATGTTGTGGTATTAACTGTGAGGCAGATAGCGATACAAGGTAGAGTAAAAACTCTCTCAGAACCACGCTTGTGACGCCAGGTAGACTTTTGTCGTAAATGATTTCATCAATACATGAGGTTTCTAGGCGTTTTCTGATGTATTTTGACTTCATTTTATCTGGCATTGAATATTCCCTTTTCCCTATACAGATGCACACCTTAGACCGGAAGAAACAAGCTTAAACAGCAGGATTACCGGTGGCCAGCCAGCTGACATTAAAGATCATCCATGGAATGTCCAAATCTTCTACGACGGTCTACCTTTCTGCGCTGGTGCTGTAATAAGTCCAATTTACGTGGTTACCAACGGCCAATGCACTTACCAGTTAGTTCCGATTACCCAACCAAATAAAATCCAACATTGCAGTCGTCTCCTATTTCAGGAATCGTCCGGAATTTTTGATAGTGCATGCTGGATCAGCAATTTATGGTTATGGAGGCGTCTTTCTGGGAGTTAGGGAATATTTCCAACATCCCCGGTTCGAATATTACGCCAAAGATTACGATATTTCAGTTCTGGTGCTAGCTGAAGCGTTGACATTCTCAAACAATATCGCACCTGTGTCTCTTCCTGAAAGTGATCTCGTGTTAGAGCCAGGTACTGAAGGTGTTACAAGTGGTTGGGGGAAGCTCAATGTATCGTCACAGCTAGCGAGTCAATTGCAACAGATTCAAATGACCACAATCACCTTGTCGGAGTGCAGAAGCTTTTACAGTTCTGTATCGGTGAGAAGTTGACATCTGTGTGTTTCGGAACAAGTAGCTTGCCTTGTAAGTAGAGAAAGTATTGCATGTTTAACAATTTCTTAATATTCTTTTACCTTCAGGGAGACGTAGGTAGTCCATTTGTTGTTGATAACGTCCTCGTCGGCTTAGTGTCTTGGGGCAACGATTGCGGTGCTTCGGATTCACCAGTAGTCCTCACAAATGTCGCTAATATGAGAGAATATATTAGAGAAGTTACTGGAATTTAACGAAGGACGCTATTTTATTAATCTTTTAAAATTTAATGTAATAAATAAGTAATAATAAAAATATCCCCGCAAAGCATTTTTGTAAACATTTTTCGACAAACCCACGCAATCTTGACTGACAATGAGTGTTTATACAATTATAAGATAACAATCTTATAGATGAAAATCGTTATCAAACCATTAGGTTAGAACAATATCTAGGCCACATAGTAATAGCGATTTTATCTTGACATTGCACACTTTAAAGATTACTTGAAATTAAAGTTTTCGGATTTGCATCATCACTCTTTATTAATTTCAAATTTACACATTTTCTTAAACCTAACCCACTTCAAACACGTCCTACCAACAACAATGCTAGAATTCTTGGTGGCCACCCACCATCTTCATTCACAAAAGATTCCATTATAGCCTATTAACCTCTCTCAAATTCAATATTCGGCATACCATGGAAAAGTGACCATTCAAGCTTGTACCATTTGCTACAACGGTGGTGAGTCGTATATACAAGCTTGGTTTGATGGTTTGCATTACTCCGCAAGCTTAGCACCTGTATTTTACCAGACGTTGGTCGAATTGCAGAAGCAGGAATTTAAGGTTAGTAAGTCGAAGAGAATGACCAACGTCGGTTCTTTATTGGTTTAGTGATATTTTTGGTAAGCCAGTAGTTCTTATAAACGTAGCATATTTAAAGAATTTATAATATACAAACTCGAATAAAAACAAACAATTATTTTTATTACCCAAATTCAATTACATAACAAAATCTCTACAATCCAGTCACTTCGGTAATGAATGATCTCAAATTTGGAACACTACTATACACTCCAGGATATTTAGGTCTTGCGCAACCGTATCCCCAAGAAACAACTCCAATTAATTCCCCGTTAACAGCCAAAGGTCCTCCAGAATCGCCCTGGAAATTTTTAAATATAGAACTTATTTCACCAATTAATTCGCTTACCTGGCAAGCATCTTTACCACCAACACCCACGTATCCGGCGCAAATCATCTGATCGGTGATAGAATTCCTATCGTAAGCTCGTCGGCAATCTTCCATGCTAATTACAGGGACCACCACCATCTGTAGAAAATCGGCATAGCCGCCGATCTCGGATAATCGACCCCAACCCGTTACAACGGCTTCTGAATCTACTGGAACGGGTTGGTTCTCTTTTGGAAGCGCTATTGGTTCCGCGGCGGTGTTGAATTGAATAGGAGTTCGTAATTCTAATAAAGCAATGTCGTTGTTAAGGGTCCAGAAGTTATAATCTGGATGCTCGTGGATTTTCTGCACTCGATGGACAACTCCGTGGTTCATAGCGAACGAAGAACCTACCCTAACGCTAAGGGTCAATTCATCTACTCTATTTTTTTGGGAAATGGAAAAAACGATATTACCAAAATAATTTTTTTTTTTGTATAAAAGTAGCAAATCACCCTGAAACGCAATGAGCAGCTGTGACGATCCAATTTGGTGCAATAATAGAACCACCACAGATGTGCATTCTATAATATACCAAAGATATTTGGTATGGAAACTCCTCAATGGTTACAGAAACACCTCCAACGATTCTGTCATCAAGTCTCGGTATTGTTCGCGGAGCAGCTGCGATAAATGCATTTAATAACAAAAAGGTATCTTATTTACTTATCCTTACCTAAAGTAATCCCAAAATTTAGGGCTAAGACCGCCAAAAAAGTGTGGTACAACATTTTCCAAGTCGTTTCTTGAGGGATACTCGTATGGAAAATAGAGAAAATCGAATTTCTTACCAACTATTCACCTAAACCTATCACTAACAATAAGTAAGTTATACATAAAATTTTTGGTTTATATACTAGCTTCTGTAGTTTATTTAACCCAATTGCATGTATAAAATCGACGATTTCAAGCACACTTAAAACTAAATCTGGTGGATTTACTAATTATTACTATTTGATATTTCAAATATTGATGATAAAGATAACCTAGTTTTACTTTTTCTTTATGAAATAGATCAATGTCAATCGATATTGATTTGAAAATGTGTGTAATTATGAAATAATTTCTTAATAAATCAAAATTGAAGGTGAATCATATTATGGGGAAAACATCAACTGAAAATCTGCTTCATCAATCTATAAATCTTCCTCCAGCTAATACGCATTTGTCTGCCAGAGAGATCCAATAGAAACAACGTTTCATTCAATTTCATTCAACAAAGAATTACCTAGCTTCCTTTCTATTATTAAATCTACATATGTACATGAATACACCAAAACACAACTTATTACATCATATTCCATCCAAACAATGATTCATTTAACAATTTACGTATTAACAACTCACATGCCTACGCATTTTATGATCTAAAGATAAGGCAGAGGCCATCAAAAAAAAAAACACACCACCCAAACCTCTAACTGCAGAAAGATGTTGCTCATCAAGTTGCTAACGCTGTTCTCGACAGCATCTCTCGCACACTGTAAGTAGAAGATATTCCATTCACTTCCCAATTTTGCAAATGCAATATCGATCTCGATTTTTAGGCTTTGAAGATGGCAAAATTGTCGGCGGGAAGATAGCTGATATTTCACAACATCCTTTTATGGTCTCGTTAAATTACGAAGGCTCTCACATTTGCGGTGGATCGATTATTGGCAACAGATATATTTTAACAGCAGCCCATTGCTTGGAGACGTATGTCTTTAGATTTTGCAAGTTGATTTTTATATACTGAAATCGTAATTTTTGCAGGGTTAAACTGCAAAATTTGACCATATATGCGGGAAGTAAATATAGAACTTTGCCAAGGCAGAAGGTATCTGTGGAATCTATCAAATTGCAGGAAAAATACAACAAGACAAGTTTAGAGAACGATATTGCGATAATCAAGGTAAAGTTCGAAAATGTAACTACTTTGTCTTCTGATTTTGCGCTCTTTCTTCAGCTAAGATCCAATCTAGAATTTGGTAGAAGGATCCTCCCGATTGCTCTACCATCCCAAAATGAAGAAGTTGTTGCTGGTGTACAGGCCCAAATTTTAGGATGGGGTTATACTAGTGTAAGCTTAAATGTATAAAATGATCCTGTTTTAAACAACTTAATTTTTTATAGGAGGAGGGAAATATTAGCCCAAGATTAAGGAAAACCACCATCCCAATAGTTGATAGGACCCATTGTCAGAAACTGTACCAACCACATGTTATCAGCAACTCGATGCTATGTGCTGGTTTGGCAAAAGGTGGCAAAGATGCTTGTCAGGTATCTCTATCTGCAATGTAAAATACAATAATCTCAAAAAATCTTTTGCATTGCATTTATAGGGAGATTCTGGAGGACCTCTAGTGACTACCGGGAAACTGACAGGTGTAGTGTCGTGGGGTATCGGTTGCGCAAGAAAAGGGTATCCAGGAATCTATACGCAAGTCTCAAAATTTCGTAATTGGATTATGGTAAACACCAATATCTAATACATGGTGTAATATCGATACCAAGGCAGGCTTTATTTTGCAATATATTTATTATTTAGCTTTAAGATTTATTTAACGAAGAAACGTATGGTGCAAAATAGAAATACATTTTGTATATAAGTTACGTAAGTTAGTTCAAATAAACTGTTTACTTTTGCAGTAGCTTATCTTTGGAGGATATGGGCATTGTGATTTATTATAAGCTATTACGTTATACGTTTAAAAAAAGATCAAGCGCATTTATTTAGATAAGAGCTAGTCGGTACAAATTAGTTAACAAAGTAATCTATAGTAGAAATATTACGCAAACTAAAATATTTACTTGTTAAAACGGATGAACTAGTTAGTTTGTATCAAGCGGTAAAAATTATTACACCGGATGGATTTACATATTAATTTAGGCAATAAAATATTTAGAAGCAATTTTGAAGCAAGTTCCGGATAGTTAGATAAGTTTATAGAACGTAATGTGTTCTGCTCTTTAGTCATTTCAGCAATCATTTTCAATAATGCATGTAACACCCCATCAGCCCTTCAATGCTGACGAGAGTAGATTGTTTTGGAAAGTTCTTCTCACATCGAAGCGAAAAAATACGGTATCAGGTCACAAAATTAGTAAGGTTTATTCACATGCTTCCAGTACTCGCGAGCTGAAACCGCTAATTGTTGGAAAGTCAAAAAACCTAAACCATTTAGAATGATTCCAAATCGTCTCGTTTTGTTAAAATAAAGATAAGCTACAATGAATTTTTTTTGTTAATGCTTCCATGATTATTTTGTGCCTGAAGTTAAAAGGAAAGTGATGAATTTGAATATGCCTCCGAAAACAATGTTGCTCTTCGCTAGACCCCGTTTACTCAGCCAATGGATCAATATGTAGTTCAAAAGATGAAACTGGATTATCATTAATCTTTACCAACGCCTAACATATCTGAAGATGTCTAGCAGATGCCATCTTTTTTGAAGAATCTTGATTTGCAGTCAGCGACATTATCCTTTAGAAACGCTTGGTGTGCTGTAACCTTGCGATTTCTTCAGCAGTCATAGTAGAAACCGTGACCCAATAAATTGCTCAAAATAAAAGAGGATTCTATTTCGTTAGATTATTTGCGACGCAGGTTACTGGATGTAGAGTGTACTCAGGATACTGAACCCCATTAACCCGAGATCAGCTATATTTGCAACGGCGTTCTTCAAACCGATGTAATCAACAATGAAGTGGCATAATGGCTTGTAAAAGGCGATGATGAGATTCTAGGTATAGATGAAGAAATAATTTCATCATTGTCAGTGAACCGAACAGGCAATAAAGGAGAAAATGAGGGAGAGACAGTTCCGGATGAGAGAAGTGTACTGCATGAAGCAGCCCTGAAGAGTGCCTCAAATAGAATACAGAAAATAACGTTACCAACTGTTACTTCCGCAGCACATTAGAAATCAAAGATTAAATCCTTGAAGCAACGTCATATTGATCTCTTTACTATGTACCAACATTTTTTTTGAAATAAAGTTTAATTCTGTATATTTAACCCATGTGTGTAATCATAAAGCACTTATCTGAAGCAATTTAGGTGAAAATGTTTTCTTTTATTCTTGCTTTAAAATTTTAGCTATTAGGCATTTACAAAACAAAACAACTACAACAAAAACATGTAAGTCTCAAGAGCGCAAACTTATATAACTATAAATAAAGCAATTTTAAACATATAAATATGTAAAACACCATAATGTTTTAGAAAAACAAACGATGTTCACAAATCTCCAAAAATATATCATAGCCGCTTTGATTACTTCCTTATCAAACACTTGAATGCACACTGTTTCACTATAAGCCGTTTTTTTGTCAACACGATTGCTATCTACAATCAGATAGGCGTCCACCTCTAAAAATGTTCGCAGATAAGTAGCATTTCAAAATTCTCTACTTTTGGTGTAAAAAAAAAAAACAAAAATATCCCCAAAACAAATGGAAGTATGGAAGTATTTATTTCAAATGATTATAAGTTCGTGACATCAGCAATAAACGATCTAAGATATGCTACGTTGGCGTAGACACCAGGGAAATTAGCTCTTGCACATCCAGCGCCCCAGGATACGATACCAACAAGTTGTCCATCAACAGTCAATGGGCCGCCGGAATCACCCTGTACAAAATTTAAAATTATTACAAGCTAATAAAATATAAAATATTCTGTACAGCAGGGAATTATCAGATTTTAAAATGAGCAAAAATTATTGTAAAAAAATTTTTAAAATATGACCATTCCAGAGGTAACTAAACTTGACAATTTTAGTCAATTGCACCACTTTTTTTATAAATGTTTTGATTAGCAAGGTCTATGATATCTCTACCTGCTACAGGCATTAATTTAAATAAATTCGAAAACTAATTATTATTCTTCTAACATTTTGTAAGAATAACAAAATAGTACCTGGCAAGCGTCCCTGCCACCCTCATCGTAACCAGCGCACAACATTGAGTCAGTTACAGGCCATCCCAGGACCTGATAGAAGGCATCACATCTTTCATTACTAACTATGGGAACACCTACTGCTTGGAGTTGAAAAGGGGACAATCCTCCTTCGGTTAACGCGCCCCAGCCACTTACAACAGCTCTGGATCCTTCAGGAGTGTATTGGCTTTGTTCCGGAAGTGGGATGGTAGCAACAGCTGCGCTAAAAGTAAGCGGAGATGCAAGGAGTACGATAGAAATATCGTATTCTAAGGTATCTGGATTGTAACTCGGATGGTTGGTGATAGTTTCTGCATTGATTACGTCTCCGCCTATGGTATGGTAACTGGATCCAGCTCTGACACTATACCATGCAGTGGGCCAGCTAAAATCGAAATTTAAATTTTATAAAATCGCTTCAAGTCAATTTTTTTAAAAGATAAGACTTACTCAAAACAATGAGCGGCAGATACAACGTATCTGTCGGAAATAATAGCTCCGCCACACCAATGGCCTCCTAGGATCTGAACTGACACTTGATAAGGGTGGTCCTCGATATTCACAGTCTCGCCGCCTACAATTCTTCCATCCAGTAACGGGCGAGTTGCAAATCCAAATTGGGAATTCGGGGCACCTAAAGAAATAATATTACCCTATTATTCTTCTTAATTTAAATAAATTAGTTCCCAATTTTCTTTACCTAAGATGCCAGCGAAAAGCAACGGTAAAATTGCTAAGAATCTCATCTTGATAGGGGGTCCTCAAACTTAGAGCGAAGTAATTGATGAATTTCGAAGATCTGCTGCATCTTTTTATACTTAAAGATAAAATTGACAATCAGATATCGGGATGTTGTTGCGTATTGATTGATTGAGGTACTTTTCTTACAGGTATTTTTTTTGTGAATTTGAATAAAGTAATCTCGTGAGATAATCTTTGATTATGATTATTATTAAAAAAAAATAATTTCGTAGACTACAACAAATGAATTTGTTGTTGAGAGGTTTCTAGATTAAATTGTACCATCTACCATGTGGAAAGATGAATGAAAGTATCAGTTCTTTTTCTTAATTATAATTGGCAGAATAATAGTAGCGTATTGATAATTTTTCAAAATAGTTTGTAGCTTCCTTTTTTCAAGTCGTTTTGAATACATAAATTAAGAATTCATTTAATGTTATTTTAAATGCGCAACAAGTGTAACTAAGCATATTTAAATTAAGAGTCAGAAATAAAGAATGTTATTCAGTTTATGCATTCACTCTTGAAATTATCACATCTAATCATCAGCTGCCAAGAAGGATTAGATTGACTATTCAAATAAGAGTATGAAGCTTTTATCGCTGTAAATAGAGAAAGATCGTTCGAAGTGGAGGAAATAAGAAGCATTTCAAAATTCTATACTTTTAGTGTAATGAAACAACAAAAATATTTTCAAGACAAGTGAAGTATTTATTTAAAAAAATATCATAGGTCAGTGACATCAGTAATAAACGATCTAATATATGCTACATTAGAATAAACACCAGGCAAGTTGGCCCTTGCACATCCAGCACCCCAGGATACAACGCCGATAAGTTGCCCATCGACGGTTAATGGACCGCCAGAATCACCCTGTATATAATTTAAAGATTATTATGAAGTAGTAATAGAACACGAAACATTCGATATATCAGAGAATTATCAAATCTTTAAAATGAGCACAAATTATTGGAGAAAAAATGATTTAAAATGCGATCTCAATAGAGATAGATTAAATCAAACTACCAAAACATGACCAGTGGAAAAATCATTAAATTTAACAATTCTTCTGTTCATCAAAGATTAAACATTTCTCAATGTACTTGAATACCACGGGATCAAAATTTTGGAGTTGCCAGTCTTCATTTAAATAAATTCAAATACTCTTTGTTATTTTCCAAAAGTCTTTATATTAATTAGACCGGCAACTTCCAAAATTTTATGAAAATAACAAAATAGTACCTGGCAAGCATCCCTACCACCCTCATCATAACCAGCGCACAACATCGAGTCAGTTACAAATAATTCCAAGACCTGATAGAGGGCACCGCATCTTTCATTGGTAATTATAGGAACACCTACTGCTTGGAGTTGAACAGGGGACGATCCTCCTTCGGTTAATGCACCCCAACCACTTACAATAGCTCTGGAACCTTCAGGAGTGTATTGGTTTTGTTCCGGAAGTGGTATAGTAGCCATAGCTGCGCTAAAAGTAAGTGAAGATGCAAGTAGCACGATGGAAATATCGTATTCACAGGTAGCTGAGTTGTAACTCGGATGGTTAGTGATAGTTTCTGCAGCGATCACGACTCCACCTGAAGAATGGTAACTGGATCCAGCTCTAACGCTATACCATGAAGTGGGCCAGCTAAAACCGAAATTTAAATTTAGTGAAATGGTTCAAATGAAGTAGAAAGGAACTTACTCAAAGCAATGAGCGGCAGACACAATATATCTGTCGGAAATTATAGATCCACCGCACCAGTGGCCACCTAAGAGCTGAACCGATACCTGATAAGGCTGGTCCTCAATGGTCACAGTTTCACCGCCTACGATTCTTCCATCTAATAATGGACGAGTTCTAACACCGATGGGGAAACTTGGAGCAGCTAAAGGAATAATCTCATTATTCCTCTTAATCTGAGTAAAATAGTTTAAACTTTTTTACCTAAGATGCTAGCGAAAACCAACGGTAAGACTGTTAAGAATTTCATCTTGGTAGGTGGTTTTAGAACTCAGAACGAATCCAGTTATAATGAATTTCGAAGACCTGTCGAATCTTTTTATACAAAAAGGAGAAATTGATAATCAGATATTTTTATAATTGAGGTACTGTTTTTCAATTGAATTTTTCCTTAAACTTATTCAAGGAAATAATCCCCGTGAGGGGATTTCCTTATTGAATTGCATTAACTAAGGTTTCTCAAAAAAAAATTATGTGGACTATCTACAAATAAATTTGTTGTTGAGAGGTTTCTAGTACCATCTAACATGTATGAAAATGATTCATGATAAATTGCATTAATAAAATAATCAATGCAATTTGTAAAAATCTCATTCAAGTAATTGGAGTCACTATTTCTTATCTTATGGGAAAGTTGCATTTTCTAGTATCATTTCTTTGTTTTTGTTATGATGTCCAGAGTAATGATTTTATTGATGATCTTCCAAAATAACAGTTTGAAATTTTCTTTTTATGTCGTTTTACGTTTGTAACTTAAAATTTATTTTGTGTAGTGTATTGGGAAGGAGAAGGTTTACGGATCAATTTTTAAGCGACTCTATCACACTGCAGTAATAGCATCAGAAGCCTAAAATCAGAGGTGATACCATTTAAAGATAAAGCCAAGTTAATTGAAGACAACATCAAATGACAGGAGGTTGAGGTCATACAGAAGAATCGATTTTTGGTGTTCCGCAGCAGCTTGCTATTAATCTTTGTCGTGTTAAGCTAAAAATAGACTATTGCCACAAATCACTGTATCCCGAAGGATACAGTACAATTCCGCCGTCTTTACTAAAGTAGCAGCTTTTGATGCCAACAGCCGAGTGAAAGGATGTAAAATGGTTATTCGAGGTCTAACGAAAGGTTGACATTAACTAAAGACATTTTGGAAATGGTCAGCCCTATATGAATGATGTAGACAATGTATAATATTTGCAACATTTTTTTCCTTTTATTTCTTGCATTTTAATTTTTTCTGTTTGTTCCCTCCTTTATTTTTGCTCCATTGTGTGTTATTTTCCAATTTTATTTATAAAATATGAATTGCATTTGCTTTGCTTTCACAATACCGAGTTTTACAGGCTCTACTAAATTGGCGTTAGTTCTTGCAAGGATCACAATGTCATCAGCGAAGGCCAGTATCTGCTTAGCTTGGTTACATATTGTTTCCTTTATTTTGGATCTAGTCTCTCTCACGACCTTTTTCGAAACGATATTAAACAGAGTTGTGGACGGCAGATTTCCCTATCTCAAACCCTTAAGCACTCGGAATGTTTATCCAGGCCGTCCGTGTAATAAACAAACATGTTTGTACTCTTTCACTTGCGTTTATTTCTTTACTTCATTATACGTTATTGAATTATTTACAACTTGCGCTGCTGCCTAAAATTTCATAATTTATTTAGTTATTAAGACTTTCTATTTGTACTTGCGCTTAGACAAGACATTTATTTGGAAAAATTCCAATCCTCGTTTTTTAATTTACGAGTACTTTAACTAATTTCTAATTTAGTACTTTAATTGCTTTACAGTATCCGTTTTTCATTGTTATAAGGAACTTGGTGAAGACTTTATTCGAAGCCGAAAATTTGTGGTTGATGAGGTCCAGTTCCAAGCGTCACTTTACTCTAATTACTAATTTTTTATAAACCGGTTTTTTTTGCGCCAAGCACAACGTAATTCAGCTTATATATAATCAAATAAGCATACACCTTCAAAAATATTCCTAGATAAGACTTTTAGAGTAATAAAACAACAAGAATATTTCATAACAAGTGTATTTATTTTAAATTATCACAGGCCAGTGACATCAGTAATAAACGATCTAAGATTTGCTACGTTCGCATAAACACCAGGGAAGTTGGCTCTTGCACATCCAGCACCCCAAGATACCACACCGATAAGTTGTCCATCGACAGTCAATGGGCCGCCAGAATCACCCTGCACATAATTTAGACATTATTACAACACTATAAAATAAATAAAACATTCTGTATAGCAGCAAAAAATATCAGATCTTTAAAACAAACACAAGTTATTGGAGAAAAATGTTGAAATGCAAATTCAAACAGTCTAGATTGTCCTTCTACTAACTACGCCGACAACTAGTATTTTATGAAAGTAACTGAATAGTACCTGGCAAGCATCTCTACCACCCTCATCGTAACCAGCGCACAACATTGAGTCAGTTACAGCCCATCCCAAGACCTGATACAAAGCAGCACATCTTTCGTTGCTAACTATGGGAACTCCTACGGCTTGGAGTTGAATAGGGGACGATCCGCCTTCGGTTAATGCGCCCCAACCACTTACAACTGCTCTGGAACCTTCGGGAGTGTATTGGTCTTGTTCTGGAAGCGGGATGGTAGCAACACCCGCACTGAAAGTGAGTGAAGATACAAGAAACACGATAGAAATATCGTATTCAGCGGTATCTGGATTGTAACTAGGATGGTTGGTGATGGTTTCTGCATTGATTACGTTTCCGCCTGTGGTATGGTAACTGGATCCAGCTCTGACACTATACCATGCAGTGGGCCAGCTAAGATTCAAATTTAAATTTAGTAAAATTGTTCCAAATCGATTTTATAACTTACTCGAAACAATGAGCAGCAGATACAATATATCTGTCGGAAATAATAGATCCACCGCACCAATGTCCTCCTAAGATCTGAACCGATACCTGGTAAGGGTGGTCTTCAATTGTCACAGTTTCACCGCCTACGATTCTTCCATCTAATAACGGGCGAGTTCTAAGTCCGGACGGAAAATTCGGGGCCGCTAAAGAAATAATATTATTCTCGTTATTCCTATTAATCTAAGCAAAATAATTCAAATTTTCTTTACCTAAAATGCTAGCGAAAACCAACGGTAGAACTGCTAAGAATCTCATCTTGGTAGGAGGTTCTCGAACGTAGGACGAATCGAATTATGATAAATTTCGAAGACCTGTCGGATCTTTTTATACATGAAGATGTAATTGACAGTATCAGATATCTTAACAAATGACATGTACATTATTTGTTTATTAAGGTACTTTTTTTCGAAGGGACTTTTCTCTCAAACGCATTCAATAAAGTAATCCCCGCGAGGGGATTATCTTGATTAAGGATCCTATCAAAAAAGAATTACGTAAGCTATCGAAAAATGAATTTGTTGTTGAGATGTTTCTAGATTAAATTCTACCTTCGAATATGTATAAAAATGATTGATTTATTTCCGTGATAAGTGTAATGAAAGTACTGAAATAATCAATACGATTTGTAAAAATCTCATTGAAGTAACTGGAATTCATTATTCCGATGTACCCCTGTAAACACAGAGGATTACAATGGAAAGATATGACGACAGTGGACGCACTAGCTACTTTTAGGCAAGGACTAAACCGCATATGCGTAGTTAACAATAAGCATCCAACCAAAAAATTAAAAAATGCACCAATAGAAATATCGCTGTCCATCTGGTGTCATTGCTTATTATCTACTTTTTAAGAATCAAATCTACGGTTGTCTAAAATAAACAAAGAACTTTTATTAAAAACCAAAGGAAGTAACTTTGCAATAACTTCCTTTGCTAGAAATCAAACCCACATCACTCCCTATTGGAAAAGAAAGCATATTGCGATTTTCATAAAACGAATAATGTTGCTATTAAGCAAAAAAAAAACGTATGCGTTATTATCTAAGGACGAATTCATGTCAACCTCGAAACATTACTTCCATTACAAACAAAAAAGGATCCGCTAGATAGTCTAATTATAACGGCACTTAAGCGCCCAAGTCTCGAGCAAAAAGACGAGATTACATCTGTATAGCCCGAAAATAGTACAATGTTCTATCTGATCACATGTCTGTAAAAAATCACCGCGTATGTAAAGCACATACAGATAAAGAAGTCTGGCTTTTGTGCTGATAGTCAAATCGCTGGACTCCTATAAAAACGGAACGATTTCGCATAGAATCCATAGTCTTCATCCAAGATGTTCAAGCTAGTGATTGCTTCACTTCTGGTCGCGAGCGCCTTCGGTAAGAAAATAAATCTTCTTCAATATTCGTAAAATTACTTCTACTTTGCGTTTGATTTTCAAGTAATTAACTTGTTCAATCAATTGTTTGATATTCTGGAGAGGTTAAATAGTGCATTGTTACTCGTTAACATATTCACATAGATACATTGAGAAATATTAAGGACAGATCCTTGTTTCTTGTTCTTATATGGATGCACCACTGACTAATACTCTCTGTTCATAGCTCTGCCTTATCCATTCCAAAAGTCCGCTGCGGTACCACTTCTCGATGGTAGAATCGTAGGTGGTTTCCCGATTGACATCTCAGAGGTCCCATACCAGGTTTCACTGCAGTTCTTCGGCAGTCATATCTGCGGTGGCTCTATCATCTCTGCAAACTACGCCGTCACAGCAGCTCACTGCACTGATGGGTAATTTAAAAAATGAAGGACCTTAGCAAAATTGCTAAAATTTCTTTCTTCCGAATTTTAGATCAACTGCCCCTCAACTGAGTATCCGTGCTGGTTCTTCCAACCGTCTAGCTGGAGGTGTGGAAGTCCCAATAGGTACAATATTCCAACATCCTAGCTACGATTCTTGGTACATCGATTACGATATTTCGGTTCTACTTCTCGGTGGTAATGGAGTGCCACTTAGAGTAACCATTGCACCGATTCCGCTTCCAGTACAATCCCAACCCATCCCCGGTGGAGTTGATTCCTTAGTATCTGGATGGGGTACCTTGTACGAAGGTGCCGGAAGTCTTCCCACCCAACTTCAAGCTGTGATCGTCCCCACTGTTACCATTGAAGCATGCAGAGCCGCATACGGCGCTAGCTTGATTACTGACAGGATGATGTGCGCTGGTGTACCACAAGGAGGTCTTGATGCTTGCCAAGTAAGTATATTTTCTGGATGTTTGGAATCGAGATCGTACAGAAATTTTGTTGTATGACCAACAACAACTTGTTTCCCATCTTGTGGGTGACATCTTGTTGTTGATCTTCATCAATAGCTCTTTGTTATTTATATATTAATGACGTCAATTTAGACTCTGAAAAACGAGGTTGTGACTTTGAATTAACATATTTCGCTTGTAATTTCAGGGTGATTCTGGCGGCCCATTGGCTGTTGATGGAGTACTCATCGGTCTTGTGTCGTGGGGTTACGGATGCGCTCGTCCTAACTTCCCTGGTGTCTATGCTAGCGTACCAGCCCTACGCGACTTCATCACTCAAGTCGCCGGTGTTTAAAATGCAGATCGGCAAATATATCAAAATAAAATAAATATATTATAAATTAAGAAAATGTCGCTGTTTCTGTTCTTCCACAACCTCCTCTCTTGTTTCGTGAGATGTATCGCTCTAGATACATCTAAAAACATGCAAAACGTTTAAAATACATTAATAACGATGCTTATCTTCTTTAAGTATCGTTTCTATTTAAAATTGTACTTTTATTTAAAATACCTATTAATAAAAGATAAATAATATAGCTGATTATTAACTAATCTATGTTGGCAATAGTGAATAAGTGATTTGTCAATAAGTATAAATTGATGCTTGTTGCTTAATTTACTGCTGATTGTTTCAGTAATTTTCGATCAGTATCTTGCGCAGCTTACAATCTTTTGCCATTAAAATAATTAGTGTGAAGTATAAATCTTGGTAGGGTTAACTGGTATTTTGAGGCCTCCCGTCTTTTGCCGTTTATAAATAACTTTCCCTAGGATATTCCTTATAATAAGCCCTTCCTGCAGGAGGTGTCGGTGTTTTTGAAAGATCTAGCCTTGATAAAGTCTAGGTCTTAATCACCTAAGAAGATTGGACACAGTTTTACCACTCAACCACCCCAAATCATACTATTTTCTGGTCATTGCCAACACAGGGAGAAACGTTAGGGCATGCGTGTTGGAGATATGTTTCTTGTTCTTGTGTGCGTTCGTCATTTGGACTTCAAATGAAAATTAGAAAGTTCGGAGTTTTTGAGGTCCGGCTTGTTTCACGGAACCCTTGCGAGATTCCTAAAGAACCTCACGGTTCTAGGGGAGGTGATTTTCGATTTGGAAACCTATTTCTTCGTGTTCCAACCTCAAATCAAATCATACTAATAAGAAAACAACTGGTTCATTTATTTAACCTTGCACACACATCCTAATTTCAATATTTACACAATAAATACAAATATTCCGTTACATCAATACATTTTTTTTTACATTAAAACTACTATTTTCCAACTCTTTTCCAAAAGCCGTCACTCATTTTTTTTTTGTTTAGCACTCCGAAAGAGATCACTATAGATTACACTATCTTTTTTTGTTTCCACTTTAATTTCCGTCTAACAACGACAACAACAACGAAGTAGTCTCAGCCTAATTTTCTCAACATCATATTCAGGGGATCTCGTCCATGTTTGACGAAAACCTCGTGCTTGAAGTTGTCAAATTTCTTGCGATTCTCGTTGTTCTGCTGTTCCCGCCATGCCGGCTTGCTACGCTTCGTTGATAAGCCCCAGTGGCAAGTGAAGATCGGCGATAACACGAAGAAATCATAGCCTGCCACGAACATTTCGTAAACCTGTTGGTAGAATATGCAATCAGAAAGTGAAAATTAACATCTACTAGCTACAATAAGAGGTTGGTACTGGGAGTCTCGTTTTGGTAATGAATTCTTTCAAGGATCAGCTCTCGCTGTTAAAAAAGAAATGTAAGTGTACTTTGTTTAAAGGAAGTAAAAACATATTTTGTAGGCTTTAGTTGAATTTTTATCTTTATTTTTCTTTCCCCAAACTCGTCACTATTACCAAATAGAAATGTTGTGTTTGGTGGTTTGTTTTTTGAACTGCTTGGCTTTTATGCCCAAGTTAAAAAGCAAGTAAGTAATACATGACAATCTATTACAACCGACTAAACAATGATTACAAATTGAAGCTGTTGTATTTGTCTGGTGGCATAACTGGTACTGGAATTACCTGAGTATTTCTAGTATAGCCGTAACCAACAAATCTCTCATCATGAGGTGGTGCATCATCCATGGCAACGTAGAATGGTTCATAGAGGAACTCGAAATTCGTCACGGTATGACTGATGTGGATATCTGAACCTTGATTAATGGTGTTCTCCCATCTATTGGGCAAAAGGAGAAAAATATTATCATTTAAAAATAAGCTGCTGAATTACCACTTACTTGGAGAAATTTGTAGCAAACTGATTAAAGATGAAGACCTTCTGATGGAAAGGCCTTGCCAATCCTTTATTGGCCAATCGCAGCAGATCGCTTTTATTGGATGGAAACACTACCCTTTCGTCTAACTCATAGGTCGGTATGACGTAAGCGCATTTCGTCCTGCAATCGGTTTTCTGGAGGAACCTATGCAACTCATCCGCTTGCCGATAGCTTGGGATGATATCAACGTCTGTCAGATATACGAATTTCGTTTGGCAATTCTTCCTTGCCAAATTACGCATGTGATTCTGCGGATAAGCATTCTTACCCTTCCATCTCGTCGTTTCGCTGGAGACGTGTTTGAGCATCTGTTTCAAGGTGACCTCCGGTCTATTACAGTCCATCGTTGATATTTGCTCGATGTCGATATCTATCGATCTTGGCACGCGACTCTTTGGTATCGCTAAATGAAAACTAACCCTATTCCTTACGTTAGATTGGCATTGCCGAAGATATGTTATGTACAACAGTAGCAGATTCAATTCATCGTCACCTGCAGCGAATACGCTGGCGGATATTGGACCGCTCCAATGATTGGCCACCTCCACCAAGGAATATAAGCGCTCCAACGAGCTCTGCGTCGCCAGACATACTGTATATCTTTCGTTTAACTCGGGATAGCTCTCCCCCACCCAAAAATTATCGAAATATTTGTATTTTAAGGTATTATCAAGTCGACCAAGGCGTAAATCCAATTTAACGGAGAAATCGCCCTTCTCAAAGACGTCGATGTTATTTAGGCAAGGGTTTCTAGGTGGTTCGGGAGGATTTTGAACTTGTATGATGTTCTTGGAGCAATCAGGAGTGTACATGAATTTCAACGTGAGTAAAATGTTATATGCGGTTAGGACGATTAAACATGTAGCACTTAGATTCCATAATCTGCATGCCCTCTGTGGATTAAAAAATATGTATTTCAGCTTTAAATACTAATAAGTCTTGCCTAAGCCGTAGAAAACTTCTTATATTAACACAGAAATACGCTACTGCTCCCAAGGAAGCCGTAAGGATCACATTGGATATTACCCTTCTAGGTCTCTTGAGACTTTTGTTCCTTTTTTTTGGGAATTACCATAAATTTATTCACGCACATCGACCTATTAAGTATTATTACGTTGATTCCATGGATAAAATTAAATACATCATCATCATTATCTAACGTGCCATTAAACAAATCAAATCCTATTCGAGCCAATAATTTCCCCGTGTTTACTTAATCGGGCTTTCTACATCGATTTTGAGATGAGATTGTTGCTGTTTATCTTAACTACGTCAATAAGCGCAAAGTCGATAATGTTAATATAGGCTAAAGAATAATACATATTATCCATATCATAAATTAATTTTTATCGCAAATTACTTTGTTGTTAAAGAAAAACTCCTATCTTGGAAACCAATATTGAGTACAATAGCCTGAGGCCCCTAAACAAGTTGGTTCGTTCCAAACCACACAGTAGATAAACGGGTAATCATTTCTTTTTATCTCACAAATACCTACGTAATAAATTAATTACTGAACGTTATTTATTTAAGTAATCGATAAGGTGCTAGGAATTCATCCTTTTTTGCTGACATTATTGTTTCAAGGATGATTTCTCCGAATGATAGTTTGCGATTATAAGCTCTCTAGTTGATTAAAAAAAAAAACGCTGACCACGATCGATGCGATATGTAAAACCGTATTTGTAACGCTTGGAAATAATTGCCTTGCTTTCAAGCTGTGTTCGGATACGCAATATCAACAGAAAACAATGAGTTTTATGGGTAATAAATCGCTTTAAGATTGGTGATTAAAGAATGAATGTCTAGTTTATGGTACCCCCTCATTGAAATGATTTCAAAAAGATATATCAAATAAGGCCTTAAAGTATAATTCAATTTCATTTCTGGTGTCGCTAGAAGTGATGCCAAATTTCATGTATTAAATAGAATAGCTTGTATATTTTTACGCTTTCTTGAAAATCTGGCTTACTTTAGTAAATTAAATTGGCAACTATGGAAATACATTTTTCGTTTAGTAACATAGAGTAATGTAATGAAATAATTATTGTGTAAACGGTATTTTTCTTGGTACAATTTTAGCATGTCGTTAAACTAGATCAATCAATGTTGTAACCGTGAAAAACTTAAAAAATTGAAATTTTGTAGAATTCCTGACTGAAGTCCTGAGGTCACTACTCAATTCCTGGTTGGTTACAGAGTAATGTTTCATACGGTATCCGGAGTGGTTGGGGAATTCCTTAGATTCATCCTAATGCCAGCAGCTCCTTACCTAGACCCCAATGCCAAGCTAGCCATCGTGGTATGAATCAGTCCCAGCTATCTGAGCAACGGACATCCCCGAAGGCATGATTTGGGTTGGGTTTCGGCCCGGCTATTCTCCGTTGTATAGGCTTAAATCACGCAACCGGCGACCAACCGGTCTTCTTCCACTGACTAGGATTCGCGTGGACATTTCTTAGTTGATCGGTGGAAACCGGCTGCATGCTTCAGCGGGTCAACAGCCTTCCCCTAAGTGGGTTTGGGACCCATATTTTCTAGGAGCGTGGGATTGAAAACCTAATTAATCCTTCGAAAACATTATACAGAGTGCTTGACAATTACGATTAAACTTTCAAATGGTAAAAGTGAAAAAACTGAATTTTTTACAACAACCTATTTTCATCTTCCTTATCAAATTGTTCTCATAAAAAGACGAAAAATCATTTGAAATAGATACTTTCCAAGATACCTAGGAAAATGTGTATTGCATACAGTACCCAGCATTGAGAATGTAGCGTATGAAATTTTTTAAAATTCCACCAACTAGAGACACCCAAGTTAACCTATTCATTAGGAAACAATCCAGGATTGATGAAACGTTGATTTGCTAACTCTCTTGGAAGTCTTGCGTTCTAAAAACGCGGAGATTCGAATCGCTCCAGTAATGAAAGTTGAGCCGGTTATGCAGACTATTTCTTGTTTCCATTTGCCCAGTTAATATTATCCAAAAATAATGGCGTGCTCTGGACACGTTGTATAATGTTTCCAAAAAATTTATTCAGCTTCTAATTCTCCCGTATACGGTCAAGAGTTCTGCAAGATTTCAATGTTCCAAGTTATAAGCACTTTCACAGTTGTAAAAGTTAACATGCCTTCGATCATCCATCAAAATTAAAAAAAAAATCTTACACATATTCCAAATACGGTTAGAAACAGCAACATTGTTGTTTTATCAAACAAACTTCCGCTATAACCGGAAGTCTTAGATAACTACAAATATTTTAATCCAATAATGCGTATAGCCTTCGTATGTATCAATCAATGCAACTCCTCGTGAGACATAATGTATACATTGTTTATTAGTCAGAGAAATTGACTAGAGTTCAGCTAAAAGCTCAGCAGCAAGAAAATAACAAGAACGTAAAAGTTTTCGTAACCGTTTTCGTTCTCTTCTTTTAATATAATTGTCTAATCGTCTGTGGCGCCAAGTTAATTCAAAAAGCTCGTTGCTAAGAAACGCAATCATAATAATTGTCAATCTGTAAAATCTTATAGTACGTTAACTCTATGATTCTGTCGATTAATTTTCACAATTCAAAGTCAACAAATTAATAGGCTATCAAAATTTACGACGAATCTAATCATTATGAGCCAGCTGAAATTAAGGAAATATTTGATTTAGGACCATCTTCAAGAAATTGAAAGAACGCAAGCTATGAACAATTTGGGAAGTTAAACAAGGACAATTATATTTAAAAGAAAATTCAATCTTAAACTCTCACATAGAACAAATCAGCAAACATCATTTTGTTAGGTGTTAAAGAATAAACCAGCGCGAAAGTGCTGTATTATTTCGTCTAGTGTAAATCTGACCTGATAAGACGTTTAAAATTAACATGTAGAGGCAAATAAATCACAGTTAAAAATAACAAACAATCGTGATAAGGAATACGTTGAGACTTCCTCTCGCATACAGTTTAAATTATACATTATTTTACCTGAACCATTGGGAGTCGTTGCCGAAAGATGTAAGATTCCCAATTCTCTTACGCAACTTGATCCCATCTATTTGTATATATTATTACGTTTGCTCAAAACATAACTAACGAAGGCGATAAAATCAATGTTGTCGCCTTAATTGATTACCAATTCCTCCTTTTCTAGTCAAAATACAAATGCACTATATTCACTACTGATTGTAAGACGTACACTGCACGAAAACATGGCGAATTTTGGTAAATAGTTCCCCCTAATATTGATGTTAAATTAACTAGGCGATATGATTTATTGAGTAATAACTTTAATCTGTATTTAAATGGCTGATAGGCGAAATAGCGTTAATTCCACTAAACTTCGTCAAATCGCCTGAATCTGTTAGCAGCGCGCACGGAACAGAAGACAAAACCTAACAGAGCGCATGTCAAGGTTACACACAATATCGATCTTAGATGACATCTCAACGGAAAAGGTAGGGTTTGTAGGGCAAGATAGAAACAGAGTTAATGATGGGAAAAGCATCTGTTCGATGTTTATAACAGGGTTTAGAATTTTGGCGTTTTTTCAAATTTGTCATTGACTTTTATTACATTCCTTTCAAAAGTTCTACGTACTAAATATTTTTGTATTATTCTCGGCGAATCCCAATATACTATCTTGATGAGACCTGGTTGTGTGAGAGCCATATAAAGGAAAAACTTTGGTTAGCAGGTTGAGACATCCTTTGGAAAAATGCAGACGTCTTATTGCTTTACACATGGGAGTCCTTTATTTTTGAAAGTATTCTCCAACGAAGGAGAGTTAAAGAAATTATGCCAGCCATCAGTCGGAACAGTCACCATCATCACTTTAAAAACATCTACTGCTTCTTGCGGTAAATAGATCTGTTGACCACACAGCGCGAACCGCCTTTTCTTCTTTAAATAAAACATATTGGACCCGACGGGAAACTATCTTTCTAAAAGGCAATAATTCATCCTGCAGAATTTTTAAAATTCAAGTATTTGAACTGATTAGGGATGTCTCAATTTCACCATGTCTCATGTTAATCTTTCTTTAACTATGTACTTTTGTCGTGCACCAACCTTTAATTGTTACATATTTACAACGCTTGGCAACTCATCTTCAACCGACGTTGCACCGACTGAATTGGTTCAACATCGATTTGTTTATGTCACTCAAGTGTTTACTACGAGCGTAGTTATCAGTTCCCGATTGGCGACCTTCGCTTAACTGATTTTGCTGACCTTAAGCTAATTGATACCCAACGTTAGAAAAGTATCATTGATTTCGTTTATCTTATTGACGCTCTACCCACCGTTTCTAACCGTCACGGATATTGCGCCGATCGTACAACGTTGTACCAACTGAATGCCAACCGTCAGCCAACCAACTGTGCTACTGTTGAATTTTCAGTGTTAATTATGTTACTATGAATGGAATCCATTATATGAGGTTTAAAGAAAGAATATGATATCTTGAAAACTATTAAAAACACCGCTGAATTTGGGAACCGTTTATAAACGCCCTGTATAAAATTTAGTAACGACAAAGATAAGGTGTGGTATGCATGATCTTCCATTTCGTTCCACAAAAGTAAATACCTTAATCTCCATCACATTCACAAATATTTAACTTCAACAAGAGCGATGCAAATGCTAAAATTGTAAATGTCTCGAAAACAATTGTCTTTAGAGGTAATGTGCTCTAATTTAAATTATTCACATAGAATGTCCATAATTGATTAAACTAATTATTATATTTTAAATAAGAAAGTTGGCAACCACTTCCTTAGTTACATTCCAAAACCAACATAAAAATATAAAAAAAGTAAGAAAGAACCGTTAATACATTTACGCAAAACGCCGTCTGCTTCCCGACTTCCCATCTATCCGATTGAAACGAGGCTTTGTCAATGAAAGACCCTTTGATGTTCCCATTTTCCATAGTATATTTGTTCAGCAGGAAGAAGAACGATACTTCATTTTGATCTCGGCCGTCTTTATAAAAGGTAGCCCTAAAAGGAACGCACAGTAAATCTCGTTCCAGATAACTGTTTCTTTAAGTATTGCGAAAAGATTACTGCTGATAGCACGCTCCCTCTATCTTTTGTGATCTCGTTCCAGCGCCTACATTTATTGTGATTTTCACGCTTGAGCCAGAGAGAATGTATCAATGGACTCATTCAGGTGGGTATATATCGTAGTTAAGTACACCTTGTACTTCTACCATCCGAACGAAATTGATGCAGTCATTCTGTAGCGATAAGAATAAGACGATCAAATTCCGAAGAATTGCTTGTCTGAGTTTAAAATGTAAAAAGCAGAGGAACAAAGACATATTTGCAGAAATAGCATTTCATCAAGAACAAAAACTTGTTAATGCAGTCAAGTAGAAAGTTACTTAGGACAGTGCTATCTTGAAATAAATCAATCGTTATTGGATAATTCTATTGTGATTGGTGACTCAGGCTACTCTCTCTTTGTTTAACGTTTTATCTTATCTAATCCCTCTTTATATGCTTTATAGTAAGTATACCATTGGTATAATTTATTTCACTTTTATTCTTGCTTTCTTACATAATTTTAATTTGGGTGTTTATGTTATTCTTCTTCTTGGCAGATTTTATGAAAATTACCAATTTATCTCGCCTGCTCGGTTATGTTACCCTTCTTCTTCACAAATTATCGAAGAATTACTGTTTTATTTCGCCGATTCGTTGATATACGGGCTAAATATTGAGATTGAACTTCATAGCATGTGCTTCGTTTTTCATTTGTTGAAAATTCCCTTTTGATATAATTATTTTAGTAAGTCTAGTCCAGGTTTACCTTATTGTGTAACATAGAAATGAAATTAAAATCTTGAACATTTGTTTTCCTGTACCACTCGACAAATTTGCTCTCGTTGGATGGTTCCTTTAACGAATTTCTGGCCATTGGTCATGGTCCTCTCGTCGTCTGGTTTTTCTTTCTAATCTGAATTTACTTTGGTTACCATCAAATGTAGGTTCTGGTATTCCCCTAGTTCCTTTTTATAATATGGATTTATTAATTTTGTTAGCTACATTCAGCCATGAGATTGATCTATAATTTACGCATTTGTTACGATCCCCTTTGTTGTAAATTAGCACCACTCCACCACCACTCTTTGGGATTTGATTTATTCTCCATTTTATTGTTATTATATTATGCAATAATTTTGTATTGACCTTGGCCCGGGGCTTTACCATTCTTTAGTGTTCCTGGAGTTTCTTTTCCTTGTGTAAAGGTTATATTATTTTCTTTATTTTCTGTTGTATTTTCTTCTTGTACCATTTACGTTAAAAGAGTTTTATGTTTCTTTGGTTATTTTCCTCCATTCTATTTGTCTAAATTTTTCATATTCTTTATTAGCAGCTGCTTGTATGTACTAGTTTCTTTACTAATTTCTCTGTTCCTTACGTAGGATATATTTTTTTCTTCTGTTTTTCTCTCTTTGATTTTCTTATTCCACCAAGCTGTATTTTTCTGTACAGCTCCAGTAGTCGTGCCGCGTATTTCTGCTTCTGCTTTTAATACTCCGAAATTTGGTAACAGCTGCAATGTCACCAATTCTGTTGCTTCTTTCAAGCTTATTTTGTTAAGTTCTTGTTCAAATTTATATCTGTAAACTGTATTCTCGTTTCCCCCTGTAGTAACTTATAGATTTTTATTGTTTCTTAGGCCTAAATTTTAGACCTAACTCTATTATTCTTTCTATTACGCATTTCAATTTTTTTTTATAATTTCTTGGTATTACAATTAAACTTGTTATTTATTAATACAAGAAATACATTTTACTTAAAACATATTTATCTAATCAGGGGCATTTATAAACAGGTTACCTCAATAGAACGCTACCTAGAAAATAATTTCCCAAGCAATTTGCTATAATTCCGATCTGCGCTAATAGATGACGCCGAAACTTGATTCTGGAACATTTTACATGATTAGCAATTTATAAAATTACAATTACGCACAAAATATCCAATTATTGATGTTTCCAAGAAATATTGAAAAATAATTTCGCATTACGAAATACAGCGCATCGTTTTTGATCACTTTATCGTAGTTTCAAGGAATTCTGACTTATTTTAACCAACATTTGCGCAATATTTTCGCTGTTCAAGTGCATCGTTCCGATAGTAAAACGAAAATTCTGCTGTAATTATCAAAAAGTGACCTATCTCAGTTATTTTTACAAGTTACTACGTTAAAAATAGGAATTTCTCGTAATTTATTAACGGTTCGATATAAATAAAGGATTATTTTTTTTGGGGGGATGCGAATAATATACCGCCGGTAGACTCCGTGAATCAGTTTTGGCGGCGTGCGATTGCAGAATTTGACCCCGTGAGGCGTGCAGGTTATCAATTCAAAATAATAGGGGCGCTATCAGGAAGCAATATAGGTGTTGGTATAAAGTCGAAATCTTGGCATTGCGCTGTAGATGAAGTTCTGCGGGTTGAAGATACCGGAATGATGTTCACGAGGTTGGTGTTTGTTCTGAGCGTGCTAGCTTCGTTGCGAGACGCCGTGTCGTCAGCTAAAGTGCCAGAAACTCAACTGGTTCTATCGCACGTGGTAAGTTTTTATATATATTTTTGTTTGCGTTGAAAAATTAAAAAAAACGTTCTTAGTTATTTTCTTACGTCTAAACGATGTTAATCTTAATCCCAATCCGAAAACCATTAAATAATAAATCGTTTGCGTACATTAAAAGTTTTAATTCTTACAGATGTAAAAATGTGGTTAATTCCGTGGTACATAAGCATCGTGTGATTTTCGTGACGGTCGTCTTCGTTTCATACCTCTGTAAAACTATACTGGGTGGTTCCTTCAGGCAGATACCGAAGTCCACAAACATCTGTCTCACGTCTCCAGTTTCATTACCCAAACGAATACTTGGATAGAGCCCTATATCGTATTTACTGAAATCCTTGTACCTTAATGGTTTTTCTTTTGTCCATTTGATAATACGTATATTCTCAGCAGGGTTACAGATGTTTCGATTTCTTCCTTACTTTCTTTTTCATCTGTGCCGTGAATAGACTCTGGCCCCGTCTTGGTATGATCCACTTCTAAGTAATTGAAGGCGTGGTGCTTTGTATCATTTCTTTCTGGGTTTTAGGCAAGAACCAGATAGCTCCAGGAGCTACCTCGTTCTTGTAGAGAACAAAAGTCAAGCAGCTCCAAATAAATGGCTAGCGCCCGTTCTTCCAATAGGAGCTGCCTGATTCCTTACACCAAATAATCGGGCAAATGTTTTTGCGTCATATCCAATAAAAAAAGACAATCTTGACAAAAAATGTAGTTGTCTGCTTATTGCACTCACTCCTTCAATTATGTATTGCTCCATAACCAACTCGAGAAGATAGGGCTGTGTCGTGGAGAGCAGCGGCATGTTTAACATTAAATTTGCCGCTCCCTATTTTAGTTTTAGCAATAAATTTTCTATTTTCTAATTTTCCAGTGGACACATAAAAATGGTTTTGATATGTCCAGCCGTCGCTATATTCTATTTCCCCAAAAACTTCCTTACAACTATCTGACGCTCAACTACCGAAAACTGATTTATCTGGGGAATATTGTTCTGGACAATTATTTTACTTCAGCATGAAATTTTGGCCAATTAAGAGACGTACTACGTAAGGATCTTGTTATTCTACGCATACTTAGCGAAAAAACGATTGTGATTGTGCTGTATTTGGTTAGCTAATTCTCTGGAAAGTTTAGGTCGTCTATTAACTTTTTTTATTATATTCTAACTCGTTGTTTTAGCAACTTTCGGATTCTCATCAATTTCTCTTTCACTATTAACCTGTCTCACAAATAAAAACCCTTTCAAACTTTTATTGTAAATGAATTTTGTTTTAACACAATATCTTTCGATTTTTCAAGCTCTTCAGACATGGTGCACGAACAACTTATAGGTTCTACCCAACGGACCCCCATAGGAACTCTACATTTTATCCATTCGGACTAGGAGGGCTAACAAACGTAAGACCACTCAAATTTTCTTCTTGACGTCCCAAAAATTAAACTCAAACGTTTCCTTTCCGTTTAGGAAGGTAAAATGGGAGAATATAAATTGGGAAAATATCTAAAGGACGAATACAGGAACTTCCTAGGGGACACCTATTTCAAGGAATTGATCGAGATGCGCAGTACAGACACCACCAGGACGAAAATGAGCGCCCAATTAGTATTAGCAGGGATGTGGCCTCCGAACGAAGAGCAAAAATGGCATCCTCGATTAAACTGGCAACCTATACCGGTGTATTTCAAGCAGAAACATGAAGAAGATGTAAAGATCTCTTTTCCATTTATTCTCGTTTTGGAGTTAGAATTCATTTTTTATTACAGCTATTGGGTCCTACGGTTTGCAAATATAGGATCTACACCTTGAAACATCAGCCAAAAATATCTGAAGTTCAAAGGAAATTCATAGAACCATACAGGAATACCTTTGAGTATATCCAGCACCATTCAGGCTTTAAAATTGGTAATCCATGGGATGCTCTGGAATTCTACTTTATTGTCAGCACAGAAGTAAGGGTTTACGATTCAAAAAGAAAATAATATATCGCATGTAACCTTTACTCCATTCCAGACCGAGATGAATTTAGAATTGCCCGACTGGACCAAAGAAATTTTTCCATTTCCTTTGACCAATATATCTGCCCATGTTTATGAATATTGGAACTATGATGAAGGCGTTAGAAGGATCAATGTTGGTTATCTTATAAAGAAGATCGTGGAAGATTCGATGCAGAAGATACAAAACAGATTGAAACCTGAGACAAGAAAGATGTTTTTATACTCCGGGCACGAATCGACGTTAGGTTACACTTTAAACGCTTTAAGACTGGCAGAACCTCATATACCACCGTATGGTAGCGCCGTTTTAATTGATCTCAGGAAGGATGATAAAAATAACTATTACATCCAAGTAAGAAATCCAATTCTAACCATAATTGCTCTAAATGAGAAACAATGGTTTATTATTTCTTTTACTTTTCACAGATTCGTTACGAGAATGATCTCAACAAACCTCCAAAGACCTTAACAATTCCCGACTGTGGTACTTTGTGTCCTATCAAGAAGTTCATCTCGATCTACGAGAGTTTGATCCCAAAAACTGATCTTAAAAAAGCTTGCGATAGCGAACGATGATGTCTTTGTTGAAAGTCCTAAAAATATTATGAAATTTTATTATTTATTGTAATATAAAGTTAAAGCGAATTAAATAGTGTTTCTAATAAAAGTGTTTTCTAATAATCCCAGCGTTTATTTAAAAATTTTCGCGAAAAATAGCAAAAAAAGCAAAAAAATAACAATAAAATATAATGCCAAAGCTTACTATAGCATAGGATATTACGATTCATAAAGTTCCGAGACTTATCGCTTTCAAATGCGGAAAAATAAACTAGAGTAGGAACGTGAAAGATCGTTTATTACCTTTGTGTCAGTCGTCAATTTAAAACTTGGTAAATACGACAGTTTTCGACGATAAAAGAGCGTGCTGTGATGCAATATTAAAGCTTCAATGAGGCGTAACAAAACTGCACAGCAGAATTTTGCGTTATTTAATTCGAGTTTAACTAGCGTTCTTTCAAGTGTAAATAAAGTACATTTTAGAGATAATTCGTTCTACCAATTGGAATGATAGAATGTCAAAGATATTTTTTCTTTTCGCAACATTATCGCATTTTTCACTGTTTGCAACAGCTATATTTGATGTAAACAAATTAGTCATATGAAAATCTATTTTTAGTTGTAACATATCCAAATCGAAGTTGCGTATCACTATTTTTAAAACTGCGACATGCAGAAGACATGTACAAGTGCATTTGCTTTAAAACTGACTTTTACATAAAATTCATCATTAAGTGAAAACGATGCTAATCGAATTAATAATAATAATAATAATATCGTTTATTTACGCAACAGAGTAAAGGCCATTAACAGGATAAATACAAAAAAAAATGCGTGTACAGTTAAGTGCTAAAAGTTGCATTGATTAAAATTAAATCTGGATTTCCGTACCTCTTAATTCATAAATAGTCCAGCAAAAGCTCACGTGACGATATCTGCCTACTCTAAATTGGTGCCCACTTTATTAAGTTTAAGTCAAATAATTCAATATTGTTATAGGAAGAAATTCAACAAATCCAATTTAAATTTAATTTTATTACAACTGTGTGCATCATTAACACAAGTAAAATGAATACGAAGCCATTATTGCGCCATTTAGTGCCAAGCGATACGTGCTATTCTGCCTAGAAAGCAGCAAAGAGAAGCTTCTTTGGAACCTTCGCAACCTTGGAATTATCATCCCAGAGGTTGGTGTCTGTACCTGTCTTCATACGGCTGCTTTTTAAACGGCATGGTTTATAACTCTCAACGCTAAATTGCGTCGATAGATAAACTGCTTGTCAGCTTAGAAATTATCGATATGAGCCGAGAAGCAGATAACGATATGAGGTATCCAAAACCAGACGATCAACGAGTGCTAAATGCCATCTACGCAGATGACTTAGCCAATCCTGATAACATCGCGGAAAGCCGAATTGGCAATCTAAGAACTCGCGATCAATCCTAGGAAGACGTAAGGAAGAAGGACTAAAGTCCAGACAACCAACGATAGGTGTGAGGTAGAGCAGAGTTCCTAGTCGGATCCATCAAAGTTTTCTTCGAGAAGACTCTGAAAAGCGTGAGAAGAAAAGTACTCCGGAAGGGGAGCAACGCACAAGGAATTTATTATTTATACATATCTGTTCTTAATTATACATCCTTTTCCTGATGCTTTCTCTCCTTACGTTGTATTCCAAATACTAATTCTTTAATAACTCTAAAAGTTCATTGGATTCAGATCACACGAAATTGGTGGTCATGAATTTCCAAAATGTCCAAACACAATGCAAGGAGAGAAAAAGTACATGTTTCTGCCTACCCACCATTGTCAACGTGGTTCGGAGAATATTTTAACCCTACCTTGTATCGCTGTTGCCTCGCAGTTAATGCCACAACATTTCGAAACGACAAGCTTTATGCTTAAAGCGAAGCGAACTCCTATTTTGTTAGAAAAAAACTTTCGTTTTTTTAACATTTGCGTATATATAACATACATTTTAAATTTTAATAGTGTATTATCGCCGTGCAAGATATAGAAAGAATTCAAAAATTACTTCCATTTCAGCAAATTACACCCCGACTATTTTGTCCATCACACCGCCTAAGCGCTTCAAACACGTTCCCAAGGTATGCCGCAGATTCCTCAAAGTTAACTCCCGTTAGTCCTTCCCATTTTCGGTCTATTGCGAAAACCATCTCCGTGATGGTCGAGGCAGATGATCTTTCGAATTCCAAAGCCTTTGTTTGTTGTTGGATATTTTTTTTTCCATTTCGCTTTATCCCTCGCGAGGCTTCCTCTAATGTCCGTCGTAATATAAAATGGGCGTTGATATATTACTCGACAAAAATATGATTAATTCTTTTATTCATCACTATGACAAGCCGATCCGTCACTCCAAGACTTTCCGCCGTAAGTGAGGTAAAAAATTTTGAAATGAAAGGTGTTTAGTATGTTGTACAGGGTGTCCCGAGGAAGTGGTGGTTTTTTTGGTAAGTATTTTAACTTTCACTCTAGAGAAAATTGTTCTTAATAAACGTTATTTAGATCAAAGTTTAATTTAGAAGAGTGCTTAAAAAGTTAAATCTAAGAATTTCTAATTGTAAAATAACTGCACTCACTATGGAGATCTCACTTATTATTAGAGCTGCAGGATTAATTTAAATTTAATAAAGATGCGGCTTATTTCTGCTTTCAATGAATTCATTCGCTTTCAATGCAATAAATGAAGTTAGATCTTGGGGATAGAAAGAATAGAAATAAATTAAAAAAAAATTCAAATTTTCAATATCTTGTATCTTGAAAACAAAAGGCTTCCGGGTATTGATGTACAAGATCTTTTCTATTATTTAATGGTTCTTTGTCACGTGGTACTATGCATTGTAATTTCTTCAATGTTACCCTCTCCAAATGAAAATTAAATGAACAAGTAGAAGACCGTCCCTTGGATTTACGAGCCCGCATCTTCGCGGAGCTTACGCTCATTATTCGAAAGAAACGGTCAACACAATGGCTTTCTAAACATATGAGAATAGATGGGTGGAAGCTTACTTGAATGGCCAGCGCGGTCATCGGATCTAATGTTGTGAGGCTTTTTCGCATGAAAAATTATGTTTACGAAACACACCCTACAACCGTCGAAATCATGAGATATTTACAAGCATTTTAGACTATATCACCGAAAATCCTGTTAGGAGTGGTTCCTAATTCTCGGATGAGGATAGTGATTTATTTAAGGAAAGAATGAAATATTGTTGATCTTTCTTTTTAATTTCTAATATGCACCTTACAGTTGTTTATCAGTTTGCGCATTACTCTTCTTTGAGCAAAGCTCATTTAAACACGATGCGAGCTGATCGCTGAAGTATCTTACTAAATACTTCACCTAAACCTTGGCGAATCGCACGTCTAGATGTTTTATTAGCGCTGGGAAGCATTCCGATCATGTAGTTCGTTGAAGATTCTGATAAATACATTTTTATACCGACTGCTCTGCTGCGGCAAATGTTAGTTATTAACTACATTCTTCAATAAATTTAACATCTTCACTCAAACAAAGCTCCAAAAGTTCTTAACATCTATCAATCTGTTGCATTTGTTTAAATTTGTCGCACGTCCTTCCCCTTTTTAATTATTTTATCGAACATAGGTGCTTTTAATATATTTCCCTTTGTTACTCCCAAATCGCAATATTTTGTTAAAAAAAAAAGAAATAAGTAAATAATTCACCAGTTTAAAACGTATCAACCATGCTGTATAACATAACACACGAGGAAGGCCTATTTCGCAAATATGGATTCGAAAGAGGGCCCAATATATTGAGGCTTGTCCTTTCCCCTTCGTACAAAAATTTGATCAGACCATTAAATTTCCTGGCATGTTTATCCCATTTAATTTCCTCCTTTGGCCCGATATTCTTCCGTCATACATTCGCTTTTTATTTTCGATAAAAAGGACATAAAACATATCCCCCTGGTTTTTCACGAGCTTTTATGTTATATCTTCATCCTATCCAAGCCTATCGATAATTCTGTTTCTAATATTAGAATACGATTTCGTATTTCTATATTGCCACTCTCCTTTTAAGCTAATGCGTTTTTCAGGATTTATTTTGGTGATGCCGTGATAAACGGAAAATAATGATGATAACATTGCGTTCGAAGTAAATGATACATTTGCGTAATAATAAAGCATACGCTATTGTTTATGGTAACTCTTTATCTGTTAGTTGAGGTTTAATTATTGTATTTGCTTCAAGTATAACTGAAATTTAAGGGCTAACATTATGTTTTCAAGAAAAGGTGTAAACGCTTATGAGTGTAAGGAAAATTTAGACTCAATCTTGAATGAAAAAGCTCTTACTTTGACTACAATTTACCGAAAGTATAAAGACTCTAATGGCGAAAGAAATTCCGTTCCGCATCAGAAAGGAGCAGAACCTCCTCGTATGACCATCCCCGAAGTAAATATTTCCGCTATTAAGAAAATAATTAAAGGAAACAAGACAACCACTTATGCCGGAATAGAGCATTAATTAATGATTGAGTCCTCAGCCGTAAAGACAATCATACCGGATTACGGCCAATCTTTCTGTGCCGCGCAAGCTCTTTGACATTCAACAAACAGAACCTGTAACAATTTGCCATTAAACTGTAACTATTTATTTGTTTTATTTTTTATTTGTTTTTCCACAATTTGGTTAATATCAATTAATTAATATATATTTTCTGCGTTAGAAAAATAAAAAAAGCTCAGCGTAGACGTCGTGTATGATGCATATTCTACGACAATATTCCTATTTCCTATTATTTTTTTTTTATTTTAATAATACGCAAAACCATCAAATATAATGATATATACATCATACATATGCACACATTTACCTTTAACTATAGCGCATGCGGTCCTGGTGGACCACGAAATGATGCGAAGCAAAATACTATCGCCTTACACGCGGCTCAATCTAACCACCTCGCATTTTGCGTCCGAAGTACATGAAGAGTGCCGCGCTGGCGAATATAATCGGGGGAAGCTGACGAACACGCAGGTCCCACGCCGGGTTTGAATTTAAAATTTTCCCGTGCGGAAGATGTTTGCCACTAGAAAACGGTGCGCGCTAAAAAGTTTACATATAGAGAAAATCGTGAAAGTGTGAAAATTAAAAAAAAAAAAATGGAGGGGAACAATTTGACTTACGAAAGTTATGAAACTATGGAAAATATTACTTTGGAGGAGTTGCTAGGGCCTAGAAGGGACAGTTTGTATATAGTGATACCCATGACTATTATTTATGTGATTATTTTATTGAGTGGGTTAATTGGTAATGTGAGTACGTGCGTGGTAATTGCAAGAAACAAATCTATGCACACAGCAACGAATTATTACTTATTTAATTTGGCCGTATCAGACTTGTTGCTTTTACTAACCGGTTTACCTCCGGAAATGTATTTAATATGGTGTAGGTACCCCGACATCTTCGGGTACACATTTTGCGTAATTCGTGGTTTATTTTCCGAAACATGTGCCAACGCCACTGTCCTAACCATAACCGCGTTCACCGTCGAACGTTACGTCGCCATTTGTCATCCTTTCCTATCCCAAACCCTGGCCAAACTCTCCCGAATCATCAAACTCATCCTGATCATCTGGATCGTTTCAATATGCTTCGCCATTCCTCAAGCTCTCCAGCTAGAAATCGTGCGATCGGTCGATGGTGTCCCAGAAAGCGATACGTGCATGGCAATTAATGCTATCATCGAACATTCTTTCGAATTATCCACGTTTATGTTCTTCGTAGCTCCCATGACTTTGATCACCGTGCTGTACGTGATGATCGGGATAAGGTTGAAGAAATCCACCAGCATGCTGAGGAAGGAATGCTCCGAATCAAATAGGCATTTGGGGACGAAAGAGACGTGTCCCAATAGGAATGTGAGCGGAAGACATCAGAACAATCAGTCGTCTAGGAGAGTATTGAAGATGTTGGGTAAGTTTTTAAAATCGTTTAAGACTTTTGTAACGTTAGCTAACATTAACTGGAGTCAGTCTTACTCCATTTTTTCTTTGTTTAAGTAAAATAATAATTGCTACATATTCAATTCGATATATTCAGGTTTATACTTGTGATGGCATTGAATTTGATCTAAAGTAGAATTTAAAGAATCTGCCAAATTTATTGATCAAAAGTCCCGTGAATTTAAGCCGAAAGACAATATTTCCAATCTAACAACTGTGACAATAAAAAATAATAAAAATTAGCTTTTTAGCTAGTCGATTAGTAAAATTCCTCCAAATTTTAAACAAAAATTCAATTTTCAATTTTCAAAAAATCTTAGAATGCTTTTTATATTTGAAGCTGTAACAAATTCTTTTGAAAAACCTTTTTAAAAAGTATCAAAAACATAATCCTAAACCACGATCGATATTTTCGTCTTTATAAAATACGGCTCCAATACAAATTCAATTCAGGTTTAAAAGATGTTTCCCAATCAAACAACTAACACCTTCAAAAGTACAACTAACTTTAGAAACTCCATCAGCGTTTAAAATCCAAATAAAGTTTTACAGGCTCTTTTCTTGTAGGCGTTATTTGGGTATCAAGCAAAATATCCTCGCCTAAGAACTATTTGACTGAAAGAGGAATCCTTTAAAAAAGATATATACTTACCGAGTTGAGGCAACGTGTACCTAAGCACTGCCGTTTCAGTCCCTTCAAGTTCTGAACTTTCGGCGGGAGTAAGATAATTTATGGAAAATCGATATTTTGCCAAACTTGAAGTTTACGCTATTGAACGTAAATTTAGTACGCAAGGCATTCCATTCGGATAAAGATTGTTGCTAATTTCTACTTGAATGCTTGAAGTTTATTGTTTGTTCCAGAGAACGTCGAAAATTGCTCTTGAATATTTGACGAAGCTTACGCGAGGTACATCTATCAGAAAAGCTTTCGTCTTAGATCGTATTTTTTCGAGTGAAAGCTGTATTCCTAAAGTGTTTTTGTTGTCATGCAGTTTGATTTAGAATATAACTTAAAATTACGGTATATATGTATACGAATTGAAACATTTGAAAGCGAGGGTCGTAGGTTCAAATACTACCTGTGTCGAACGAGATTTTCACTAATTAAATTTAATTACATCAGTAAACGACTCGGTGGTCAAGGGTTAAAATGGCCTGCGTCTGACTGGGCAGAGTTAGGCGCTGTGTCACCATTCGCAGTTGGTGAAAAATAATTGCGCGGCGAGGGTATGACAATGACAAAGCCATGGCCACAATTTACGCACAAAAGTTCCTGTGCTTATGACAAACTTTTAAAGTTTATACACCCGGTTGGGCCGTCACCCTAAAAAAAAAAAAACAAGGGAAACTTGTTTCTTTTTTTTTTGTTTTAGTCAGAATGGAACGGTTAAATATTTACCAAAAACTAACTAAGACCGCGCACCATAACTAACGAAGGTATCAGAGAAAGCATTGCCATTTTTAAACGGAAGAGTTAACAGTCACAATTCAAATGAAATTCTTTATTGGATTCATGAAGCCCATACTCAAGATCCATAAAAGTTAAATTTTTGGATCTGTTGAATTCTCAAATTATTCCTGCACTTCTACACAACAGTCATAATTATCTTCAAATTTTTGGATGATACCTTTCCAAATCGATGGTTTTCCAAACCTTGGTTCATTAGATTTTTTCTTTGGGATTATCTCAAATCACGTATTTACGTTAGACGATCAACCAACTACTTTGGAGGAGTTGAGACAAAGAATAGTCGTTGAATGTGAATTAATCAATAGTAATTACTTGGAGAAGGTAACTCTGGAATTTCTTAACAAGCTTACATATTGTCAGGAAAGCAATTTGAACGTTTTAAATGATTCTGTTTGTATTGGATAATTCTCAGATAATTGTCATTAATTTACGATAAATAAAATTAGTTCTTCGGTAAATCTTGAGTGCTTTATCTTTCCATTTTTTATAGGTAGTGGTACCAAAACCAGTAAGGACTAATTCGGAAAAACAATGTCTATTAGTGTGTCCCATTTAAATAAAAAAAAATTGAGTGCATTATTATTACACTTACCTGCAAAATTTAATCAATATCATTGTTTCCGTTTACCCCAACCTGTATATCACTTTAGCTTCTGAAATTCTGGTTAAATTCTAAGGTATATGGCAATGAGGGGCCATTGTATTAAAATAATTGGGGTTGCTTAGCTCCATTTACAGGAAGTAATATTTCTCCTGAAGTGCACGTTAAATAGGCAAAAAAGAACCTTAATTACTTCGAAACCCTAAATTCTTGGACAATAGTAGCTTATCGCTACGTACACTTCACAAAAGATTTAATTGCTGGGAAACATACGTTGTCAAACGTACCCCCGAATGATGTATGAGAAGGATTTTAATTTCTAACGTGTTTCGTTTTATCTCTACTCTACAAAATATTTACAAATATCTATTTTTATCGCCTTCGTGGAATATACGAAATAGTCGGGACTAAAGGAAAACAACTGGCCTATAACATAAAACACAACCCATGTGTACATTTTTCCATAATAAATCCATCGACACGGAATGGCTAATTGTAAATGGACCTTTTTCTCCTTTTTAGCAAATTTACATATTTTCATATAAATGATCTAATTCTCGGGGCGAAGTTAAGTTCTTAATTAATTTGAGGTTCTTTAATTTAAGGTTATGCTCGGTTTCGTTTGTGTCGCGGTAGAAGTTGTCGATTTGTCTTATGAGGTTCTTAAAACTAAAAACCCCCTTTTTTGATACCTTCCCGTTATCGTTATTAAGTTTTATACAATGTGTTCGTAAACTATTTCCAAATATAAATATTTTTAAACTGAAAAAACTGCATATTTTCAAGTGGTCCATGGTATCTTTAACTACTATTGAATAAATTTGATTCTGAAGAGCTGAAACGCCTGAAAATTGGAATAAGATTATATTGAATGCCAGAATGAAACCAACCCCATTTAATTTAATAAAAATAAAGCTGTACGAGTTTTTCGATGTAAAATCGGCAACAGATAATTTCTTTTTGAAAAATCCAAAACCTGCCATTAAAATAAAAAATGATAATCATGAAGATTATAAACCTAATATCGGCTCTCTACTTAAACGAATTTCACGCGGAACCATTTCCATCTGTTGTTATTGCCAAAACAAATTTGCAAAATACAATGGAAATCAAATGGCTGTATAAAGCAGTTAACCTACGCTCATTATTAGCATTGCTCTATTCGGTAGACAACAACATAAAATACTACGAGCGGATTTTGAATAGAACATTCTCCGAAATTCCGAATATTGAAGAGGATGATAATAGTAGTGGGCGTGATAATTAGTTTTTATGGCTGTTATAGTTATGTCATCTAATTTTGTATCTGAATACACAAAATTACATTTAAATGGTGCGCTTTGTATAAACAAACAATTTTATTTGAGTTTAATTAAAACTTTAATTAGAACTTTTACAGCTCAAAAATTATTATTACTTGTTATTATTATAAAGAAAAATCGAGAAAAGATAAAATTGCACTAGACTATTAAAAATTGACGAATTGCCAAAGCTTTATCAACTTTCCCTTTAACTCAAAAAATTTGAAAAATATTGGCATATTTTGTATTTTTTTAGAATACCTGTAAAATTCGATAGTTCGTCAGAAACCAGGTGATTTAATCGCACAAATATAAATTATGGGGTAGATGTTTTTTTTTCTTACATTTTTTATATCTATGTTATAAAAGATATTCGTGTAATTCCCGTTTTGTTTTACATTTCACATGAAATTAGGACTAATATTTTCTCTTAATACTTCATAAATTTCAAATTTAAAACAATTCTCTATACTTTATTTTCAAATTCGCGCCTAAATATTTTTTTTTGTTTTGGCAAGTAGTGATTTAACCCGCAATGATTTATTAATGTAATATACTTTACATAACGCAGGTGACTATAATTTACGAGGATAAAATTCGAATTTAAAGCCGAGATTAGCGATTTTAAACCTTTTGCAAACTCCCCAAAAATGATATCTTCTTTATACCATATAATAGGTATTGTTGCAATGGTATTCGTATATCAGCTATCAGATACTTTGGGGAAGTAGCTTTCTCCGAAAGAAAATTAAGGTAATGATGATGATTAAATAAGAGAAATCACGAGGGAGCTTATCAACTGTTTAAAATAGATCTATTTCATTTCCTAAAGAACTTAACTTATAACGGATATTAGGTATAAGAAGAGTACGCTGACGACCTGGTAATCATGACCCGTGGAAAATATGAGAACAGCGAATTTATGCAAAGACCTCTCGACGACTCACAGAAATTGTGTCAAAACCTTAGCCTGCGCACAAACCCGCAAAAGATTCCAATCGTCTCTTTAAACTAGGAGAAGAAGTCTGCCTAAAAACACGTTCAATCGAAGGGAAAACCATTAGCTTTAGCAATGAAACTCCCACATCACTAACTTATAGAACAACCATTACGCCGACGTTAATATATCGTAGGCTGCTTGGCGATAATTGGGGTCTTAAGCCCCAAATAACATACAGCAACGGTCTGTCCCACCCACGCCTATTTGGTACGGTATCCAAAAGCAACTCAGAATAGTGTGTAACAGCAAATTCAATAAATGTAGCTCAACATACCAGGTCTGATGCATACAGCAACACTGAATGTTATGGTATTATCACAATTTCACATCTACATTCAGAAACGGACTATATCGAGTGCCTTCGCTTTTTATAGAATTGGGATTCCAGGCTGAAAATCTTAGAAGGCATCTCAGAATCCCAACATAAATTACTTAATGACACGATCCCTATGGAATACAATTTCGATCGGTTGTGTAAGGCGACCATTGAAACACTGAATGGGTATCTGGTGGGGCTCAAAGCAAAAGAGGTACCCTGGCATGGTACACGGATGGCTCGAGAATAGAAGGTGTTGAAACAAGTATTAGGTATTAGTGAACCTCATTACCACCTAAAAATGCCTACAGGACTCCACACCAACATATTTCCATCTGCCTTAAACCTGTGAGTCACTTATTTCTAAAGGCCATTAAAGCCTGCACAATCTGCGAATCTGGTCTGATACACGAATGCGTATACAATTTAAGGCAATTGGGACGCAATTACCAAGTTACATTGCCATGAGTCATAAGCCACCAAGGGATCGAATGAAATTAGCCAAAGAAGCTGTAAACATGCCCTTCATTGTTCCTAACCCCATAGACAAAGCCATGGGAGGACAATCAAAAGGGCCCGTATTGGAAAAGTGTTCCAGAATAAAAGCAAGCAAAAATTTTAATATCGTACTCGCAACTTGGTAGCAAAAATAGCGCTATCGTTGGATAGGATTTTTGACAGATTATTGAGGTCTATCTGTAGCACACTACACCAATTTGTGGATTACGCTTACAACTTTTTTCACCGTATTTTATTACAGTCTTTTCTTTATGTAATGCAAAAGTAGCAAAGTAGAAGGAAGATCTATACATGTTCAATCAAGCAAATTCTTAGGACTTTGTTAATGAGGATAGTATTAATTGGAAACTTATGTTTGCCATCTCTCTTCCAAACTGTCTTCTATCTACTATGTTATCTATCAACTTCGGCATGTCTTGAATCAACTGATGGTGTCAAGGAAGCTAAGTTTGATTCATGTTTTATTAATGGAGGAATTAATTGATTAAATATTGCTTCACAACTTATAAATCTTTTTCTCTTGTACAATCCTCGTATATTATATTGTTATTTTGCTCCGAAAACATACCATATATTAGGATGTTTGAAGGTCGCGATATTCTACAAAAAATAAATTGTTCAAAATAACACTTACATATACATATATAGCTATCAAGACATTTCGTTAATATCGGGCTACACGTCTACAGAGGAGCAATAAGCAGCTACAACAAAAATAATAACGGTGCAAGTAAGCAGACAACCTACCCGTAGCCATGCCTTGAAAGTCAAGGTGTACTAGTAATTATGTGATTACAGGAAATCTTTCTGTTGTATAAATTTCGTAATTATCGAAGGACCTGTTTGACCAACGGCGATGATGGCGGGCTATGCCAAACGGGCAACATTATACCCATATACATTGTAACATATGCTAATGGAGTTAATCGATTTACCAATTTTGTAATTTTTAATTCGTAACAGTTAATTATTTATACCAGGTCCGCATGTTTATCTAAATATATAGCGTGCGTTATTAATTTTCATTTCTATTAACGTTCACATTTATCAGATCATGAAAAAGTGCAATTTATTCGGTTCTATTATCGTCTTTCAATTGGACGATTTGACACACCTCATTTGTCATTATCAACTCGTAACTTTATGATACTTTCAACTTAGACGGTCGAAAAATCTATAACGTGTTAACATAAAGGCGTCGCAAACCTTGAGGCGTAAATACAGCTCAAAATATGTAGAGAAGCATTGAAAAACGAATGGCCAGGCAAATGGACGGTTTAAATGTTATTTGGGGAACTATTCTTGTTTGTAGCATTTGTATATTGTATTCGTTTTATTCGTTTATCTTGACTCCTTCAGACATGAATTTTTTTATCCATTGGAAAACCATTCTTCTCCTTGGGGAGTGTTCCTAAACGTCATTAGAATGAGGAACTTTATAAAGGCAAACAGGATGGGACTTAGTACGGATCCCTGCGGGGTGCCGCATTCCAATGTAAGCGGTCGAGAAAGCGCTCCCAACCGCACGTAGTGGAATGTACCGGAAAGGTTCATAGCTGAACGTCCCAATCCGATACTTAACAATATATCGAAGGCTTTTGAATAATCCAGCAATAGTAACACGGTTAGCCATCCTTGAAATGCCGACGCTTCAACACTTCAACTGTTTCTAAAGCACTCACTCAACAATCTTAGACATCAGTGAAAGCAGGCTTATCGGCCCCAACAATTGGGAAAAACGCTGCTCATTATGCACGAATTAACGCTCCTATAAAGATATGTGAAGCAATCAAAGTTTGATTTTGATGTGGATTTAAAATTCATTTGATTTTGTTCGGAATAAAAAGTACTTTCGAATAGATGTTCAGGAATACACCGCAAAAAATATTGAATGCGTTATTCTTCTGCAGATTGGCTACTTTCCAAATCGGGTTTCCTGTTAAAGCTCTTTGTTAAATAAGTACCTTTTCTCCATTCTACCTGGACTTTTAAGTTTTTTCTTCTTTTGAACAGGAAAGAGTTCACTTGCATTATTTTATCGTAGTTAACAGAGATCCTTTCAAACATATAGTTTATAGGTTTTGACGAATTTTTACAGAGGCAGATTTTTTCACTGTTTAGTAGGGATTTTCTTCAATCTCTGGGAAAACCTTCTGGAACTGGCCGGAAGGACTCGGAGAACTTCAGAATTACATTTCCCGCTTATAATAAACGTTATTTTTCTTCCTTTGTTTTGTATGTAAGTTTTTCCTTAATTGACCCCATATTGATCTCCACAGAAAAATCAATATCTCACAAATACAAACACTCATTGTCAAGACGTGACGTCTAGCGAACAAATAACATCTACAACTATCATATATATCTGTTACCTTGAAATCGGGTTGGAAATTTGCACTATTCCGAACATCAAAATCCTATTGCATATTTTAGCCGAGTAACTCCATCTTCTCACTTAAGGAATTGGCACATGCTGCCTGCAGATGAAATATTTTAACACCCTTCTTTCCTTCCAAACCTTCCCCCACCGTATAGTCTCTTGATATTACGTGCGAAGATCCTACTGATTGCCCTTTACCTCGATCAAGGGCTACCATAAAAGTGTGTGGAATATGGAATTCTAGAAATCCTCTCGAGGAAAAAAGAAATGCTCCGATATAGACGTAATTTAATATGTGGGCGACGAGATGGAGTAACGTTTGGGCATCTCAAAGGAATTTCCGGTAATGTATACTTAATCGAAAAAATATTAGCTCGGACCCTTATGCGTGTATGATATACGAGAACGTTTAGTTGTTATCCTTTGAAAAAAAGGAAGAATTTATTAGAGTTTAAGGCAAGTAAGCGTGGGGTAATTTGGAAGAAGGATGTAGATAAGAAGGAGCACGAAACGTACAGTGTTTTTTATTAAAGCAACAAATTTGATACTAGAAGAAACAGGCAAAACATTTTCTGTCTCGAGATGTTTATAATTTGTCTTCGAAATCGAATAAGAAGAAAAATAATAAAAATGTTTGTTGTCGTCTAGATCTTCACAAAGAGGCATAACGTAATCCAGAATAAAATTACAGTAAATAAACGTGTCGAAAAAGACAAACGTAGCTTAAGGCTATTTTGCACAAAATAGTAACAGCGGTGATAAGATTAGATAAATATAGAACCAGCAATAAAAGATTAAATTAACATCAAATGTAATTATTAGCTGGAATCTAAGAACTCATCAACAGCGTAAATTAATTTAACAAATAAGACATTAATAAAAGTAATCAGAACAATCAAATTGATCAAATTTGCCAGAAACGAATAAAAGTAATAAACTAACAATAGTCAAACAACTTCTTATTAAATTAACAGTGAAGGGGGCCGAGGTATGTTATATGCCAAATACATCGCAAAGCGTTAGCTAGTTGTTCTCTTGTCTGGGACTCCTGTTCGGACAGGCACATTTGCCTCAGCATTTCTACCTAAACGTGTTCGATGCAGTTCTGTCTGGTGACCAGGTTGGCTAATCCATTCTCTCCATTCCATGGAATTTTATTAAAATTGGCACGAATCTTTCACTTAAGAGACAAGCAAGTGGTACAATAATTGACTTAAGTCAATATGCCCAGCAAAACATGTCCCACCCCAGATAAAAATAGACCCTCCACCGAAAGTTATCAGTACCTTAAAATTTTCGTTGTACAACCGCTTCCTCTACACATTAACATTCGCTCATTACAAATATTCAGCCACAACCTCGACTCCTCAGTGACACCTCCAACTTTCTAAATTCTAAAAATAAATAAAAAATCACGGTGTTCAATTGAACTCGGTAGATACGCACTTATTCCATGCTCCACCTAGGACACTTGAAATACTTAATGGGTTGGCGACTTCCTGTTGAGGTAAGTCCTCATTTAACTAACATACTAATTGATCGAGTAGGATGGATTCTAAATGACTTTACAGCATTGTAATGACGTTTCATTAATAACTATTCCAACGAAATTAGCACAAGGACGTTTATTTCTTTCAGACGAGAAGTTCTCGTGATATCCGCTTCAATTGTTGAACAGCGTATATTGCTAAGTAATTTAATTCCCATGTAATAAAGTGTTTTTTTTCAAACGTCTCAAGTATATGTGCGAGGAAGCAAAGCTGATCACCAAACTGGTTTTACATCCATGGAAACAAGTGATTAAATCAAAGTCTGTTATACTGCGTTTAGCATGTACAAGAACCTTGAGAATGCAGATACTTGGTAGAGTGAAAATTTTTGGTGAATTTTTCGATTTTCGAAAGGCCCAAAATATCACTGTGATAAATTATGGTGCACAGTCCCCATAAACACCGTCCACCTGGGCTTTAATTTGCGTAGGCGCGTTACCATTTAAATGCCTCGATATTCTACTTTTTCAACTTTTACAGAAACACTGAGCGTCTAACATGCCCAAAATTGTCGAAAGTAGGCGAATATTACCGCCGAGATTTGAAGCTTTTCAGGCCACTCTCAAATCTAGTTGATACAAGAGATTTAACAAATTCCTGACAATTGTTTTTACGTATTGCTGCGTAAAACAATGTTATTACGATTTTCTCAATAATCGCCTGTAAACGCATTAAAAAAATTGCAACCTTTAGAATAACTCAGCTTGCTATCTATCAATCTGCAGGGTATTTAACATTTTAGTCGATTATTTCTTAAATTAATGGCTCTGTAGCGGAAAACGTTACATTTAAATGTCAGAAGGAAGAGCAAATGTACTTTATGACCGCCTACAATCTATTGCGAAAGATATTTATGTCAGTATTAAGTAGGAAATACGGTTGACAAGGGAATATAATTTTTAACGGGTATTACTAGCATGGATGTGGATGCGGCGGGAAATCAAGCTTAGCTTAGCTTTAAATATGAATCAAACTGAAGTAGTGAATTGGTTGGATAAAAATGGTTAAAATCGTTAAAATAGGACAAGAAATTATTGAATCTATTTCATAAATATGTAAAAACCTTCGAACTAATTGGATATTAAAAACGATGGAAATTATTACTAATTACTATTATTATTTCCTGTAAAAAAATTAATCGTAACTCATAACTGCTACCGCAACAATGTTAATTTGTTAATCGAAGGACAAATTGGATGATTACACGCCAATTAAGAATAATATTTTTCTTATTATTTTAAACGCCAATAAAGTAATGCTAAAAATATGTTTTTTCTTACGGAAAATAACTTTTAGATTCATAACATCATCATTTATCTACTAATCATATTATTCTTAAATTTCTTATTATCAAATATTGTATTAATTCCTTTTCTGCCAACCAAATTTTCCGTCGCGCAAGTTTCGCATTGTTTACCAGATGCCATGTTCGTACGATTGTGCAGCAGCACTCGTGTTACTGATCACGACCGTTATACGCAGTTATCGCTTGTAATCGGGTCCATCCTGGCTGAGCATAGAGTGGAAACTGGCCACCAAATCCAATTTAACTTTATTTAGCAACTCTCATTATTACAGTAAAAAAATCCGTAAATCTATAGAATTCTTCAAACATCCCAATAATTTAAATCTCCACGTTAGCTACCTTTTATCATACTTTGAAATCTCAATTGAGCAACCGCCACGATTCATTGATCGATAACTTTTCCGCCACATTGATCCCATATGCAAACCCCTTCGGAACGAATAATCCCCAGCGAGTGTGCAATAACAGCTCTGAAAATGTCCCATAAGAATGAGGATGTCAGTAGAAGCTGCGACAGCCACACGGTTCCAACCCGGAAACTAACAATATGGTGACAAAGTTATTCTTCCTTCCAATCACATCAAGAATAAAAGCGTTTCTGAGTATTTTCTTATTTAAGGTTTACCGTAAAAAAAAAAAAACAGAGAACATTAGTCTATTTTTGGCACACTAAAGTGAAAACGACACTCCGGAATATTTACTTCGAGGGATATCGGAGATTCATTCATTAGACGTTAAGGTCGACGAGCTATTTCGTGTAGGTTCTGCCTCGCCCAAATGAGCGCGCTGTATTTAATATATCGCATTTCTAAGGACGCACAATGTAGACGTGACACTCCCTAGGGGTTAGTATGATTGTACCAAAGTATAAAAGCAAAAAGATAATATTAGAAGAGAGGAAGGAACTCTGATGTATTAAATGAAGATGAGATAATGTTAATAACGCGAAATATTCTGCTCTGGACATTATAAGCTGCAGGTCAAAGTTCTACACAACCAAACAAATGTAACAGTAATGTACGCTAGAACGATAGGGATGGTGCAATTTCAGCAAAGAATTTTATCGTCGTGTTCTTTGTTTATGTTCTTCTTTGCCAAAAAGAGAATCCCTTAAATTTCGGTAACGACTTTCTACCCGCAATAATCTTATTCAGATCTAGCAAGCTTTGGAAAAAAACAGGCTGGTCGATCGTATTAAACTGTAACATCCCAAATAATTCATATGATAATTTTCTGGGGATATTGCAGGATAAAGTTAGGTACAACTCAGGAATGAAAGTGCCTGGTCCTCAAAATAACAGGAAAAATTCTTATAAATGAAATAAGAACATTGTCAAGAATAGAGGCAACTATACGAAGTAAAACTGCAACAGAAGGCGAGACAACGTATAAGTCTTTATGTCAGCAAGTAAAACACAAAGTCGAAAGAGCAAAGAAAGATACATCTTCACGTTACGTAATAAGCTCTCAAAATGAAGTGAAATCCGCTTGGAATATCAGGAGGTGGAAAGAAAAGTAAGTCCCCTGATGTTTTTAGCAACTACTTCACTAAAACCGGGCCTTATTAAGGCTTTCTGCTTCTGAAGCTGTGCATAATGCATACGTAAACTCGAGACTGCGGTTTGGTGATGCACAAGTCCAGCATTAGAGCAATTGACATCTATAGAAAGGAAACCAACACTAATAGGTACATTATAAACGATTCTAACCACTGTGGACAACACAAAATGGCCGCGATTAGCTTCTTAATTAATATATTGGTTAAATTCCCTCTAAATAGAAGTAAATTTAACAGAGAACTTAAATTCATAAAAAAGGTAACTATTTATAACGGTTATTCTTCTATAGAAGTCGATCGCATGCTTAAGAAAGTCCAACATAGGCTTTACGTAAGAAATTCCACGACCTTAACCCCGGTAGAAACTAATAGTAAGAAATTCGTGAAACTCCCCTTTCACAGCATATCGAAAGGCGTGAGCAAGGTTTTGAAGAGTCAAGATATGAACGTATGCTTCGGTTCGCGCAACACACTTAAAAATCTTCTCGGTAATCCTGAAGATGAACCGAAAATGGGAGAAAGGTCGGATATTTATAAGATTAAATGTAGTCACTGTAATAAAGCCTATATTGGTCAAACGAAAAGAGCGATAGAAACTAGATTCAAAGAACATATAAGAAATTATCGCTACAGCAGATTGGACGCGTCGAGTGTAGCACAACATATAAATGAAACCGGGCATAGTATTAAATTAGAAGACTTAAAATTGATTAAAAACGTAACGTCGCCGCGAGAATTAAATGCGTACGAGACACTTTACATAAAAAGTAATAAAAATCTGACGAACGGAGAAAACGGACCGTTGTCGTTCTCTGTCCTTTTTGACCTTTTGCAGTAGGCTGTATTGTGTATATACTTCGACATTTTATAAGTAAATCTCATTATATATTATGTATCTTTTACGTATTTTACGCCCTTCGCACCTTAAAATGAAACATTATTATTATTTTATATTTTATCTTCGTTTGTCTTAAAATATTATCTTAGCGTTTCAGTTAAGCACACATTCACTTTAGATTTTTCTTTTCATAACACGTTTGGAGCCTTTGACCCTTATTAAATATGGATGAGCGTAAAATGTGCCTCAAATAAATTACAAATTCAGAAGGAAATAATTACTTTATTGTTTGCAAATATGTACGAGAAATATTCATGAAGGTAAGTATTGAACACACGGATCCTTAAAAAATTTACTTTATTTATTTGCGGAATATACTTTCACATTTATTAACTTAGTTTTGAATAAAATTACACCTTGTTAATGCAATTCATGCAGTATACTGGAGGAAATTAAAGTTTTAGAATGCAATCCAGGTCTGGGATTAAGAAACTAATGAACTTTTAGCGCAAACTTCAGTGTGTCCCTGCAAACGAACGTCAGCAGTGAGTATTATGAGGTCCACATTTCGTGACGCCGAACTCTACTTATCGCAGTAGAAATTACTTTTTTCTTTTAAAATAACCATTTTTCCAAAACTGCAATACCCAAGGTTTAAATTTAAACGAATTTTATGTTCTATACACAAAAATTATTTTAATTACATATGCAACAAGTTCCTAAACAAGGAATACAATTATCAAGCGCTCACTTCACTCAACCTTGCTTCCAAGCAATGCAACATATAATTTTATTAAGTTCGTAATTACAGCAGTAATGCATAAGCATGTAAAAAAGTACATTAGAAAGTAAAATTTGGCTACAATTTTTTATTACAAGCAGAAACGTGTTACCCATGTATGGATACTGCTGGTCTAAGTGAGGATATAAATTGATTTTTTTTTTGTGTTTACATGAAATGATGTAGCTTTAATAGAAGTACTGGCTGTTCACTAGTTTCTCAACGCCCAACTCGAAAACTGATTTGCAATTTCGATTCAAATTGGACTAGTTTGAATTTATGCCGCGTTTAGTCGCACCCAATCGAACTCGGCAATTGTGCCAAGTCTAACCGGGTCGAATCGTCCGCATTCGTTACAGCAGTAAGAACCAATTTATAGGCTCAGGGAATTATTTGATTCATTCTTTCTTTAATAGGCGAATATTCTCTACTCTTCGGAGTAATCGATGATAGATCTCTAATTACGCCCATACGTCTTCTTCAAATTTAGACAAGTCCATTGTACTCCTGATTTTGTCAAACTTTGCTATCAATTAATAATGAAGACTTTGTTGCGAAGAAAATTTTTCACATAGTCTACTAGTCACTAGAGGTTTTCAAAACTTAGCTCTTCAAAGGAAAATGTTGTCGCCAATGTTGTTTAGCTTCCCGTAGAGTACTAGGAAAGACTTTTCTATTTAAACAAGACGGTGTACAATCCTACAATTCTCCATTTTAAAGGATCCTTACCAGGTCTTTACATAACAGTAAATAGGGATTACCCATTAAGGTCAGTATTTGTACCGCAGAAGCTATTGCTATACAAGCTGTTTAGGAGCTGTTAGAGCTGCTCAAGTTGTTCAATGAGCTGCTCAAGCTTCAATAGATCGAACAGCTTCCTAAGCAACATGAATGATTCCCTGAACACCTCGAATAATTCCTTGAACAGCTCCCTGAACAGCCTGAACAGTCCCTTGAACAACTCGAACAGCTCCTTGAAACCGCGGATGCATGACGTTGGATAATGCTAGCGCAAATTCTAAGAATTTCATTTCATCACGGAATCTGTACAAAATCAGTTTGCCTGAATAGTTTCTGTTAGAAGGAGTGCGGAAGTATTATTTTTGGAACACGATGCACATAAAAATAAGATTAATAAGTCAATATGTAGAGTGGAGGCTTTCACGACCGTAATCCATAGCAGAAATGTCTTTCGGGTGATGTCGTGTAGTTAATATTTTACTTGACGTTTCGCTGACCATCCTGTCAGCTTCTTCAGAAGATTTCTAATGTCTTTAGAAATTTTCTGAAGAAGTATATTTATGTAAGAACCAATAATAATAATAATAATAATAATGAAATTAGAAACTTCAGACAATTAAATTAGGTTAACGCGGATGAAACTAGGGACATTGTAAGTGCATTATCGGAATATGTGTGAACATAATCTTTCCTCCTCGAAAGAAACTCATCATTGCCCGTCACGGAGAGGTAGGTTCTCCGCAAGAGAATACATAGTGGGGAATACTTCGAAAAGTGCGGTAAGAAAACTGTGTTGAAATGCTTCACTTGTAAGTAACATATGTCAATTCCTTAAAGAAAAATGGAGCTACTCGCCTAAAATATGCAATAAGATTTAGATGCTTAAGATGCTGCAAATTCCCAACACAATATATGGTTTTAACATGACGAATATGTAGTTCTAGACGTTTCCTGTCTCGTCCTGAGTGTTTGTATACGTGATATATTGACTTTTCTCTCACGACCAATGTGGAGTCAATTTATAAATACTTTCGTCGTACAATAGCGAAGAAGAAAAACCACATTTACTGTATATATAATTTAATTCTCCCAAAAATAATTTTATTGTATTAAGATGTAACTAGAATTGATACAGAGCTGGTAATTTTACAGGATCAGTAAGAATACTTCATTTATATTAACTTTATTCTCCCATCACTGAAGAAATCCGTTCAGCCATCTGCTCGTATTTGCTAATCAACCTAAATATTGAATTGAAGTCTATATTCGCACATACCCCTGCTTCTTTTACCATTGAATACACGTATATTATTGACCCTTTTTTTATAATTGAAAATATAGGCGTTTGACATGGTTCCAGCTACTGGAAGTAAAATGCAAATACTTGTTGAGGGCTTAAACTCTACCTTTTTTTGTACTTCTGAAACACTCTGTACAGCTAGAAATTAATATATTCTTTTAAGTAGATAAAAACAGTAAATAAAGTAACCCCCACCAATAACAAATTGCGATGTAGAAACGTCCTTCTCGAGTTTCAAAGATACTTTAATTTCAAAATGAACTTGAACTTGAAAAAAGTTAACGAGTAATAGATTTGCAAGCTAATCTGTCGATTACCTCGCAGCGTGTTGCTGCTATCGACAATTGAATTAATCCCGTTTAAAACTTCCAAGGGTTCCAAACTTTTTTCTAAATTAAATTATTTAAACAAGCCAAAGTACGTATATTAAATGAAAAAGGACCTGCTGTATAGTTTCGGAGTTGTGTGCTTCCTAAGTTCAACGGAAGAATAACCCAATCCCAGAGCATGGAAACTTCTACATTAGCATTTCGATATACGCAAAGCTAAAGTTGCCAACTCCAACTCGAAGAAATTCCCGCTCCTTTTTCTTTTCAATGCTTTCCAAGGGTCGACAGCGTAGCGTGTTCTTAAAGCAAAGACGCGTAGTTGTTTCGGCCATCTGCAAGAATGCAGATATTGTCGCTATAAAATCTTTTATGCCTGGAGTAGTAACTTGAGAAAATTATGTAATATGTAACGTAGGCGTTGCAATATTATGCCTTACTCGTAAAAAGCTGGTCTTACATCGTCTTTATAGGCCAATTCCGTATGAAAAGAACACCCTCCTATGAAATGTAGCTTAGATTGGTTTTATTTTTTTAATTTTGATTCATACTCTGTGTCATGCTTTTTTTTTTTGGTTGTCCGTTGGATAAAACTAACTTTACTACTCGGCGCTTCCGTTCCGTTAACTTTTGAATAACATTCTCTTCGGGATCCGTTTCGCAATCAATCTACTCGTTAAAAAGTTGACGAGGAGATGCGAAGAGACAAAATAAATTTAAAGAAATTCTTTTGTTTAGTTGGCAAAATAGTTCCGACGTTAGAGTTAAAGGGTCTCGCGACAATAAGAGTACAACGTCAATATTTTCAAACGGAAAGAGGGAAGTCGCTTTGTCTTATCTTTCTCCTTTTCGACAACAATAAAATTTGATAGAACAAAGAAAGTTTACTAAAGTTATATGAATTGAAACAATTCGCGGAATTTCCTTTAAAACGTTTGAATGTTTGAATTGAAAACTAAAGTGATACGGTGGAAGATTTTCATGTAATTTACTTATCTGACCCATTTTTGCCTGATTTTTTTTTGGGGTGGTAGCCCGACGGAGTGTATAAGCCTTTCTCGAGCTTATCGTAACATCGGGGACCTTTGTCTGTATGTTTGCACTATGCTTCTTCTGAACTGTGTACTGTAACTGGACCATCAACTCTCAAACGCATATTTTGTTTTCTGCAATAATGCTCAAGATTAATCCCAGAAGCTCTCGAATGAACTGCTTGGCAGAATGCCTTCCAAAATATGGCACCATACTTTCGTCCAAGCTGAGACAGGCCAACGTTAGCAATCTTATCGTTTTGTTTAAGTTTGCTATTTTCAGCACAATTCGAATACTTTTTTTTTCGCATAGCGTTTACAGTGGTAAGGTTGTAGGTCTCTGTGCGGCATTCCCATAACATCCTCCATCTATGCTAATCTAATTACTCAAATAGCAGTAAAATTCTGTATTCACTTCAAAACTGTGAATTCCCTTACATCTGCTATGTAAAAGAAATATGTTCTTCAAAAAAATCCGTTCAAAACAAGCTGTTAAAACAGATGATATCGCTTGAGGATTACTGGAAAAGCGTGATGTATGATAAAATAAAGAGGTTTTGCTCAAATTTTATTGTTGGAGATAAACGGGTGAGAGTCTATGAAAAGCATTTCCTGAATCTCCAAGACATTACTAACAAAAGCGTTCACATCGAATGAAGGACGTATTACTGAGAAATGAAGCGCTAGAAGATTCGACAAAAGATTTGTTTCACAGTTGATTAACAACTGAAGAGGAACTTTGTATCGCACAACGATTTCTGTGACAAATTCCCTGGCGACGGTAGATGATATTTGATTCGGTACTGTTTCGTCGTAACACGTTAACGTATCCGTAGATGTTAAAAGGTATCTATTTTCCAGCATTGTTTCTAGAAAAAGAACCCACAGTTTCATTGATAACCGTCGCAACGCTGGAATGCATTTATAAAGTCGACTGATTTCCTCAAAACATTCTATACGACATACGCCACGTTTGAAGTTGCAAAAGATCACACAGCTCGATAATGTTCTTTATTCAATTTAATATTTTCTAGGAGAAAAATGTTGTATTTTTAAAACCTTCAAATATACTCGATAACTCGCAATAATTAAAGTTTTAAGCAACCGTGATAAAATATCAGGAAAAATCATAACCTTCTAAATTAAAAGAATTCGAACGGTTGTATAAATCTTGTAATAAAGTCTTGACACTTGCGTTTAACTTTATGCAGAATGTACGCCATTCTGAAATTCCGGCACAAGTTCTATTTCGCCTAAATCATTGTCATCGCGAAGGATTAACTCCTGTAGGGATTCTGACGAAGTTTGTTCTTGTTTGATGTATTATACTGAGGTCACGCGCCCGTGAGTTTGCATGAACTTCGATAAATGTGCGACAATTGCCCTGGGCCAAAAAAAATCTTTAATGGAAATAAGATTTAGAAAATAGAGCTGTTGCATCCCATAAGAGGATATTCTTTTCTACACGGCGATAAGAATTTTGAATTAGTTCATAGAATTTACTGCATACAGAGATAGCCCGTCATCCAGATCACAAAACAAATCAAAATGTTGAAACAGCATTATTTGAGCTCGAAAACTTACATGGCAACAGCAGGATGTTGAGAATAAACCTACCACCAGTATACGTTTGTTGTCAAGAAATAGGCGTCACGCCTAATCTTCCGTTTATAAATGTCTTTCATCTTGTATGTTAATTTTTAATTTTAATTCTTCTTGAAAACGGCTCCGCTTTCGTGATTTCAATATTTTTAATTTTTTTCGTGATTTCCATATTTTTAATAGTAGAAGGCAAATTCGAAGGAATATTGACTCACATTGTGGAATATTCCATAGTTAAGCGTTGCAAAGTTCGGCATCTATGTATGTACTTACAAATTGGCATTTAATAATTATCATGTTTGTATATATGTGTGTGCGCAATGAAAAATCGACCGCTTTGTTTATCGATGAATTTCAATGCTAAACATTTTGTGTAAAGAAAATGCGAACAATCTTCAAGCATGCCGCGGGAGCAAGAATTTAGAACATTTAAATACACATATGTTAAAACTTTATCGCGCTTTGGTATTTTGTCCTCCTATCGACACAGGAACTGGTATTCCCTCCCGCTCGGAATGTGACGCGTGATAATCGTCACGGTACTTTTAACTCTTTTTAGGGGCAGTCATGTGAGGGAAGGGAAAAGTAAAATCGTTGAGAGAATACACGAGTTTTCAATAGTTGGATATTCCAAGTTGATTTTCAGGTTTACAGGTTTAAAAAGATTTATTTCGAATATTTCTTCTTTTAATAATATAAATTTATGCAATAAATTTTATTTACCCTATATTCGACTAATTGTAAATGCAGAATTAGATACAACGATCCTGATTTTGTCGGCGTTGCCGTAGTTCCTTTCAAATACAAAATTACTCACATCAAACAGTCCTACACATCAATATAACTGATCATTTCAAACAAAATTTTTTTCGCGTAGAAATTGATGAAACTATATTATCCACGCATATTATGAGGATCAGAATTTACGGTATGAATGGCATCAAACTGAAAACTGCTTCATTTATCAAACTCGCAACGGACGGAATTACGCCATTATAATTCGGACGTATGTTCAACCGCTATACGAAATCTAATGTTTAATCATTAATGTCGTCGAGGTTATAAACACAGGCATTGCCCCCAACGCAAAAAGATACAAGACACGGAAAAAAAACACCTGCAGACCTCAGATTATAATATGGTCAGACTGGATGTATCTATATGGAGGATCAAAGAGATGAAAGAAAACTCGAACTTTGCCGTCTGGTGTAAAGATAAAAAGAAACCCAGCGCAATGGGAAAGATGCAAAAAGTTCCTTTTGGAAGCTGATCGATTTTTCACATTAAAGACAAAATATTTAATTAAGCAATATCTGACTGCTCCTAGCGTTTTGTGCAATTACTGAACTGAAGTGGTTGCAATAATCATCATATTTTCTGATTTGGAAACTATCAAATTTTAATTCCAATATTTTCTGGAGCTCCCGTGATTAAAGCCTGGGTTTGCTCCAAATGCTTACTTTAATATCCTCAAACAAAATAGGTCTGTAAATTTACAAATTTGGAACTTGCTTTGTTTCTGATGCGCGGCTAAACTCGTCCTGTGATCATAATCAGCTCCTACCTTAGCGAAAAGTAATATCGCTAACAAAGATTAAAAATGAATTTGGACTCAAACTGCTACCTTGAGGGACACCTCTGTTGATGCGTGCGTTAGTAATTTTATTTTACTGCAGAACCTTCTACAATTTATTCGTAATTTCGTTAATTGCAGGATAATTTAAATTACTACACTTAAACCGCTTATCAGCAGCTACAATACGTCCTACCAGTGTGTAGGATATGAGTAGGCGCGGCTGAAGACGAGAGCTTGACATATAAATCCCAACGCACATCAAATATTAAATCAGCTGTGACAAATTAAGCATACGTATAAACATATACTTTCTCCAGAAGCATTAAAGGATAACTCATAAGACACAGGCGGACAAAGGATTTCGGAGCATTCCATATTTTATGCTAATTAAACCAATTTCAACCGTCTTCTTTATTTCAAAAATGCACGCTTATAAAACCGAATCTTGAAATCGGTTTAACTTGAGACTGTCGTGGCTGCGTGATCCACTAAATCAAAGACGAAAGTGATTTACTTCCAAATTAGATTCCATTTCTCGTTGTTCCCCGTTCGTTATCGTTTTCTATTCGATGCCTCAAAGAACATATGTATATTTACGTACGAGAATGCTTCTGTCATGATTTTATTTAATAAAACATCATATTTACTTGCTTTTGGCAAATAAATCCCTTTACAGGAGCAATATACAGCGTATTCATAAATCTATATTTGTATTTCTTTGGGAAAACAGATAAGAAAATTACATACTATACTGGACAGCTGTATTTTATCAGCTTGGTAAACGATGAATGTTCGGAACGGCGAAAAACCGCAACTACTACCAACAACTTCGGAAAAGTACATCAAATGAGGCTAGACAATCGTCGAATTAAAGTTAAAGAGATAACCGAGGCTGTGGTCATTTCGAAAGGACGATTTTGGAAAGGAAAATTTGCGCATGAAAAAGTTATCCACGCCTTCAATACCGCATTTGGTCACTCAAAACGAAAAACTAATTCAAATGCCAAAGCCCTATTAAAGCCGTTTATGGTAAATTAGCGTCGATTGATATCTGGAGATGATGCCAATGCGCAGTCGAAGCAGTGGACAAGGGTAAATCGGCTCCAAGACAGACGAAAACTGTTCGGTCGGGATAGTGATAGAGATTGATTTTTGGGATAATCTTGGTATCGTGTTATATGTTAAATGTTAATATTAGGCTTAACTATAGGAAAAGCCAAGACACTCATACAGATTGGTCCTGCAAAGCTTTTAGCCAATTTAGTTGATTGGTATTATGGTTCCCCGAAAACGAAAACCTGCAGAAAAATTTAATAAAAGGAAATGCTAAAATGCTAAGAAAGAAGCATTTTTTTTAACAAACGCACGTGCTTACGTCGTCTTCTTTTTGATATGAAACATTCAGAAAAGGAGATAAAATGAGGGCAGAAGCGTACGTGAAACTTACGTATGTGATTGGAAGCGAATAGTTGTTCATATTGAACGCTCTGTATTTTATGTGGACTTACATGTTTAAAAGTGTAATCTACAGTGTTGTGTGCATAGAAAAAAAAAGAAGATGAAGAGGTACAAGAACAGAAGAAACAAACAAAAAATAGTTTAAATAAATAAATTGTAAACCTGAATTTCATATTTTTGTGTTGGGCTGGAAACTATGTACCTCATACTATGAGATATGGTAGATATAGCGAAATTCTGTCTTGATCAACCGCAGATACCTCATAAGAGAAGGATCCTTAATGGACCGCATTCAGCGAACATGCTCGTGGAATTAGTTGAGTAACTCGATTAACTGTACCTACTGTACGTAGTAAAGTTAAGATACGGCCGAAACATTGCTAAGAAGCCGTCGGTAGACCATTTCCCTTCTGCGGTTCATAGGAATCTAAACTAGACGCATGTTGCACACGCTCGTCCAAATTCGTTGTACTAAATAGGAGGTAGTTAAATGCATATACTTTGGGCGGAGATACATAAACTAATTATAAGAAAGATGCATATCAGTATGCCTTAGACCTTACTAATTACATACTGTAAATTAATAGAATTTTGTAAAAAAAAAATAATAATAATTAAAGGTCTTATGACATAATATATAGGGTGATTCTAAATATATACGACAAATTTCAAGGGCCGCTTCCTTGGGTTATTTAGCATTTATCAAATCGTTTGATTTATGCAATGTATTTTGTTATAAAATAAACACACCAACTCGATATTTAAAATATTAAAAAGGTCTGGTTTCAATTATTTATTTTATTTAATGTGTATTACTTTTTCAGTCGTGCAGGTAGAATTAGGCAAGCGTGTGACTGAGAAAAAGTATTGATTTTTTCACCATATGTTATTCTGTGCGGCACGGGATGACATGAGAAGAATACGAAAGGAAAAGTCGCGAGATGAAGTAGTGTTGTAACAAAAGGAAATCTTCATACAACGACCGGACGTGTGACCAGCGTCTAAACATCAGTGCTTGGCTGTAGCAAACTCCAACTGCCCAAAGAAACGGGCAAAGGGTACTTAATGCCTTTTATCTCTTCAAGAAAATATGAATTGCAGTTCCGTCGTAGCCAAAGGAGCCAAGACGGCATCTAGCGTAGGCCAGATAGTGGTTTGAGTGAGTGATATTAGTGTTTAACGTGAAGCTAGTCAGCTAGAGCCAGAAGAGCCACAAGCCAGAGCCACTCTTACGTCGTCTATTCCGCACCCGTCGACTTAAGTCGCACATTCTCTTTTGTTTGTGTAATTCATTCTAATCTTATATTATTATTATTATAACTCTTATTTATTGTTAACTGCAACATATTTTTCATATTTACTTATTTATTGTAATTCTTTTATTTGTTGATGCATTGACTATTCAATTACCCGCGGGCCACACGATCTGAAAAAGCTACGAAATTCTAGAAAATAGTCATTAATATTTAAAAGTAAACATTTAAAACTAAATGGTCACTTTTCATTCCTATATAACGCATAGATCTCCACCAGCATCAAACATTAATGAAGATATCATCTACATCGGTCGTTAGTCTTAACACAACATCGACCGAATTGCAAAATATTGATTATGTTGGCCATATAACCATCCTGGTGGAATTTTTCGTTCCCTTACATCATAGACAGCAGTGTAGTGACTCGAGAAGATACCAAAGTCTTTATACCCGAAAGGTACGGCAAGAACATCTTTCTTTATTGAATTCGGAAGTTTCTTCCAGAAGTACAAAGTAGATTAACTATTTACGTGTTTTTTTTTAGTTCCTTTTTTCAGTCCTAGTTCTATTCCATTGTCCACACGCATTCACTGTTGGGGTAGAAGTAGAGAATTGTTTTATGTGTTGCAAGTGCTATATTCAGTTAGGAAGCAAAAGAACTGCAGTAACAACTCATGTTGAGGCTTGAAACTTTTCAGAGTACTCCCATACATGGCCAATAAAGTTGGAGGGAGTCGGGATAGATACCTATCTTCATTACTATAATTTCTCTTTATAATTCTCCCGTAGTAATAGTACCGTAATTAATATATAACCGGGAATATGCTCTGAACTTATTGACAGACCTCTAGGCATGAATGAATTACAGAACTTTAACCCAACTGCCTCGACTCAATGTCGTACATATAGATGATGCTATTGTGGTTTCCTTAGATTAACCATTGAAGTCCATTTACAGTCGGTTTTTAAATGGATTCGAATTAGCTCCATACACCCTCCAATCTCTCCCAATCTACTTGAATTGTGTCAATTGTGTAAATGGGAGGAGGTCAACATTTTCAGATAGCGTAATACACACTATAACATAGCAATTTTATTGTATGTACAGGTAAAAAAGACAAAAATAAATAAATAAAAAGTTATTCTGGCCTAATATAACATACTGAACATTATTTTTTTTTTCATCGAAAAAACCTCCTTTGCTGTTAATCACCGCTCGAACTATTCTAGGCATTCTTTCGATAAGTTTTGTTAAAACGGATTGTGGAATATTAATCCATTCGTGTTGCAGAATATTCCGTAAATGTTCTTGTGAAGTTGGGCATATTTTTCGGATCCTCCTGTCCAGTTCATCCCACAACAACTCTATCGGGTTCAAATCTGGGCTTTGTGGGGGCCATGTCATTACTGTCAGGGTGTGCTGTTCTTCTTGCTCCTCTGCATAAATCTTCCGTCCCAGTAAAGGAGAAACATCCCCACACTAACACAGAACTACGCCCTTGCTTCACTGTAGGCACAATGCAGTTCGGGATCACTTTTCGGTTTTAGATCTTCGGACATAAACTCGTCGATTTTGCCCAAAAACCTCAAAGTTTGACTCGTCACTCCAAAGCACGTGTTTCCAATCATCTAACGACCAATCTAGATGAGAACGGCCCCACTGTAGCCGTTTTGCTCTGTTGCCCCGACGTAATAAGAGTTTTCGAATGGCAATGCGCCCACGAAGAACCGCTTGTTGAAGTCAACGTTTTACCGTACTCGCCGAGACTTGTTCTTCACGGCCGCGATTGACATCGGCTGCTATTTGTGGCGCTGTTAATTTTCTATTGCGTTTGCTTAATAATACAATTCTCAAATCTTCAGCTTCTGTTGTTTTCCTAGATGCTCCAGGACGAACACGATTTTCTATAGTTCCAGTTGTCCGATATCGCTTTGTGATGTCATTTACTGTTGAACTTCTCATATTTATTTTTTCAGCAATTTGTCATCCCGAATATCCTTCTTCAAACATCGTAATAATGCGTTGTGTGCTTTTCTACACTGGTAGGCTTGCCACACACAAATTTATATGTTTACGCCTTTGATAAATAAACAAGAATGATATTGCGGTATATTTCCTAAATGTATTGTTCGTTAATAATCCCCAAACGACCCGTTTCAAAAGATCGGCACTTCCGAGAAATTCTTGGAATGATAATAAAAGGGACTTTATTGTGGTTGTCGCAATATTTCTACTTTACATAATAATTTATGGCTTTAAATAAACGCGTTTTTGTAATTCTAAAAAGTGAGGATGCCTATTATATACAGGCATCCTCACTTTCTGGAATTTCCTATAACAAATTCATCTAACCACATTGACATCAATATCTCGCGTTAATTATGTACTTATACCTTCTGTATATTAACAATTAATCTGAGAGCAGCTCCACCACTTCATCAATTAACTAAATGCTTAATTCCTTTCCCTGTTTGTCCAAGTTCAATAAACCATTACGACCCTTACATCAAAGACTAAAAGCGGCTTACTTATGGGTTTTTGATGATAACGGTTAACGATTATTAACTATCCAGCTTGGTTTAAAATGAAAACACAAATGTAAACAAGATAAATATACACCGATGTACATATATGGATATTGTATTGTACTTGCACCGACCTTGAAATTCTAACTAGCTCTAATTTTCATACAATTTCCTTTCAATGGTAAATAGTACATTTTTAAATTATTTAAAAATTGTACGCATTGTAGATATCTACATATACACGCATATACAAAGGACCTTGTCGTGATCGGAAACAATAAGCCTACTACAAGAAATAACGCTTTTCATACACACAAACAAACAAACCTAGGCACTTGCCATGAATATCCAGATCTTTTTTTTTTGATTCTGACTTGAGAGGGAGGAATGTTCAGCCACCAATGAGACTCGCAACGGTTATTATAAATAAGAGAACGACATTTCTACGGTATTTAAATAGATATTACATTTATCATGTACATCATGTAATACGTATATTCCTTTCAAGAAATTCGCCGCAAAAAATATTTTGCTGAAGTTAAGTTATGTATATATTGTATAACACAATTTTCTTCAACTTGAATATAGAACTAAAATTTTGAACATTTTTCGTAGTTTGTTGTTAAAAAAGAATGTATTCTGATGAAATATCCATGAAATTCGTAAGGCTGCTATTACCTATAAAATTAAAAAATCTACACGAATCCGCGTATTCTAATCTCAAGAAATACTTAGAAAATTGTTTATTATTTTATTTTGCAAGTTTACAATAAAAAAGTCGTTCTAGTCTATTTTTTCTCTGGTAAAATTGAAATATCGAAATATGTTAAAGGTGGGAAGGTAGACATGTTAAAAAGAAATGCACGGGATATGTGCAACGAAGGATTTAGAGGGTTATCATATCAAAGTACAAAATCACATTGTAAATTTATCTCATTATTATAGAAGCATCAAGTTAATACTTAAATTTCAATATTGCTCGCTTGAATGAATTTGTAGAGCGATAGAAAGGTTTTAATATTCTCGGTCGCGAGAATATTCCTGATGCTGATTAAAGAGAGAATATTGTCCCAAGACTGCCAGACTGCTTTGTATTCCTTGAGAAATCAAAGAAAGGGTGATTTGCATATTCCGCATTTTCACAATCGTATAGTTTGGATTTTCTAACAAATTTAATTTATAGATGTAGATTCAATCAATGGATAATTAAACTTTAATCCGCATTAAAAATTATGTATTTTTTACTTGCTTGAGCTATGTACTATGTAGCAGTTGCTAGAGTGTTATACCGTGATTGTTATGTAATGTAGTACATATTGATGATTTTTTTTTATTATATTTTTAGTGTTGGTTACGTCTGCATTTAACAGTCAAATCTTGCTTGAACCAATCACGATTGAAATTTCATTTGCCATATTTGACAGTAATGATACAAATGCGATTCTGTTTAAAGCGTAAATTGCTAATGTGGCAATCTAGGTTAATAATAGAATAAAAGACAGGTGTCCTGGATTAATTATTAAACTTGTATGGTGCGAAGTGTGCCGATATTTTTGTGTTGTTTGCCATGCCACCCCACAGTCTCTGCTATCATTATTTTGTTAATTTATTGGCTTAGCACTAATAATTTATTAATTAAGTCGATTAAGCCTTTTTAACCGTAAGGTGTAAGGCTGCTTCACTGCTCTTCACTCATGCACAAATCTTGCCCAGTTTTTCCTGTCCCTCGCCAACATTTTTCCACTGCCCCATTTCATTCCCCTCTCTTCCAAACATTTCGCCACCACGTCGTCCCACTTCTTTCTTGGTCTCCCTCTTATACTCTTCCTTTGCGATCCTCTTTGCGATATTTGTTTTGCTTGTCTCTGTTCCCCCATTCTGATCAAATGCCCGAACCATTTTAAATGTTGTTTTTCTATACATTATCTATTAATTAAGTAGTACTAATTTAAAACCTTCGATTAAATGTAAGGCTCTATTAGTACGCTTCCTAAATGTGTTTTTTTTTAGTATTTCGGTACTAATCGGAATATGTTCTTGGTAAATTATTTATTTTGCCATTCCCCAAATAAAAAAATCAATTTTTGTAAGATTTGGAGATCTAGCTGGGCCAATGGGCCAAGATTTCACGCTCTCTCCCCCAAACCATCCTTCACCGAACTGATTATTCAGATAATCAGTAATCATTTATGTGGAGTGGGTCCTGTTGAAAGAGATGCGACTGTCGAATACTTTTAAAGGAAATTCGTCAACAAACTTTTCCAGAGTTTGCAAGTATGATTTAATCTTCCTTCAATAAAGCTTCAATTGCTCCGATGACGTAATGGAGATTGTTTCCGTTCCAATATCGACAGTTTTGGGATGATGCAATACTATTTGTGGTAAATGTGCATTCGTCAGAGAAAAATATTAGTTTATGAGAATCTCTCTTTCCTAAAATTAACTCCACTGCATCGTCGCTTTACTCCAAGGTGATGCACAATTCAGCTTTTTATAGCTATATTCTGTTTGCTTTATATATTCTTTGTAAATGCGTGTTTGTATTTCCGCTCCGATTGCTTAGAAACATGGTGGGACTTTCATCTATTGGATTTAAAGAAACTAAAATATCTGCATCGGTTTCATCGTAAGCTTTTTTTATTTCTTGTAATAGCGAATGCCTTGTATTGTAAGGAATCTCATGATTAAATGCTAAGCAGTACTTTCGTTAATTAGGGTGCTTGGATGTTTTCTGGATTTTTCACCGGTTCCATAACATTGTATTACACAAACATTTTCCTCTAATGTTAACAATGTGTATATGAAACAGTTGCTAGATTGCAATTGTTAGGCAAACAGTTTTCTTATTCCATGTAGCCTTTGTTAGAAAGTTCCGAAAATTTGCACATGACCATAGCTTTTCATTCTGAGCAACTTTACTTAGTAACACTTTAGCGTGAAAGGTGCCACGAAAATAGTTTTCACATTACTATCAAGGCCGACCTGTTTCTCAAACAATAGAAATAGAAGAAGAAAATTATTTACTTTTCATTTATCGTTTCACTCGTCCCATGATATGATTGCGTTTCAGATTGTTTAGTTTCTTAGAAGAAGGGAAACAAAAACATTTTTTTGTTCATCTTTTTCTTTATTTTCTTTTTTTTTCAACTTTATCAAGTATTTGCCAACTGCAACTAATTCAACGTATTTTTAAAATTCGTCGACGTGGAACAAACATACTTGTACCGGCTGAATCAACGTCGTTATAGAATTAATTTGATTTTAATAGATGTAATACTTGCATTAACAGTAATTTATTTACCGTGCTAATGGTGAATTGAAGCGACAAACTTTTCCATTTCAATTACTGCGTTTATCGGCTTAAAAAAACGAATTAAAAAGGAGGAGGAAACAACTGTAGCTATTTTTCCAGCGTATCGTGCCGTCTAAATGGATTCTGATGTTTCTCTTGGGTTTCCTCGGAATGGAGCACATATATTATTCATTTCCTTCCCGTTTCATTGTACTTTTAGGGCGAATATACTTCTAATTCTATACAGGCTATTTCACGAAACTCGTTAGTTAAAAATGTTAATGATGTTGCTACGAATGGAACTCTGAAATTTTGGAATAAGTACTTATAGCATGGCACCTATTACGTGAAAATATTTTTCCCTACGGAACATTTCCACTTATTTTAAGTACAAAGTTAATTGTTTTCGAGATATTTACGATCATTAGCAATTGTAACGGAATAGGTCATGCGTACTATACCTTATCGTTATCGTTACTAAATTTTATACACGATGTGCATAAAGTGTTTCCAAATTTCCAATTGAAAAAGCTTCTTTTTTCTTTTTTTTTCATGGTCAATGGTCTATGGTACATCGTTAGATTGGATAGATATACGCATCCCTATTTAAAATTAATAAGCCCGATGTTATAATTACCTACATTAAAATTTCCATTTATAACATCATTAAAACTTCTAACGAGTTTCGTGAAATATTCTGCATAGATACGAGCTGCTATCGTTTAATACTTGCAGTTAATTGTGAGTATAGAATATTGTTAAAATAACGACTGCATTTATTGTTGCCTTACAAATTTCAAGTATTGTTTCCTGTAGTCTGTTAACTCGGTCAGCATTTTTCAATCTTCTTTACTTTCGCGACGTGTTTTCCAAAGAAGAATAATTTCCTGGTACACCTACGCAGTCATAAGAGTAACGGAATGTTTGATTTTTAATGATCAGATGTTCAGGACAAAATTAGCACTTTCTTATATTCAAGATAAAGGTTGCAAGTTGATAGATCAATAAGCAAGCGATTCCGATTCAATGCATTAAAAATGTGTTCTCATTGTCTTTTGGAGCAAATCCAAATAGTTTCTCAGGACGGATGTAAGAAAATTTATCATCTCTTCAGGGATTTCAGTTTTTTTTTTTTTTTGCAAAAGCAGCCCTTGAAAACTATTTAAAATATTGCGTATAAGCAAATATTTGTTATATTTAGGCCAGTTTTACACAATAATTCATTGTTAAAAAAATAAAATGATTGTATTTTCAAATGTTTTTTTATTTAAAAATGTACATTGTTCTCGCACGGGCTAAAAGTTTGTCATTATTATTTATTTATAATAATATTTATATATTAAAACAGATAGATCCATGCTGTCCCATAATTCATTGATTCCTTAATTTTAAAGGTCGGTACATCCTTCGTGAAACACTGTCGGTAAGGCTCTGCACAAATGTTCTTTGCTAATTTGGAGTAATTTTCGTAATCCACGGTCTAAATGGTCTTACACCAGTTCGATAGCATTGTAAACCGGGAACTGGATCACAGCTCTTATAAGAAGACACCTTGAGTTTATTCCTCAAAACATTTTTTTAATGTTTTGTATGAAGAAAACCTCTGTTTTGAATATCTGGAAGAAAATATTACATACTCTCCTGAATACATTGAAAAATATTTATTTTTAAATAAATAATGAATCTAACATTTTTTTCGTAAAAGAAATTTAATAAGAAAGAGAAAATAGGCAAAATATTAAAAAATAAGTTTTCACACTTTTTGCATATGAAAGTTTAATGGTAATTGTCGATAATTTTTAACAAAAAACGAGTGTTCAAGATTGTATTATATTTACTCTTTTCACTACAAGCGCAATGTACATTTATTAATAGAATCGCAACGAAGCATCACGACCATACCGCACTTGATTGTACAAGACGCCTTTTTAAAAAGGTTCGCACCCAAGGGATGCATTCCACCCAAACAATCCTCTAGCGTATTCAATTTATTTAAAGAGGAGGTACCGTAACGTAATATATTTAACGAAAACTGGCTCATTAACACTTAAAAGAAACGAGGAAAAAGGATTCCGATGAGCTCGAACGATGCTAATATAATTCCAGCAAACTCGTTCTCATCGTCGGAGGATGCGTTATAAACTGGTGGAAAAAATCAACAGACGAATCAGAAAAACGGAAATACAATCAAGCTCGAGGGTGTCTTCGGCTCCCTATTGGCTAATATTAAGTTGCCGCTGCTCCTGGTCGTCCTGTTGCTGCTGCTGTTTGATCCAGGTCTGGCAGATGTAAATAACGGATGGAAACGAAAGAAATAAAGCGTATTAAGAGAATACATGGTAAACACCAGTTCTGCATATTAAAATTTTGCTAACGAGCAAAACAGGTCAATTTTACAGATCATCAGTCAACGCAAAAGCTGTCTCCGATTCACCCTTCGCAGTCCACTGTTTCGACTGTGGCTCGGCCTCAGGAGTGTACTGATGTATTCAAGTTTCATCTACAATTATTAATCGACACCAAAGCTGCGACTTATTTAATTGCTTCAACGAAACTTTGAAAATGTTTATTCGAACTTCCCATATATTTCTCAATAACTCATTACCTTTAGACAAAAACCATGTTAATCAGTATTTGTCCTTCTAGTCAATTTCCATATAACCATTTATATTTCTTCGAGTCCATTATAACGGTACACAGAAGCGATTGTACATACATATTTCTCCCTCTGCTGTCTTGTTATTTTAATTGCTAGAGCCCCGAATAGACGAGAATAATAGGATGGAACAAGTTCTCAATTATTGTGAACACTACAGACATCAACAATATCCGCATTAAACGTACTGTTGCAAAATTTATATTTCGTTGCGGGAATACGGGTGATCCCGGTATCTCTCCTCTGTAACGTACACGGCTAATTGATATAGAGCGAAGCGTTTCGTAGAGCGGCAGCCCTAGCAAATGCATTCGTTGTAGGAAAATGCTTTTAGCGACTGGCGCAACTCACATGAAGTTGGGAATCCCTGTCATTGATGTTGATGGATCATTTCGCCGAGAGAGCGATTTAGGGGTTGTCAAGAATTCAACATGACTAGACTAAAACGTTAATTTCATTATCGGGTTATACTAAGCAAACTGGTCAAAATGCGAATTTTTAGGGATAAAATTGTTGGTTAACATTCTACTTAAATGCTCAATTCGAATTTACATGTTATTTCTTTAAAACTGTTATATTCAGCGTGCTTCATTTAAAATGATGTATTTGATGTTTTTTATATTTTTTAATGTAATGGAAAAAATATATTATTGTCATTATATCTTTGCTCATGTATAAACTTGCCTTTTTTATTATTTCTATTTTTTTATTCTTATTTTTTACATTTTTTCGGGAAGTTAACAAGAAATTTCACAAAACAACTTCCATAAATAACTTCATAAATTTTAAGCTTCTCATTTATCGATTTTCCCAAAAATTATTGTGAAAGCTGTGGCAACTGCCAGATTATCTATTTGATAAATGTGAAGTTTAAGCATTGTTGAGTTAATTCTGTTCTTTTAAGAAACAATTCAAGTTGCTAGAATTGAAATGTAAAACGAAGAAATCATGCAAACTGAGAACGAAAATTTAGACAATCCGGCAAGAAAAGAGCCCAATGTGCCTAATCACGTTCGAGAAGGCATTTATTAATATCTTTCACAAGTAAGCAGCAATGGTGCTCTAAACTATGGTTCGATCAAAAATACACACAAGGTCCTTGGAAATGGGGCGGTAGATTCAGACATCACCGATAGAACCATCGGCGTGACCAACGTTTCCTTCCATAGAGTGGAAAAGACACCTTCATCAAATTATTTTGCTTGAAATTATGCTTCTCTTTATCAAAATAATTCTTTTTATATGTATATCCTTCTTTTATCAAAACAAAAAGAACGGCGCCTGGGAACCATAAATTTTATTATATAAGCATGAATTGAAATCATTACCAAAGTTGATGTTAACGACTTGGGAATTGTAGAATTTATTCAGCTAAAATCGCCCAAAGTATGACGAATGTTTTCACCGCTACGTTTCAGTGGTTGTCGTGAATTCGACACGGCCATACCTAAAGCGATCAGCTCTTTATGCGGTTACCTTACACACCTCAGCTTTATATCCGATAATAGATGTGGCTAGTCATCGTTTTCATACGACTCACGAACTCAGAAAGGTTTCCCCCAAAAATTGATTTATTCTCGCGTGCCTGTAATGTAGGAGTAAGGGCTGGCGTTTCTAAAAATACAACCGAAACGGACGAAATCACGGAAACGGCTCCGAGGAAAAAAGATCCCATTCACCTGCGCTTTTCGAATTCTATCCGGGCAACTATTAACATTGATTCTATTGATTGTAATTTGCTTATCAATTACGCTTCGTTACGGCTTAAATTTACTACGTACTAAATTATGCGGGACACGAAAGGTACGGTGACTCCAATTTTATGAATTGCCATTTTTAATTGGGCAATTAAAGTGTTTTATTTTATTGGAATCTATTTATTTTATATTGCTGGTAATATCGTATATTTACATAGAGTCAACAAATGTTCAACTAATTAGCATGTAAAATAGCTAATAAATATAATTTCAAACATAAAGAAGTTAGTAAATATACGTTTTTGTTTGTTTTCAATTAAACAGACGACCAAAATGTATTGGTAACTACACCAAGAGAAATATATACAGCAAAAAAAGAAAAAGAAGTCCTTTCTTTAACATAGTTAGCCAAAGGCATTTCTATGCCACAGCCATTTGTGTCTCAGAATTCATCCACATTTGAACCACTAAGTAAGCTTAATACAGCTCTTGCCTCAATAACATCTGCCGCCATAGCATCTTATTAGTATTTTCTACAATTATATTCAACATTTCATCGGGAAAAAATAACTCCCAGGTTGCACTGCGTACGAACTTTTTGACTTGGGCAATGTTTATTCCCCTAAAACGTTCTCCCCTAAACGTCCAAGAAAATAAACACATTTAGTTTTCTCTTCCGATATCTCATCATTTTCGCTTTCATATTCCATGCCAGAATTCTTTTCTTGGACCTCAACTGCATCTTCATCAACTAAAATCTTGTTATCGTCATTGGCGTGATCTTGAGCCTCCATTTCCGTGAAAAGCCGTAGTAATCGTTCTTGGTTAATTTAATTATTGTAGCTCTATTTAGGGTCCTTGTCCCAGGGTTGCTAACTCGGCTCGCATTCAACGCATGCCTGTGGCTGATATTCGGAATTTGGAGGTACAACATACGAACGCATTCCTCATAAGTTACGGGTCATTAGTTGGCTTAATATGCGTGATCGTCGATTTCTGCAAAGCAGAGAGCCGAAAAATTTATTTAAAAGAATTAAATTTCGTAGGTTAAATTTCAGATGCTCACATCTGGAACATTCGGTTTGGGGGTACGCTGACTCATCCTGTCCATTCTACGGTTTTGTTTGGGCTTATAAGATTAGCGATGTTTACAATAAAATTTCTGAAAAGCTTAGAATCTTTAATTTGTTGAAAATTAAAAAGCAATTGAAAATTTAGCTGTTGAAATTTAATTCTATAGCATGGACAGCGGAAACACACGGCAAAAATTAATTCTTAAAATATAACGGAAAAGTAATGAAATCGATATAAAATTCTATTTACAAAGCAAGAAATTTAACCTGTCTCGTACATATCCTTGAACGCGCTCTCGGTGAAACTTAGAAAATTAAATTCGGGTCGATAATATGTTCAAACGTTAGCCTAAACATATGCAGTCCGGAATGAAACAGGAAGTCTGTTAGGGGAACAGTCAGGTGTATTCTACGTCAACCTGCAAAGCCTTCTGACGTATATCAACACAACAATTTCATGATATCCTTTTACATAAATTAGGGTTCGATCAATTAACAAAATTTATACATTGCGCTACAAAACTATCTGCAAGATTTTCAAAAATTAATTAACAAAACAAAAATTTAATAGAAATCAAACAAAATTTAACGAATTAATAGCAAATAATAACAATGGTTTTTTTATACTTGATTCCAGTATAAAAATGTCTTTAATTTTTCCCAGGCGGTACATAGTTCGCCACAATATTTTCTGCTGCCGTCCTTTGAAAAATGTCAGCTGCTTCTGCGTATGTACGTCAAAAAAAAATTATTTTGCCGATGTCCTAGCTGCTATGTTCATTGGTCATTGCATTGATCATTTGTTTTACCTTCATTGATGGTTTATTCTAGGTTCAATGGAAGAATAATTCAGATATTTTAGTTGTTTTTGTTAAAATTCTGCATTTGTATATACATTTTCTCTCTCTCTTAAATATGTGCGATGGCAGTTTAGGAGAATTATTATTATTATCGGAAGTTTGATAATAAATTAACCGGAAAATTTAATTTGGGGAATATTAAATTAAGTCATCAATGTAATAAACGAAATATCAAACTTGGTAACTAAAAGAAATAACACACAAACCTGAAATTACCGCAATAGAAATTGGAGAAAGAAGAGGGATGACACAGTTTAACAGTTGTTAAAGTAGAAGAACCAATATTCTCCGCAACAAGCAAGATTACAAGCCGAGAAGTCCGTTAAACCTAGAAACAAGAGCCATAGATCTGGGAAAAAGAAAAAAAAAGGTACAATTCGTATAGGGCGAAGTAATAGAACCGGCTTCTAGAAAGATGTCGTATTACATTCGAATTGCTTCGCCATACTACGAAACAGAGTTGATAACTTCATTTTTCAAATACCGAGAAAATTCAGATCCATAAGTAAAACCTTTTTATCTGCTCGGGATTCGACGAGGCGTAAAAATACCAAATTTTACGCGGAGATGCTCAGAAGTTTGTCAAATTCTATCAAGACGCTTCTTTTTAGGATTTTTTAGTATTTACATCTTGTATGGAATGCAGAGTGAATAGGTATGCTCGTGATTGAAATTGCGGATTAAGGTAAAAGGAAATATATCTTCTACGCCACGAAATGTACATTTGGAATTTGGAAATTGAAATCGTAGTAATCGTAGGAATAGAAAAAAAAATTGAAGTAGGTCACAAAGAGGGAAATCTCTTCTGAGTTTCAGATTAGGAGAACCACAGTTTTGTCATACGCGGCTTTTCCATTAAAGCTCTGCGATTGCTGTGATTGGATAAACAACATTGGTAAAGAACATAAAAGTATCGGTAACCTGTGCACCACACAAGTTTAATTAATCAATCCGGGACGACCGTTTCGAGGATACGAAACCGGTGACCGAAACGGCCGTCCCAGATTGATTAATTAAACTTGTGTGGAGCAGAGGTTGCCGATAGTTTTATGTTGTTTACAACACTATACAGTATAGCCAACGTAATTCCAAGTTACAATCTTGGGAAGATTTACCTTGAAAAACAGATGTAGTTGTAACCAATTTACAAACAATTGAAATAAAAAGCATACAACATAGAGATAATGCATCCGCAGATCAAAATTTCAATCTATTTAAAAGGTCAGCAACTCCAATGTTAAACCACTCTCATCGAACGTGTAGAACAATATACATACATTATCCCTACACAGCAGGTAAGCACTCTCTTCTTGTGAATTAATACCAGCTAATACATCTTCATAATTAAAGCCAACGTACAGTTGGACAGTTTCAATTCAACATGAAGTATTAGCTTAAGCTCAAAGGTTCACACGCTCGAATTTCTGCTGTAATAACATATGACAATCCGTCTTCCAAACTCAGACGCCCACATACGAATCTCGGCTCCGGTCCTGGATATAAATTCGGCATTTATCTTATGGAACTTTGTTTCCCAACATGAAAATATGAAAATCGCGATTGGTAGGGGTGTTTTTTGGCGGTATATTGGATTCGAATCGCGAAAATAATGTAACATGAATGAAACATAAAAGGAAAAATCCTGAACATCAATCGAGGCGTTCAAGAACAAAGATTTTTCAAATTGAAAGGACATACCGATATTTTCCGTATTTAAATTGAATAAAGGGATGATTCCAATATTTCTTTCGATATCTATTGTGGGTCATTTACGATTCCCCAATTGAATATGTGATTTACTACAAAAAAAAAAAAAAAATTAAAACCCCTGAAAATAGGAGAAATATTCTACCAATAACATTGAGATTTTCGTATTAAACCTGTTAGGGATCCATTTTTAGTCGATAATCGATCACAAAAACAATTTCTTTCTCGAAATAACTTACGCGAGAGTTTAATTATTCGCTCGAGAAAAACGCTTGATATTTTTACCTAACCGGCCCGTCAGACGCGATAATATATTGGCGCAGATAAAGCATCGTTAATGAATATAAATGAACTTGTTACTGTTTTACGTACATAAAGAAGAGAACTTTGTGTTGCTCGTTTCGTCGAATTCCATGAATCGAACGATACGTCAAAAGCACAAACGTTATTTTACATTCGATAGGAAAAAAAGGAGCGGACTATAATTAATCTTGCTAAAGACTTTTCCCGACAAACGCTATAATGTTCCTTTCTATTTGATGCTTGATGGCTTATTTGAAGAGGAGCTGCTCCCCTTTGTTGTGACGCTGCGACATTAATTTTATATGAACCTATAAAATAACTTTGAAGTTAGTTTAAGGATTAGTTAAAAGGAAATTAATGTATTTTAATCAAACATGGTTGATTTGTTCCAAAAAAGATGAGATTCGATAGGTTAAAAAAAATCCGAAATTGTTTTCTGGCTAACTTGGCACTATATGTTCGATAACTAACAAAGTCGCTGCCTTGAGAAAATTCAAGAAAAGCGATTGCTTGTCCAAAATAAGTGAATAGCTTTTACCTAACACATCGCTACTTTCATTTAACTATAACAGATACCTTAAAAATAATTTATTTGTAGTCTTCTCTTGTTTGTTACCAATCTGTCTTGCTTGTATCGAAGCCACTACCTCTTTATCAGCAGTTTACTCAAAAGCTACTTAAAACATGGGATTCAGCAGATTTACAATAGAAATAATGTCTTGTGAAATAAGCTAAGTCTGTCTTAAATTAAGCCAACATTCTAAATTCAAGAAAATACTCCTTTCCAATAAATTAGTGCTTCCAAAATACAAATTTATACGCCAGTACTGTATATATCAACGGTAAATTCTAAATTCGACAATATTAAACCAAACATTTAAATGACCTCTCCAAGTCAACGATGTACCGTTAATATTCAATCGCCCTTCAGCATATTTAACATGCATTATATATAAGAGTACCATGACGCTTCAATAATAAAGAGGACCTTTTGACTCGCGGTTAACCTTGCCTATCCGCGTGGAGAACACCGGACAGGTTACGCTTGGCTTTAAATACAGGTTACATGCTCTTTAATTGTCCGTAGATATTAATTTAATGTTTTCATTTTCATGTAAGTGCAGACACATCTACTTACATATAACACGCTTCGTCCGTATACACCGCCGTTCACAAAAACACTAAACAAGCGAACATGGGAACGCGTAATCTAACCATAAAAGATAAGGAATAAATTTAATTGTAGCAAATACATTACCTCCTTCGTGATTAATTGTTAATTGCCTTTTAGATATTGTAAAATCCCCCTAGCAGTGCGTGCAACAGTATAAATACGAATTATTTAGCAACAGGATGTTATTCTTGATGCTTCCTGCGACTTTACGAGAACACAAAGCGGCACACTTAAACAAAGCGGGCGCTCCTCTGATAGCAGACGTCTTAAAACCATTTTCTATTCTTCTCAGATGTTTGTTATTAAGAAGCGAACTCGTTCGCCAAGGTGGTGCCGTAATTATACCAGCCGCCCCACCGATTTAGAACTTTCGCGAAATGTCCGATAGTAGTCTACCAGAAGGTTTATAAACTTCAAGTTCCATATTTTTCTGGAATATTCTGTGCTACAAGCTACGGGAACGATCTACTCTAAATGAGTATTGAATTCTGCCAAATATTCTCCCTTTAAAACTGTTGCTTTATGTCCTCTCATAACCGACATGAAAAATTTTATGTTTATAAAAAATTTAATTAAATTAAATTACAAAAACCACTGTTTCATCATAAAACTTGAAATTACGGGACAAATATTTAATGCCCCCATTAAAAATGCGCCTCCTAAATTAAAATACATGGTAAGCTATTAGGTATACCAAATGTTCAACAAAGTACAGGGAAATGTGGGAAAATGCGGATCTCTTCGCGCAAATGTTTTACACGTTATCTTCAATGATTATCTGTACACAGGCATAATAGCTTTTTCGTATATCGTCGCAAAACTTTCCACATTTCATAAATAGCTTTTATCTATATAGTTTCACGTGAATCAACTTTGCAACACAATTACACAATTCAACTTTTTGTAAGCTTGCATATTGTCTTAACAACTATGCAAGTATGGAACTTTACGAAGAAACGAAGCAAATAAATTCGCACGAACTCGGCGTATATCAACACAACAATCGTAAGCTTCCCGTTAGCAAAAAGCTATTTTCGAAGAACGGTAGAACTTGAAACCATTGTCACAGCTGTCTAGAAGTATGGAATACGGGCGTACAGTGGAGAATTCGCAATATATACGTAGTGTATTGCCGAACGTTCCATGTGATTGTTATTATCGCCCTTTCAACTGTGTCCCTTCTTCTGTAATTTTCTCGCTTTAATCGTTTGTAAAATGTGCGCAATGTGGGGATGCTTTATTTCGCGAGAAAATCGTGGAAACCGCTAGTATATGTCTCTATATTTACTCGCGTGTAAATAGAAAATGGACTGCGTGCATATTAAGGTTGTCACCCGTCCTCGTGGCGTGAGGATGGTTCTCGTCTCGCAATCTTTTATTGGTAACTTTTGCATAATTTAAATTAATGTTATTGCAATTAATACCGAGTATTTCCACTTCTGAGTCCTTCTGACGGCTTGCATACGTCTCGATTTGGAGTTAATCAAATGTTAAACATCATGTTGAGCCATATGCCTCTATTCTGCTCGAAGCGCCGCAGCAAGTTGATTCAAGCTGTTTGGACGAGGTACACATGCTCGAATCTGTTCCAAAGACTTCATCTCATGTAAATATTGGTTGACTATCCCAGCACTGTGCGGACGCAAATTATCTCCCATAAAATTGAGGCCCTATAAAAGGAGCAAAAGGAACCACGGACTCTTCTAAAATGGCGTTCACCTACCTTGGCGCCGTCAAAAGCTAATCGAGCTCTACCACTATGTCCGTAATATTATAATTTACACAAAGTTAATTTTATTATTAATCTTATAATAAACAGGGTGTAACATAAATAACGGTTATTCATTCTTTTGCTTCACCTTTTGTGGCAGGCAGTAAAAGGTGGTTCACAGTGTATATACGGTTTAGATGTCTCTAGAGATTTATTAATAGGGTCTTTTATGAGGCGTATATATAGGTGCAATAAAATTTCTTGTTACAAAAAATATACAGGATGTTTCGTTAAACATCCTGTAAAAGTTTCGCTTGTTTTGTGCAATCATGTGAAAAATATTTAGTCCGAAAATACAGAAGTGCATCATTATTCTATTTGTTCCAAAATAATCATGAAATAGCAGAAAATAAAAAACGAATTGTAAATAGTAAAGATCGTTATTTTAACATAACATAACAAAAATAATTGTTAGTTTCGGTGATCGCGGAAGAGCTCATTCGAAAGCTTGTGACGTATTTAATTATCCAAACAGACCTTCAATTAGTAGATCAATAATATCCGATTTGAGGAGAAAAAATGTGCAAAGAGGCGTGCAACTTCTGGAGATGTTTTGCTTAATGTTTTCATAAACCGCGAACAACCACACTTATGGGACATCTTCAATGCTGTTGCTGCACGTTGACTGGGGACCATTTTTTGCGGAGGGGCTTACGCAATGCAGCGATGAACCGTGGGGGTGGTCACAAATTTCCAGAATTGTGTTTTTAATTTTAGTAATACTTGGGTCAAATATATTTTTTGTTTCTTCACAGTGCCCTATTACAGGATCCTGTGCAACCTGATGAAAATGAATCGGTTGTATTATTCCGCTCTCTGTACTCATTCCAGCTAAATTTTATCGTATTGCTTTCGCACAAAAAGCCTGCCGTAAAATGTTGTAATTATTAGTGGTAATAATGATTTGTATACCCATATATCAATTTTCCATCTAATTGCCCCGCCAGCTATTAGATTAGTGGTTATAGCGTCCTCTAATGGATTAGTTTCGGAATTAGCATGTTCTTGCTTTAAACAAAAATTAAATTTTTTTTACCGAATTACCGCATCTAATTTTTTTAAAGGAATTTGTTATTTTTTAATTAATTTTTTAAAGGAATTAATTTGTATCAACATGTTATTACGATTTCTTTAAGCCTTAAGTGTATTTATTTGTTTTAATTTTAATCTAATTAATATTAGGGTTTCTCGCAGAGTAAATCCCAAACTAATCAAGGCGGACAGGACCAATCAAATATCACAATATCAATTGGATTTTCGTTTTAGATTTCTAATTAGTAATTGCTTTACGAGCAGCCCTATTTGCGTGTGTTGCAAATGAATTATTCGAAAATTATTTTTGTCAGGTTATCGGCAAATACAAATTGTCACGTAGGTACGCCGGATTATCGATTAGAAAATTATCAATTCGCGAGTAATAAACGAAACGTGGGTGTAATCCCATTTTTGTTTTCATTGTGTTCCGTCCAAAACGTATATTGACAATTTTTTTATTTGGTGTGTAGTATGGATAATTGGATTTGTTCGTAGTGATTTTGGACGTAATGAACAGGATGCCGAGCGGCTAGTTAGAACTTTTCGGACTTAACGAAACTCTTCAGCTTTAAAAATTTGGGGTGAGCCACAATTTGGTACTTGCTTTCCCTCCAAATATTTCCAACATAAAATTCTGTTCTAAACTGTTGCTAAAAAAATAAATTTCTCGATTCAATGCTAGCTAAATCAAATATAGCTCGCACCGCGCATCTTCCAAGAATCATTACTTTACATTTCGACGGCGCATATACAAGTTAATAATAATTATAGCGGAAATTAAAATGGCCTAAGGAGAACCGGCTTTCATCTGTACGGGTATTACCCAGTGCTTGCACTAAATGTTGCCCGTTTCAAAAGCCAAGGTTTCTTGCCTTAACTTTAATTTCGATTCCTTTAAAAGACACGCGAATTGTAAAGGAGTGGAGTAAGGAAGTATAAAAAAACATGCGGTCAAGTTATTACCGCAACAATCAAGCGTATTTTTGTATCATTAAGTTCGATTTTCGGTAAGTTACTTGCTAGCTACTAACGACTAGGTAACCTTCTCGACGAACTCAATTGCTTTAATTAATTCTATCATATGTGTACAACGTAGTAGAATATTTATGTGTACACTATCTGACATGGAAGTTTGGACACGTGGAAAAAAGGATGGGTTGATTTAAGTTTAGTAAGGAACATAGATTTACTATCATTGTACACTATAAACAAAAATAAAGTAGAATAAGGTGGGGTGATCTCACAGATCCATTATTTGAAAGCACTCTTTCATTAAAGTGTTCTCTCGAAAACAATTACATTTTAGGAGTATTTTGGGCCGAGTAACCGTCCTGTTGGAACCGCACGCGTTACATATTGTAAAGATTAATAACTTGTCTCAAAGCAGGCATTTTCCTCTTAATTGTTAACAGCTCTAAATATGTGTTACCATTTAAACCAAATCGGACTTCTTTGGTTCTACAAATGTGGATTTTCAGTAGACCAATGATGAATACCAATTGGTAAATTTTCCATCTGTCTATAGTATTTTCTTCACACTTTTGTTGGTAGCATCTGCTAATCTTCGGTGTTTCGGCCATTGTTATTTGAACCTTGTACAATTCTTGGTTTGCAGGGGTGGCATTTGTTGTTCCTCGAGGTCTTGCCAACAGTGAATTTTGAAATTTTAAAATTATCGAAAAAAATTGAAATTGGCTAATTTTCATCAAAATTTACGTTACGCATAATTTCACCTGCATCATGTTATTCTCAACGATCAACAATCATCAATTTACATAAACTACCGTCAACAACTACGAACAATTTGGCTTCGATTTAAATATTCATAACGCAAGACGTCAACTCATTATAGTTACACGGCGTCTAGCACTCCTCATGACGAATTTTAGCATTTTAAAAGATCTGCGTTCACAAATTGACGGAAAGAGGCGTAATTAATTCGCGAATTACGAAAATTGCGAAGTACAACGTCGAAACGGGACTGTTCCTACTGCAGGAAAAGAAAAGCTTAATATAAAAGAGAAAATCGCTAATTACCACTTGATTGCCGTCGTTGTCGTCAGCGCCACCTTCAACATAGATTCAAATCTCTAAGGACGTTGATGAAACTGAAGTTGAGGGTACGCTCACGGAAAAATTGTAAAAGCAAAAAGATCCGTCACAAACTAACCGTTGGGAGACAGACAGAGATAGAGGGGGAAATTTTAAACGATGTCTCACTTGGACGTTTATTAATTTGAATAGCGGCCGCAAATTTGGTAAATTACCCCAGCTAAATAACCTTACAACGTTAGGTTATATTTTCCACGTCCGTTTTCATTTTATGTATGAGGCGTCTGAAATCAGTTGCTAATTGAAAAATGTTCATTTAGCTACACTTTTTTAAGATAATTTCCTATTCCTGTATTACTATTTATACGAGAATAGTCTAAAAATGTTCAGGCCTCAACACCTACTTTCAAAATATCATAATTAGTATCTTTTCTCTTTTCTGTGAGACTGTTTGTGTGGATTTCTTCCTCATCAGTGCCCCAAAGATAAAAATAGTCTTCAGGTTAAAAAAATAACAGAAACCTATTCCTTTTCTAGTAGTCTTCAGGTTAAAAAAAATAACAGAAACCTATTCCTTTTCTTTTGTTTCTTCGCCGCGTTACACGTTTAAAATTGGGAAACTCTTAAGGGAAAAAAAATAAATAAAACAGAAACCAGTTTTTTTCAGTTTTATCACGTAAAACATGAAGCGACTCGATCGAGTCGTCAATCTCCACATGGTATAATGAGTTTTTCAAACTTTTTCAGTATAGTCGACAGTACATTGTCGATAAGCAGAACGCAGGCCTATCAGAATATTTGCTTTGCCAAGTAAAACAAATGCCATACAGGCATTAATGTGATCACGAGATTCTTTATTTTAGTGGTTCAATAACGTAAATTTGTACCAACTCTTTTATTTTAATTTTAAGTCTATTAGTCACTTTTTAAATGTACACTGACACTGTTTATTTTTAAGGTTATTGTAAATACGGTAAATCAGAGTTGCCACAGAAATCGTGCGCCCCAACTGCATCTACCCTAGGTAGACTGTGATTATTTGTTTGGCTAGGCGTCAATATCTCATTCCAACCTATTATATAAGGTAAAAGGCGCATAATTCATTTCACATGGAAACCCAAAGCCCAAGGATTTTACAAGGATTAGTTAGGAATACTGCATGTAGTTTCCCAAACCCAGCACATTTTCTATCATTTTTTGTTGATCCCCAATTACTTAAAAGACAGATAAAAGATAGAAAATCCATCGGTTTAATTCTTTATTGCTAAACCAAATTTTCGGTCACATAATGTAACCTTCATCGGGACTACCTGAGAGCAACAGTGGAAAAAATCAAATAAAAACAATAAGACTAAATTCAAAGTAATGAGTACTCACATATACGAATTATATAACATCCACACATTAAAATAGCAAAAAACATGGTCAAGTCAATTAAAACTAACATAATAAAGTGAAAAAT